>OY977951.1:8670000-9245000 GCA_963854355.1 Epinotia brunnichana | reverse complement strand
ATTTAAATTTTATTAGGCTAAAAATTATAAAGGTTGAAATAACTTCCACTATTTACAAATACACTATTGGAACTAATTAAGTTTCACGTCCCAATTTTAAACACCTTGTCATTTCAATAATTGAGCTCCTGATTGTCACTTTTATTACCCTATATTCAGATTGTAGGGTGCCAATTATTTGGGGTAGCGTCGAGCACTAGGACATTAACCTTCATAAAATATCGCTTTAGTTAACTACAACAGTTTGTGACTTAAAGTTCAAATCCAACTGATCCAATCCTGAACGAAAAACAATTAGCCGAAACATTAAAAATGCTTATTCATAACGCTTATTAACGGCCTCTGTAGCCCAGTGGGTAGTGACTCTGCCTACGAAGCTGGAGGTCCCGGGTTCGAATCACGAATTTATCACGAATATTTGTTCCTGAGTTATGGATGTCATATATGTGTATAAGTATCTATATGTATGTATCTATTATATATATCATCGCCTAGTACCCACAACACAAGCCTTATTGAGCTTACCGTGGGCCTAGGTTGATTTGTGTAAGATTGTCCCGTAATATTTATTTATTATTATTATTTATTAAATTGTACACATAGGTAATTTGGCTAGAGTTATTCATAATGCCTACCCTAGCCTGTTGACCTGATAGGATGTTATCCCCGTCAGCCTGTGCCGTGACGTAATCGAAATTGGGCAGAAACCATCTGCAGCTTAATTAAATTGAAAACATGATTGTATTACAGTTTACAAGCAGTTAATTACAAATGCACTCCATGAATTAATTATGTATTAAATAGCATAGCGGCTGTTGTCGAAAAAACATATTAACAAATTCATTCCTTGTATTTGAACCAGCGACCTTTCGGCAGTCCAGGCGGATCAAACTTAACCAACGGAACTATCGGAGCCATTACTCGATTCAACAAGCTTTTCTTAGAGAGTCGTGTAATGGCATTAAGTACTTTTGAAGACTCAGACTTTGTAAACGGTACACACGGTTCAAATGTTATCGAACCCAGATAAATGATAAAAATCTTTGAGCTGAAAAGCACTTAATTAGATTGAGAAACAACTTTCGTACTCCCATAAACCATGGAAAAGATGTCATTGGAGATAAGTAACTACTTACATCTAACACATATAAAGACTTATGAGCGAAGTAGGAAGAAGCATTACCAAGCTCACCAACTTTCCTCTCAACCGAGAAACACTCCCAGATAAGGAAAATAAAGGAAAAACTCAAAGAAAAACAGTGATAAACGGTTAATCATCCAGAATGGATACCTTACACCTATAAACTGGATTCCGGCTCACATTTCTTCAGCCGCAAAATAAAGAAATTCTGTACAGTGACAGTAGGATTAATAGGTAGATACTCATGTTAGTTTAATCTATTTATTAAACCTGAAAACGTTTTTTTAAGGAAGGATATTCCTTGACAATGAAAGTAAATACGGATGGTTGTTTATTGGTGTTTGTGTTATAGTATTACAAAAAACACGAGGGTTAGTGAGGCACTCGACCTACCCTCGGTTACGTATCTGATCTGATTATCTGAGCCCGTTTATAGCTAGCTGTCTTTTTGCGCAGAATCGTGGTGGTTTAAGATATCAAAGCATCATGCTACTTCTAAAGTTAGGTTGCTTTGACACAATTTTAGCTAGGTTTAGTTAGGTTAATGAAATAAATGAATTTAATTTTGCAAGTATACCGCAATGGCACTTTTACAAGTCAACATTCTACAGGCGTTTCTGATAAAGAAGACAACTGTTAAGAAGAAACGCCGAAACAAAATCAACAGTTAGTCATGTTTACCAAAAAGAAGCTTAATTCAATTATAGTACTAAACCTACTTAAAATAAGTAAACCTGAATAGGAACACAAAGAAGAAGAAAAAAACATAATGCAACTATTAATTAACTAAATCCTTGGGAATGCTTTCTTGTAGGAACTGTGTCATCTAGTTTTCTAGGCGTGGTACAATGACAATTAAGTTAAGAATGATTTGATTAAGCTACTTTGGGCTATGGTTTGGGCCATGCATTATTATTATTTGCATATTGTTTAGGTAACAAAGTTATAAATTGTTATACTTTTCACCCACTTTCGTTTGTCGTATTTAGATTTGAAGCAAATATATTTAGAATAGATGAAAAATGGATCTAATGATGGAATCTGAATCACTAAAAATGGTTTCCCAACTGTACTTACGGCCCACCTGATGGTAAGTGGTTGCCGTAGTCTATGGACGCTTGCAACTTCAGGGGTGTTACATGCGCATTGCCGACCCTTTAAGAATTTATACACTACTTTTTTGAAGATCCTCATACTGTAGTCCCTGTAGTCACAACCGGAGCGTCCAAAGGAGGAAATTTCTCTGAAACTGTATCGTTAAAAGCCGTTTTTGTCTGAAGCCATGACATTTTCAGGATGATTATTAAGACAAACCTAACCTAACCTAACGGGTTCTACGCGATAAGTTTAAAAAAAATTAAAAGTTTTTGGGTTTTCGAGATAATTGTCTTATAGCCGAAATTAAAATTCGGACAAACGATACAGTTGGGAAATGAAATTTAGTGATTGCGATAGGTTAATTTTAATTTTAAGGCGTGTGTAATACAATAGTATTTTTCACAATCGTGTTATAATAGAGAGCTTTTTAGTCGAGTACCGTGTTTAGGCCACGAAGCTTGCTGAGTGGCCTAAGTAAGGTACGAGATTAAAAAGCTTGATTATAACACTATAGTGAACAATAATTTTTGTACGAGTTCATTAAAATTAATTTTCTACGAGTCAACTGAACTAATTAAACAAACTCGATACTGTTGAAACGAAGTGCAGCTCATCGCTCGTACGCTTGTTGATATCTTAAAAGACATCAACGAGCGTACGACATCAAAGCGATTCTATTGGTCCAATTCATTACAGTTCAGTAAAGCAGCCACGTGAATGGTCGAACTTATTTTAGTTGTCTGGAGCGTATCGAAAAGTAGTTATTTCGATTGTTTCGACAGTAACATAGACTACAACTATGAAAATAGTGACGTTGCAGTATTCTCTATGAAATCTTAATACACATATTTTAATCGTCGAGTACAAAAAATGTTATTTTTTATAGTAACTAATTTAATAAAGACAAATGTATAATGTCTACCGCCCACCTGAGCTGCGTATTAACGTCGTTAACAAATATAGCGTGACTAGTGCACAGTGATTACCTAAATATGTAAATCAACACGTTGTGCCCATTATAATTTCGCGGAAAATTTGTACGAGAAGTGATTTATTTTGACACGACAGCTGTGTGAAAGTTAGTTGTTGAATTATTACCTAATGACAAGTAATGTTTATTTCACTGCAATTGGATTTTGTAGTAATTTTGCTCTGAATTTGACATGTAAATATTCAATTTTGTACCCGTCAATGACCCGTAAGCGTTTTGTTGCATAATGTTACATTTGAATTTTTCTATACATTTTAGTTTTGTCTAAGTACCTACCTCTAACAAATTAATAAAACCTCAATTTAGAAAAGACATGTATTTCTATTTGTAGACAAATAAATTACATGTGTACCTATCAATATTCCTAATAAATGAAAATGACTTCAAAAAAAATCTACTTGTATACAAACCAAAGTAAACTTACTTCTAAAAATAAATGATTATCCCACAGACTGTACCAAGACGATTTGCATTATTTAAAGTATCCCCAGAGAAATAACCTCAGTAATAACATGGCGCAGCGTTAAAGCTCGTTTAACAAGATAACAAACGTTTATCTAGATACAAAAAAAAACGTAAAACATTACGCTGAGGGACCGTTTGTATTTGACCATCATTGCGTGTAGCGACCAACCCAAATTACCGTTGGCCATACGCGTTCCAGCGGCCCTAACGTGAATATTTTAAGAGGAGCTCTCTATTTGGACTCGGGTCATGACACGACTTAGTACTGGGCATGGGCATTGTTCAGAATTCCTGAGGGATTCAAAGGTTCATTCTGTATAAAGCGATAGACGGCACGAAAATGAATGTAAGCCGGTAGCGTTTGCATCTCAAGGTTTTGGATTGTGGCTTTAAATTACATTCCTTGAAGTGGCCTCGTTGTTCAATATTGGATAAGAAGCGGTTTGAATTAAATTTAGGTGAGATGAGCCGTTTGTTCTGTAATTAGAAAGGGTGAGAAGTTTTGCATCACAATCGTAAATAAATATAATTGAGTACTATTCTACGCGATCGCATCAGAAATGAGGCCAACCAAGGTAACCGATATAGCCCTCAGAATTGCTAAACTTAAGTGGCAGTGGTCGGGGCACATTGCACGTAGAACCGATGGCCGTTGGGGCGGAAAGGTTTTCGAGTGGCGACCACGTACCGGGAGGCGCGGCGTGGGAAGCCCCCCCCCCCACAAGGTGGACTGATGACCTGGTAAAGGTCGCGGCAGTCCGCTGGATGCGGGTGGCGCACGACCGGCCATTGTGGCACTCTTTGGGGGAGGCCTATACTATTCTGGAAAATTTCAATTGTGAAACGTAGTGAAAGTCTATTCCGGTAGAGATATAGATTTAAACGTGGTTTTATCTTTGTGTCATCGAGTTAATGTGTTAGAAAAAGTACACAAATCACAATTAAATTAAATTAAATTGGAACGCGCAATGTATGTAGGTATCAGGTTGACTGTCCTACGCACATTACCTACGCTGAGTTGTGTCCATTTCGTGACAAATGTGTAAATTTTCTAATTTGTTATTGTGTTGTTGTCACGAATAGGTACATGTCATGTTTTCTTTCTTTCTATAATAGGTAACTCGTTTGCACAAATAGTTTTTTTTGTATAGTACATAGTTGTCCTTTGTCTCTCGTCGACTTTATGAAGTTCATTGAATAAATGACATATTTTTGAGTAATAAACAGATTTAAAAAAGTCCTTTTGATATAAATTATTTGAAGGACTTCAGGGCTTAATTTTTAACTGTAAAGTGGGTACATAAATAACAACGCTTCGCTCTCATTACATATTTGGCCCGTAGATACTTACCAACATTGTTAATATTTAATGCTCCCATCTCCTTAACAACGAGAAAGTCAGTTCTCGCAAGCGCTGAAACACAACTATACTATTCCATCTATCCATCCTATACTATTGAACGACTTACATTTGTATGTAACCATTTGGGTTTTTCCAAAAAGGTTTACAGCTCAAGGGTTTACGAGGGTGAAAAAGAAAATTATTTGGCAGGGCCACATTGTCTATTAATTTTTTTCTGAAAAAACAAATCAAAGCTTGTTGGAATTGAGCACCGGCGACGTAAAGGCGTAACATTATGAACGAGCATTAGGGCATAATATATCAACTTTCAGTATCATCTTCAAAAACCAAGCTGGTCGAATTCTCCCAACGCTTGCCTGGCTCGCACTTATCCAAGATCGTTCTTCACGTTTAGAGAGCCCAAAAAGAAATCATTGACGCAAACAATTTGGTAAACGACGGGGTTTCCATCCATTTCAAATGCGCGCCGTATTTTCGGCGCTTACATAAAGATATAAAGCTGTTCTTTTGTTTCAATAATCTTATTTTATCTTATCTTATCTAGATCTTCCCTTCCCTTCCCTCCCTTTCGGATGCACTTCGACCCAGTGGGATCTTGTATGTATGTATGTAAATAACTTTATTGTACACAAAACACAGGTAAAAATACAAACAAAAATAAGTAAAAACGGTACAAAAGCGAACTTTTCCCTGTAAGGGATCTCTTCCAGTTAACCTTTAAGCAATTGAGTGGAGATCAGGAACAAAAAAGATGGATAAACTAACAAGTGTTACAGGGACGTATTTACATTTACGCTAACAGTGACTTAATCCTAAAATATATACTATTTACAAGCCAGTACAAATAAAGTAAAAGTACTATACACATAATATATACTATAAATATATACATACATAAGCGGTGATTGCTGCCGTCAGCCATATATAAGTGAAACGTTCAGATAAATAAGGTGGGCATGCAGGATTGAAGAGTACCTTAAAAAGTAAGGACAGGATGTGCACATCAGGATCTTCATTGTGCATACCCTCTCCTTAATGCCTGCTCCCAGGCTTGTTCCATCATTTCCACAAAACAGATGATGCAGTTCACCGGGAGCACCTTGAATTCCTTTGGTTGCGGATAGCCGTTACCAAAGTAATTCATTCTTTGTCTGGCAAGGGCATGACATTCGCACAATAAGTGTTCCATAGTCTCATCCTCCTCGCCACACATTCTACAGTCTTAACAATCCGCTAGTCCCCATCTTGGCCAAGATATCCTTGACCCCGAAGTGACCTGTAAACACCTCAGATATAATTCTGAGTTGCTTCCTATGTGTCAATAATACTCGGTAATGTAGGAAACGTCCGTCGGTCTGCACAAACACCGATTTTATTAAATAGGAAGTTTGCAGGATATTCATTCCGCAGTTTGTTTTCGATAATTAAATCCCTTGCGCTTCCTCTTTTTAAAGCGGTGCGGTCCCCCAGCAGCCGATTAGATTCTGATTGTATTATTTTTGAAAATTTTAAATTTACTAGCTTTTACCCACGACTTCATCCATGTTAACTCTCAATTTCTACCTCCGTATTCTATTCTACTATTATCCTGGCTACTTGTGTGCCAAATTGCATCTAATTAAGTATATTAATGTATTTTTGCGCGGTTGAGTTATAAACACCCTAACTATCATATTTGCCCGTGACTTCCCATCTACTTTCATTTCGAATAGACTAAGCCCAGTGGCTTGCTGCATGCATCGACCGTTGTTCTCGAAGTCTGGCGAGCTTAGTCGCCATTTGACTGACGGTCTGCCATGAGCTCGCTCATTTACCTACAGCCACATTTCCCGTCACCACGATATATTCGAAGCTGTTATACAATATACTTGCTATTAAACCTACTAGTATTTAACTGATCTGATAACTACACTAACAAATTCAGTTGTAAACGGAACCAGCAGCAAACTATTCCAATAGTTTATGTGGCGCTACGTGCACTCCTAGTTACTTGGCACTAGTTATTTGGCCATTAAGTCACAATTAATAGTGTTTCTGTTACAAACTACCGGTATTTTGTGTAAACAAAGAGACAATTAGTAAAAGAAATGGAATTCTAGGACACACTATATTGAGAATTAGTAGGTAGTTGTAATAACTAAACTTATCCTTGGTATCGGTGGAGCGGCGCAGTCCGAAATTTGTCGACTGCACATAAAGGGCTTAGAAAAGCGCATAGCCGATCTTGTGATTTTCCTCATATGAAGCGGAAAGCGGAAGTGGGCGTAGAAAGCATTGCAAGGAAAAATGTATGTAACAATAAAATAACTTCGTTCGCATTTAATAGTTCTATCTATCTATATATATCTATACATATAATCAAGTTGAAGAGGGTCGAAAGTCTGTACATGGAAGATATTCGAAAAAAAAATGGCTAGGGATATTTCAAATCGATAACAGAACACGTTCCAACAGTTTTTAGAATTTTTATCTGTTTGTCTGTTTATCTGTTTGTCTGTTTATGTGACCGCGCATCACGTGAAAACGAATAAACCGATTTAGATTCAATTTGGTGAACAGATAGTTTAAATTTTGGGGAAGGACTAGTTTTTATCCCGAAAATCAACCCCTTAGGGGATGAAATGGGGGATGGAAGTTTGTATGGAGCTTAAACCGCTGCACCGATTTGGATGAAATTTGGCATATAAATAGTTTCAGTCCCGGGGAAGGTCAAACAATAAATTTTATCCCGGAAATCTTCCCCTTAGGGGGTAAAACGGGGGGGGTGAAAATTTGGATAGAATCCATTTAGATGAAATTTGGTTGAGAGGTAGTTTAAGTTCTGGGAAAGGACATTGGATAGTTTTTATCCCGGAAATCTTCCCCTAAGGGGGTGTAAAGGGGGATAAAATTTTGGATGGACTCCGCTTAGATCAAATTTGGTATAGAGATAGTTTGAGTCCCGGAGAATGACAACGGATACTTTGAATCCCGAAAATCATCCCCTAAGGGGATGAAATAGGGGTGAAAATGTGGATTAATCCCATTTAGTTAAAAAAAATAAAGAGATATTTAGAAGGAGTCCCAGAGAAGGACAATGCATAGTTTTTATTCTGAATAATCCTCTCCTGAGGGGGTCAAATTAGGGGTTAAGAATTTGGATAGGACCCATTTAGATGAAATTTGTTATGGAGATAGGGCTGAAATGGGGGATGAAAATTTGGATGGAACCCATTACCGGTATATCGAGTTGGAGTCCTGGGGAAGCACATAGGATAGGTTTATCCCGAAAATCATCCCCTAAGGGTAATTGGGGGTGAAAATTTGTTCGTGACCCATTTTGATGAAATTTAGTTGAAAGATAATTTGAGTTCTGGGAAAGGACAATTGATATCACCCAATGGGGGGGTGAAAATTTGGATGGAGCCCATTTCGATGAAATTTCATAAAGAGATGGTTTGAGTCCTGGGAAAGGACATAGGGTAGTTTTTATTCCAGAAATCATCCCCTTAGGGGGTGAAATGAGGATTCAAATTTGGATGGAACCCATTTACGGTTTAGCGATAGTTGGGAGTCCTGGGGAAGGACATAGGATAGTTTTATCACGAAAATCCTCCCTTAAGGGGTGAAAATTTGGATGTGAGTGACCCATTTAGATGAAATTTGGTTTACAGATAGTTTGAGTTCCGGGAAAGGACATAGGATAGTTTTTTATCCCGGAAATCATCTCCTAAGGGGAATAAATGGAGGGTGAATATTTGTATGGAGCTACTATACCCATCCTATGATATTGTTTGCAGACGACAGTACCGTTTTAATTCAATCAAATGACCTTAAAAATTATGAAGCGGACATTAATAATACTCTTGCGACTATAATTGACTGGCTGGACCTAAATAAATTAAATATTAATATTGACAAGACAAAGATAATGCAATTTCATCAATCTAAATCACGCTCTATAAATCTTGACATACAATGTAAGGATCAACGTATAGAACAGACTGATGTAGCGAAATTCTTAGGTATTGATATTGATAAAAACATAAGGTGGAAACCACATATTGACTCTTTATCCACTAGAGTAAATAACTTTGTATTTGCCTTACGAAAAGTTTCAACAATATCTAATCAAAAAACAGCGTTACTAGCTTATTACGGATATGTGGAGTCATTTTTACGATACGGCATAATATTTTGGGGTAATTCTGTACAAAACTCAATTCAAAGAATTTTTATAGCGCAGAAAAAGTGTATAAGGGCAATGTGCAATATTAAACAAATTGAATCATGAAAACCCCATTTTAAAACACTAGGCGTACTGACTTTAACAAGCCTGTACATCTTTGAAGTGTCAGTCTTTGTTAAATCAAATCCGGTTCTATTTCCAATAGAAAGCTCCTGCGCAAGCGGAAGATCGATTCGGCATAAATATAAAATAAATGTGGCCCCTGGCAAAACTGCATTACTAAGAAAAAGTATATTGGGAATGGCAACTAAAATTTATAACTTTTTACCAGATGCTCTTAAATGTCAAGATCTTCACATATTTAAGAAGGACCTGAAAAACAAACTGGTCGAAAGAGCTTATTACACGCTAGATGAATTCTTTAATGACCAAATCTAATTGCATGTTTATATAATTTCAATTTATTGTCATGTTTAAAATAGAATTCTCTTGACATTGTGAACTGTAATTATTATTATATATTGATTTTTTTTATTTTCTAAATCTGTAATCGTGACATTCCTTATTTTTATTTTTGTTCTTAATTATGTATGACATCTACTTACTATTGATTTTGTATAAAGCAGTTACGCTGCTAATTTATATGTTTAAATCTGTTTGACATATATAGGTATTTAATATAAGAACACATGTGCCATTTATTATTGTAATTGTTTTCCTGTTTTATTTTTTTGTACGCCGCAAGGTAGAACATAGAGGACTCTCAACCTAATTTAAGATCTACAATGTATGTACCTATGTTTCACAAAATAAATTACTTACTTACTTACTTATACAACCCATTAAGATAAAATATGGTAAAGAGGTAGTTAGTAGGCGCGGCGTTGGTAGGCCCCCCACAAGGTAGACTGATGACCTGGTAAGAGTCGCGGGAGTCCGCTGGATGCGGGTGGCGCAGGAGAGGCCTATGTCCAGCAGTGGACGTCTTTCGGATGATATGATGATGATGATGATAATGATAAAGATAGTTTGAGTCTCGGAGAAGGACATATGATAGTTTTTATATCGATAATCTACCCCTAAAAGGGAAAAGGAGGGTGAAAGTTTCTATCGAGCTACGATATAAACGAGTTCTACGCGGACGAAGTCGCGGGCAAAAGCTAGTTTACAATAAAGTCATAAATAAATTTAATACTCTGATCCAGATTCGAACGCTCTCAACTATTTGAGCTATCGGAACAATTCGTCTCGGTCATCAAATTCTTCAATCAGTTCCATTATCAGTTCCCACTTACAACGCCTTAGGGAGGCGTTTAGCTATCTAGAAGACTCAGGCTTCCTAAAGGCACCAACGTCTCAAATTATATTGAGAAATCGTCAGTAATGATGCGCCATCCCATACTAAATTAATATATTTTTTCCTGTAATGACGACCGCTTTAGCCTAGTTGGTAGTGACCCTGCCTACGAAGCAAGAGGTTCTGGGTTCGAATCCCGGTAAGGGCATTTATTTGTGTGATGAGCACGAATATTTGTTCCTGAGTCATGGATGTTTTCTATGTATTTAAGTATTTATTTATCTTTATAAGTAACATTAAGTATGTTTATATTCGTTTAGTACCCATAGTACAAGCTTTGCTTAGTTTGGGACTAGGTCGATTTGTGTTAGATTGTCCAATAATATTTATTTATTTATTTATTATTTGAAATTTATAAATTTCGTTACCAGGCGTTATAATATTCAATATATTTTTGCTTAAACATGCTAATAAATATTGGCGATGTGTTCTCTATAATTAAGGCTTTAAAGCATCACGTTCTGGGGCAACGAGATGAGAGATCCGTAATGGAATTTCATTCAAAATTGGAGGCTTTGTGGCGTGCAGAGCGACTATCTTTTGTTTCTATATCAATAGGGAATACTACGCAAAACTCTTCGTAGGTGGCGACACTAGCAGCGTTGTCATTGTATCTCGTTCCCACATGCGGTATTGTCTATGCAAGCATCCTTGTCACTCATTTGACAATCAGTTGTGCATGTGTGTGTGAATTCCTATATTCCTATACTGGTTTATATTCCTATAGTGGTAGTGCTGCCTCTGGCGGCAGAACATTGCAGTAATGTTCCCTATTCGTGAGACGACATTACAGCATTCAGCCGTAAAATACGAGTAAGTAAGAGTTATTTTTAAATTTCATTCCATGTTTGAGAAAAGTACTACATACCTAGGCTTGAAAAGGAATTGCCAGCCTCTTATGCCTCTCCGTCCTCGCTACGTTCGGCGCATCTATATCTACTTGGCCGGCAATCCCTGTTTTCCTGACCTCTGCAGTAGGTCATTACAATTTTTTATTATGCTAATAGTGTTTTGTTTTTGGTGCTTTTATTGACTCGTTACTGTCCAAATGTGCTTGAGGTTGTATTTATTTGAGATATTGCCTTCAAGTATTTTCTCATTTAAATTTTTACGACTTATAAATGTGCTGCTTAAGTATTTATGTTATTTTATCATTTTGAATTCCACGCTTCAAATAACGTCATAAAAGCTGGGTCATTAAAAACTTTATATTGGCTATGCCACAGTCGGCGATACTCGTAATTCAAAAATAAGTTATTAGGTTAGACTTCGAGTTTTATATTTGGACGTAGTTATGCGAACAGGAACCAACACACACAATGACAGTTTTGAGATAAAAGCATATTTGTTAAAATGTTATTATAATGTTATACCTACAAATTCATATGTTTTATGTTTCATACTAGTAATTGGCCGAAGAAACCGTATATAGGTTTTTTTCTGTAAAAAGTCAGTGGTTCCTTTTAACAACAAAAGGTTGAATGAGGGTTAGCTCTTTGTTGATTTTTAAAAGTCAGTAGTTCCTTTTGACAAAAAAATTCGAGTGAGGGTGGTACTTTGTTGATTTGACAGAAAACGTTTATTAAAAAGTGTATACAATAAAAATAATAACAATAAAGATATGTATTGCCACAAACTAAACATATGAATAGGTAATGGATTAAAACTAAATAATTCAGGTACACCGCATATAAACTTAAGAACTACTACATAAAACGAGAAGTACTTTAGATATTTAAAAAAATAAATTTAAACTTTAATAATAATGTTTAGCTGGGACAATGTGTCCCAATCTCAGTATATATGCTGGGTTGGGATGCCCAGCGCTGGTTTTCAGAATGATTCCTGTAGAAATAAGGGCCGGTCGCAGTGTACACGTAGACAAAATTTACAAACAAAGTAGGTATGCATTAAATAAATCAAAAATAAATAAAATATTATGTTGTTAAATTAAAATAGCTGAATATAATGCCTACTTTGCCCGCTTTTTTCGGAAAAACACGAATATCTCATATATTTTTTTTGTGGTAGGATGATTTTCGTTGCTTAACGAATCCTTCATAGTAGTACGCATGTGCTCACGAGGAGAAATGTTTTTCATTCAATATCTATTCCAAATTTTTATCGAATTGGATCGCGGGTAAAGTTATCTCGATTTTTGCTAATGTTGCCCCTGTCGAATTATTGACGCAAAAACAGCTCTTATGATGTTGAGACAAGACTCAGTTCAAAATTTTGGGCAAACCAGGCCTCCGTTTGAATATCTTGGTCTTAACTACGAAAAGTTTTACACAATACGGGGTAATGTTATCTTTGTTTAAATAATTGCCCTACGGACATGTAGTCACATTCCACAATTTGCTGCAAGCTCCTGAAGTTAAAAACATGTATGACTCAAAGTAAAGTCATACATATAATCTAGTTTCTACAAAAAATTGTCAGGTTTGCCCTAATATGCTGTGTTTTCGTTCATTACCAGTGGGTCGATCACGTAACGCATTGTACGAACGTCGGGTAGGTCTAAATGTAACTTTTTATATGGAAATTTGAAAAAAAAAAAGTTTTATCGTAGGTACCTACCTAATGTTATACAAGCTCATATGTTTTGAAATGTTACGAGCGTCGGGGGATACAGGATAGAGTTAATACACCTTTAACATGACAATACTTTTATTACGTGACTTACGCGGGGCAAAGTCCACTGAGTCCTCACGTACTAATAACACTGACTCAAAATAAAACTTAGGTCCAAATAAAGTTTTATCGTAGGTACCTAATATTATACAAACTCATATGTTTTGAAATGTTACGAGCGTCGGGGGATACAGGAAAGAGTTAATACACCTTTAACACGACAATACTTTTATTACGTGACTTACGCGGGGCAAAGTCCACTAAGTCCTCACGTACTAATAACACTGACTCAAAATAAAACTTAGGTCCAAATAAAGTTTTATCGTAGGTACCTAATATTATACAAACTCATATGTTTTGAAATGTTACGAGCGTCGGGGGATACAGGAAAGAGTTAATACACCTTTAACACGACAATACTTTTATTACGTGACTTACGCGGGGCAAAGTCCACTGAGTCCTCACGTACTAATAACACTGACTCAAAATAAAACTTAGGTCCAAATAAAGTTTTATCGTAGGTACCTAATATTATACAAACTTATATGTTTTGAAATGTTACGAGCGTCGGGGGATACAGGAAAGAGTTAATACACCTTTAACACGACAATACTTTTATTACGTGACTTACGCGGGGCAAAGTCCACTGAGTCCTCACGTACTAATAACACTGACTCATCTTACTACACTCGCAAGTTCACTGAGTCCGCGCCTGCTAGTACCAACGCAGCAAACACTTTGCTGTTACTTTGCACTAGGTCACTACTTCAGTATTTAATTAACCACTTATTTCCACTATTCTTCCTCTTCGATACTAATCACTTAGTATTTCACTCCAAGAACTCCACTCCGAAGACTGACTACCGTACAACCTGACAACCGTGCTGTCTTTCGAAGATCTCACGGTTCTAAATACACTGATTTCCCATACGATAAATAAAATAATATGTATTGTATTCTTTTACAAGTACCTAACGTGTTGAAAAAATAGCATCTACTTTTTTTTTCTTAAAACGTCAGTGGTTCCATTTAACAATAAAGGTTGGTGCTTTGTTGATTTAAGTAGGTATATAGACGTAAGTATACAAAAAAAAACGCATGTTTTAATGCACTTTATTTAAAAACGACACAAATACAAATTTTTATTATAGAATACTCTTCCTTAAAAACTCGTCTAATAGGGATATAACCTTTAAACATTAGCTATAACCTGAAAGGAATATTGCAGTAAAAACTAACGTAATGCCTTGCTGATTTCTTCTTCCATTTCGAAGTCAGGTTCACCTGAAAAGCCTTCTAAATAATCCTCAATATTTTCATCGGAAATCAACTTAACATAGAAATCATGGTGGACCTGAGGAATCAGATGAAGAAGGCTCTTCAAGTCTTTTAACTTTGCGTTGGCAACAGGCTTTCCTGTTGGCCAAAGGGGCTCCATTGTCTCCTTGGTAATAGTAATTGTCCTTCCGCGAACATTTTTTGTTATGTCTACTTCATTGAATTCTTCGTTAAAATTAGACCTCATGTATATATCTTATAAGTTCCATGTTCTATTATGTTTAGAATAATTTTTATATATTTGCAAGGAAAGGGAGACTTTTGCCAAGTAGTAGAACAGTACCAGCTAAAATTATAATGATAATGAATTGACAATCTCCACAGCAATTCATACTTAATATCCAGTTTTATACAGTTTACGAGGCGACAAAGACTCGCCGGGGTGAAGAGTCCTCACGCAGTCCCTCCTCGACTTGTTTGCTCCCGACTCTCATTACCTGCTTCATTAAAGCGAGTATGCTCAACTTAAATGGACTTTATATTCCAAGGGCTATTAATCTCATTGTTTCACATTTTGTTGCTTACTGTGACGGTTTTGATGATGGTTGACTTGGAGTTAATAAAGTTTACGGAATTAGTTATTCAGGTTAGGAAAGGAAGCAGAAGCGTCAGCGTAATTATTTTAATAGATCCTTCAACCCCTTTATCTTGTATCGAGTAACGACTTTAATAGCTCAGTTGGTTAAGTACGACTGGCCTGGTGTGCCAGAAGGTCACTGGTTTAAATTCAGGTCAAAATTATGATTTTTTCAACTATTCATTTTGCATTTCTGCGATATTAGGTGTGCATTAGCAGCCTAGACTTAGTTAAATTAGAGTTAGATCTACATAAAATGTAATTCTCATATAAGTGAAGATATTAATTACTTCTAACTTAAGAATAGATGTTCTTACACCTGATACGTAAGTAAAGGTGTAAAGTAGTGATAGCAAGTTAGTCCCGTTTTTACTGATTTTGTCCTAATAATAATAATAAACCATTTATTTCAGGCATCTAAGCACCATAGTAACAAATACCTTACAGATTAACATGCATATTAATATATAAACAATATAATTATGCAAGTTGACTAGATAAACTTGACAAGCTAATAAGGTTACTGAGAAGATATTCTTAGTTAGCGATAAGACCGTATGTTGCCACTGAAAATAAAAATATTTATATTTGTAACTTACGTTATCTTATAAATAGCGCCATGATCAACATGTGTAATCGCTTAAAAGTGTATTCCTTTATTTCTACTTTGATAAAATGATTCATTAGGTTGTTGTTATCAGAAGAACGTAAAAATCGACTACGTTTTGTTAAAAAACCAGATTTCCGATAATCAGTCACCAAGGTGTTTACTTCAAAAATATCCCCCTCATTTCTGTTATCAAAAGATTGAATTCGAAATTCGTTCGCCAGGGAGAAATGATTATCCAGCTAATGAATATTTTCAATTTCTTTTATGAACGTACGCCTTCATATATAACAGGCAATTCTGATTGATCACATTTTCATGAAAATAATTTACTTATTATTCCGAATGCTCAATAAAGACCACTTTCGTGATTCACTTTCATTCCGTCTTCTTGCTGAGACGAAGTCATTTATTAGTCGTATCATTCATCAAAATACTGTAAAACAGGTTTGTTATCTCAATGTTAAAGAATCCGGTATACTGGTGCCCAAAACGTTTTGTATGGGTGAGCGACGTACTTATGGACCCATAAATTGCCCCGCCGAAGTTCTCTTTGCGGCCATTAAACAATCATTTGCGTCAACCGATACAAAGTACTGCTTTTATATATTTAACCCGTTCACGGTTGCTTTCACAGGGTCGCTAACGTATCGTTTCCCTGGAACTGTCCAATGAAAACGTAATGGGTATAGGGTTACGCTAAGTTAATAATAGATGATGCTAAGCTTTGTGTGCGTTTTATAATGTTTTTAGGGTTTTTCAGATTTTATTATGTGACTGGAAAGCAATACTACAAGATACCAACAAAATAAGGTGTTGTTGCGGTGTTTGTCAAAGACAACGCTATTGAGGTGGAATTTAAAAAAATACATAAACTTATTGCTATAAATATTAGGTACACACGGTCCCATGTTTTCTTTCAGAAGAGCCAAATAAAACCGTAACTGCCGGTGGTGACTTGGCAAAGTTTGAAACTGATATCATAGTGGATTTAATAAGTTAGACGAGTTTTTCGGGATAAGATAGGTAAAAGGAAATCGATGTTGATCAGATAATTATGTGTGAGCTAAGTAGAGGTTATTTCAGGAAAGCTATGTAGTATTGATTAAAATTTTATCATTAGGGTATCAAATTAGTAGTAACAAAAATGTTACTGGAAACTTCTATGGTATTCAAGTCATAATAACAATGTGTCTTGTTGGTAATCACAGGCCACGTAATAATGAGAGGTTGTTAGTTACTACTTGTCTCTAACTATTTTAGACTCGAACATCATACGAGTAAATTGACATTTTTATCCGATTCGTTTGATGTCAATAACAAGTTCAAGTACTACTAATAATTACACGGTCAAACTCACGTATATAGTTTCGAAATCGGTTTAAAATCAAAGTTCAAATACAATTATAAGTTGACGATTGGAAACATAAACTACTATTAATTATACAGTAACACATCGCTTTAAACAAAGGTAATTTTTACCACCCTTGAAATCGAGTCAAAAATCATTTTTATTGCATCCTTCTATCAAACGGGCGAAAAGTAAATAAAATTTAGGGCAAATCATCTGGGTCGCCAGAAACCTTCAGTCAATTCAAGATACTGGAATTTGGTTACATGGTGAGCACTGGGGAAATTAAATTGTATACTTATGAGTCCGCAGTAAGCTCGATTCTCCATACAAACGTAGTTACGCTCTCATTTTAAAACGACAAGCTAGTTTGCTCTGAAACATTGTAATAAGAATAAGTTATGTACCATCCAGGTCTGTAAGTTTATGTAGCTTCAGATACCATAGTAAAAAAAATACAGCAAATTTAAGTTTTTCATACATAACTTGTTTTTGCTGTATTTCGTTTGTTTTATAAACTGGAGCCATATAAATTAATTACAGACCTTGTTTCGTTACAATCCAACACGTAGTTTTGAAATAAAAACGAAACTCCGTTTGTATGGGATGGTGAAATTTGGCCTCTTAACATCCTTGTGCGTAATAATTGTGTTTATGGACTGGTAATTGAGTCCTTGAGGAATTCAGTCAGCTATTTGTAATTATTACTAGCTGCAATATTGCTTGTAAACGAAAAAATACTGTGCTACATTCAATAATCAATTATATTTCCTCCCTGACACCCGTTTCAGTCTGATGTAATAGTACATTGTTTAAAAAGGGGCGTATGAGGAATATTGCAAACGAGAGTCTATTGATAGAGGCTTTTGATGACTCGAGTTTGCAATATTCTTACGCCCGTGTTATACACAATGTTTTTCATCACTTTTGCGAGGAAATAAATAACTACAAAAGACAGAAAAATCTATGTTTTATACAAGCGCACCAATCAAATGTTGACGAAATTGACAACTTCACTTCCAGATCAGTGCGAGTGGGGGGCGTAGTTTCAATATAAACCAATCACAGAGCATGGAACATGTGGTTCTTGCAGGGCATGGCCTGCTCGATTACCAATCACAGAGCCAGAATTCTTGTCGTACGCAGCCGTCAAGATTTGCTTAACCAATCAGATCACACACAAGCTCATTACATCCCTTGGGAGCATTGTTTCCCGCAGGAACAATTTAGGCCATTGTCTTTCCGTATACACGCATAGAATAACACCATTTATGAGCAAGTGTGATGAAAAGTAAGTTTATATAAATAAAATAAAAACATGAACTTTATAAATATATATTTTTACTTTAGAAAAATACATTCGGCAATCAAAAAACCTAACCTCACTTAATTTCCAACTACAACATACCGATATAACGATTCCTACCCGCCAACCGCGGAAGTGGACCAAAGCTACTCTTATCCAAAAGTGACCCGATCTTTTTAATATTGTCAACCCTTGTCCTCACTTCCTACATAAATGTGACGTACTAAAATAGCCAGCTCAACTGTACCATGAAAGGCGAGCGTTGTTAGCTGACATGCGAGTTTACTCGCATAAAATAATTATGGTTGTCATGCAAAACGGGCGCTTAGCTGTGAAATGTAAAGGAGCGTAAACATATAAATATGTCTAACGCGTGAAACGGAAACTTTACGTAGAAAGGTAAATAGGAACAAGGCCACAACTTACTACGCTGCCCTACTAATATTTAAAACTGATGTTAATGGGGGTTTAACAATAGTTACGACGTTTGGACACGGTATGGTATTCTCGCGAGTCGGTTTAAAAAGGTCAACATATTTTTATGGTGAGGTGTGCGGTATCGATTTTAGCATTTTAGAACTCAAAACAAAGAGTTAGGTGCCTTGTATTTACGAAGGTGAATTTATCCCTTTCAGAGGTAACTTCCTGAAGTCAATCTTTAAGTAGTTAAAGTGGATAATAATGATAGCCATATACAGCTCATATAGCCACATTTTTCCTGGTTTCACAGTTCACTGTAAAATTACAAAAAAGAAGCATAAAAATGTGTTCTGTTACTACGTCAATCTCATACGCTTACCATGACGCAAATCGAGGAGGAGGCTCTCGATAATCCTCATTTTTGTAGGTCCGTGTTTAATATATTATAGTACTTTCATTTGGTATTCTAGCCTGGGTTGTTTGCGTAAACATGATCCACACTCTGGCGTTGACACACATCAGAAATAACATTTTTCAAAAAACTTGACTTCAACATTAGTCATGGATGTACCTATCTTTTATTTTGTAAAGTAAATACAAGATGATAATTAACAATAAGTCATTAGTTGAACAACATTAGATAAATAATACTAACTAACAAACTACTATGGCTCAGTGATCCAAAAAGAGTATTGGCCTCGAAGACGGGAGCACGCCTGCACACGCCACTTCCTGCCACGAAAACATTAGATAAAACGAATAATTGTGTATCAAACATTACACATGCTTAGGAACTATATAATTACACACTACATAATACAAATACACAGATAGCGAGACTTTAAACGCCATGTTACTTTCAATGAACGCTCCTAATGCTTCATTGAATGCACCATTCCAGAACATTAAAACCTTTTAACGGGAAAAATATCTTGATACATGATTTTTCATGATTTTTCACTCTGTAGCATGACTCTACGTGATTCAACTTCGTTCTTCTTTATCCTACACTAGAAATTGTTTCTGTGGTTGGCTAGTAGAAAAATCCTTAAGGTATTAGGTTCGTCATTTTGTACCTACTTTCCTGTATTGTGAAAATTTTAAAATAAATAAATAAACAGCAATTAATGACAATAACAATCCAATACAAAAATAAATATATTATTCTGTCTATCTTGGAGTCAATCTAGAATCCTACTTAGATAGATAAATCTAAGATCAGATTAAACGAAATAATACTAGTAGTTACTTATATACATAGTTTCGGGAATTTCGTAATGATGACAGAGCTACGATGACGTCACGTTTTAAACGCCAAGTCACGATTATCCCGTGTGGGGGTTGATCGCTAGTAAATCTGGGGGCACGGTAGTGCCCCCGCCAAGATGAGCCAAGCGAAGCACAATGGCCTACCTTTTCTCGAAGCGCTTCGTCGTTTTTTTGAACCCTCATAATTTGTCTTTGCATTATACCAGATAAACAAAATTCTCGGGATATGATGTCAATAGTGAACTTATTAAACATATAAAGTTTAAATTGCATAGCTCTTATACTTTAGATTTTATTTATATCTAAAAAACGCCGATTTCGTCACTGACTCATTCACGTTGATCATCAAAACCTCTAGGGTACTTTCTGAAGCCCTTGAAAACTGAAATTTGGTATGTAAGTTAGTATTAGTACACAATGTATATTGTTAAGAATTAAATAAAATAAATAAATACATACGAGAGTCTAGGCGGCGACCGGGATGTGCCCAACAAAGCTATACTTTTTAGCCAAGATGTAGATTTTTTAGAGCGTGGCTGGTAGTGGTAGGTTACGCCGTGTGGAGTAGGAAGCTTGGCGCTCCTTATGATCTGATATTTTTTTAATGCTGAAAGCTATATATGAGCTAGGGAGTCTTGGCAGTCACTTTACATGAAATGTTTTTGGTGGGATTAGTATATCCACAAAAATGGAGAGGAAAAGTTGTACGTGTTTAAATGAAGGAATTTTTTTACTAATAGGATACATGTACCTACATATTTAGCATAATAATATGTATGTGCAGTGATAAAACGAACATCAATAGATAAAGTTAAATATTATATTATATTATTTAACTAATGTCAGCATAATATAGAAAGTAGCGGCCAAAGTACCTAGCTTGTTCATAGCTTGCCTTGTATCTTGCATTTCCATATTCAGTTAGATAAGTGTGAGGACCCAATGACACTAAATAATATAACCTCAACGAATAACTTTGGGACGTGTTGAATAGACCCCAGTTACATTCCAATAGGTACGTAGGTACTCGTCGTACTGTTACTGTAACGATAGTCAATCATAAAGATAGGTTTGTGTTTTATCGCTGTCGCTACTGTAAATCAAACCTTGAAACGATTATAATCATAAATAGGTATTACATAAAATCAGGCGTGTATTTACAGAAGAGGTAGACAGCGCACTTGAATTGAATGTTATGAGGCAAATGAAAATTATGAGGGTCGGTTAAACAGCGTCTTAAATTATTTCTTATATTTCACTTACCTAGAAACGGGATCTCCAGCTAGCCTTAGGGAATTTAAAAATTTAACGCACAAAAACAACGTGAAAACAAATTATGCTCGAATACAGATACTATAAAGAGGAGCAACGAGTTCTTTCAATACGCATAAAATTCATAAACCTTGAAAATACACAAACATTATTAATGTATAAAAATATTAATTAATTAGTATAATTATAATTACAAATAAAATATAAAGTTTTCAACATTGTCTAACAGTCAGGATTCTGAAAGCAATAGCGTTTTCAGCCTCTCCAGCTTATGAAGATAATTGAACGAGTAAATATCACAGTAACAAGTCCAAATAAGCTACAAATAGGGAACTTGCATGTTTTTATTTTATAACGAAAATCTAAAGTATAATCCAGCATTAAAACAAATGTAGCATTCAAACTCTCTTATGATTTATTTTTCTGATGTAATATGCATTTGAAATCTGCACGCGCTGGCACCCCCCGATAACGCTCTATATTAAACGGGCTTATGCTATGACGTCACACCGTATATTCTCGGCGCGTTTACTATGAAGTAAGTCATTAATTTGCAATTACCTCCACAAAATTTGCATTTAAGTCTATACTTGTCATACAAAATATCATTTATAATTCTATATTATGTGTTACTGTTATGTTGTTTTATCGAAAAAATAATTTTTTTTTTCGTTTTTTCAACGTAAGATAAATCAAATACACTAGTTTATTTTTATTTTCTTTTGGATGATATCTCTACGTATATCTGCATCGATTGAGTGCAATTTATTCGAAATTGAAGTTCTATGCAAGTTCCCCGTTAGGTAAACATATTCAGGTTAACTTTGAAACAGATGTTTCCAAACGATTCATGTTCATACTGTATTTACTTTAAGATTTTTTTTTTATTTACCTTTTAATTACACGAAACAGTTGCGAACAATATAAATATATTAATTTGGTACTCACCCGAGCACACTTGTATCATGTAACACCGACCTAACAGTTGCATAATTAGATTTGGAATACAATTGTTCGAATTAAATTTAAACAGTTTAAAAACTGGATGTGGGTGAAACTAAGTTGTGTAACGGAAATGTTTAAAACGGCGCTTTTGTCTAGTTAGAACGTACGTGACGCTTTTTAGCTTTGAAATATGCTTTTGTTACAGTATTTGCTTTTTGTTTTTTTTGTCCTTCATGCTGTTAACTATATACAGTACTCACGTATTCTTTTTATTCTCTCTTTCTCTCTCTCTCTCTCTTATTGGCAATTATTATTAATATCTGATGGTGAGGCATAACCTTGTTTCTTCTCTTTTCATTCCTCCTTTCAAAATATCGGCATCAAGAAACATTGCAGCATTGTTTTCTAGGTCTTTAAAAACTGAACCAACTATGTTATTCCCGCCTTTTCCTTCTTATTTCTTAATAACTAACTAACTTCCACAAAAGTTGCTTCAGTACGTTGAATTATAAAATAGTAGTTTATGCAACAGTGCCATAATAAGGGTTCTTAAAATTCAAGGGTCGAAGTTACAAAACGGGACTTAGTAAAAAACAGAAAGAACCCGGGATATAAAAGACCCGAGAATTTTAGGAACCCATTATGAGCTGTTGCAAACATTACTTTTTCTACGACAGCAGCAGTATGTTCACAAAATAAAGGCAATTAAAACCCACATTTACCAGTTTTGCAAAAACTATTCAATTTTGAAGACGGAACACATCAACTTGATAGCATAGACAAGAAACAATAATACAGTTCTGAATTACGAAAAATATGGTTGCGTTCAAGTAAATCTAAATGTCAAAAAATAAAATTAAAATGATAGAATATTGGTGTTTATTTTTATTTTGTAAACATTATTAATATGAAGAGGTCGCCCTATAACTACTTGGCTGAGTACAGTCCTGAAGGACCTAAAGACGATGGGCGCAAGCTCTGACGCGATGCATAATAGAGAAGAATGGCGCAAATTGATACGGAGAGCCGACCCCAAATGACATGGGACAAAGGCTAGGATAATGATGATTATTAATATGAAGAACGTTTAAGTTTTTTTCAATCTAGATTCAAAATATGTACCTAAGTAGGCACCTTGAGTATTATTTTAATTTGAAAAGTTTGTTATTTTTTTTTTAATTACTTATGTTATTTATTTATTTATTTAAGGTTTGCCAACAGATACGGCACCATGTGACTTAGGCACTAAATTATTGAAAACGAAAACCAACCTTTTTCAAACATGTTTCGTATGTTGAATCTTTAAAAAAAGCAGTTGTCTTATATTCATAAGATGACTTGACTCAGTCATCTTATGAGCCCATGGACAAATAGATTTCATTGCCATTACTAAAATTTAGTTGATTTAGATATCGCTGTCAGTCATTTAATTGACAGATATAAGTGCTAGAGTAGAAAAGTTAAAAATGATAATCAGTGGACACATAATAATAATCTAAGCAGCTACGGTAGCCTGTCAAGCGGCGGTCGTGGGTTCGAATTGCGGCTCGTACCAATGAGTTTTTCGGAACTTATGTACGGAATATTTACCGTTAGCTTTTCGGTGAAGTAAAAACATCAAGAGGAAACCGGTATAATCCCAAACAGGTGTAGTATTCCCTCTGGGTTGGAAGGTCAGATGGCAATCGGTTTCGTAAAACTAGTGCCCATGCCAAATTTTGGGATTAGGTGTCAACCGCAACCGCCGTTAACCGGGAATAACGCTAGGAGGATGATGAACCTAAGCAGCTTAGCGTAACCGGTCCAAATTAAATATTTTAATATTATAAATGCTGAAAGGGTAAATGATCAACACAAAACGGGATAAACTTCAACGCAATATAACTTCGGTAACTATGTAGGTACTTTTTTGTGTTCAATCAATAAAATACCATGATATACAATCATCCTCAATTTAACCCTCTAAACGACATTGTAGATTTGGGTTTCGACAGACATCAACAGCAAAACGAAATCTGCTTCGGAAGTCCCATTTGGAGCGTTCCTTTCCACCCTTGCACGCCGGGTTTTATTTTGTATAAACATTCTTTCCGTGTAAATAGGCACAGTTTTTTCCTGAAAATTATGGCTTTGTTTTCGTCGGCCATGCCAGCAGTTATTTCGGTCGCGTTTCCGCTGTCGCATTTTTTAAAGTTTTTATAGCATGTTTCTCTTGTCGAAATTTGGGATTTACGACTCGACCTGGTTACATTCAAGTTACTCACCTAAATGTTAACCTTTCATTTATGTAAGTAACTAGGTCATGAAAGTCCTGATGGTGAATGAACAGACTCATGGACTATACTTAAGATTACCAACACTATTTGATGACAAGGATAGATTAATTTATTCATATATACGAGTATCATCTATTTACTAGTCTGCCTTGTTCAGAAGAGCAAGAGCGTCGTTACAAGTGTGTTTTCTTACGTTATATTTCAGTTCGTTTTGGTAGTATGTGATAATAATAACGTTTACTGTTGTGTTACGGTTTAGCACGTCTACAGCAGCGTAGGTATTGAGAAATATAATTAGTTAAGACTCCTTAACTCATACAATCTTTAATATTTCAGATTAGTAGTTAAGCTCAAACTAATGTTACATATATAAAAACGCAATAAACAGTTCAATTTTTTTTTATTGTATTGTACGTGTATAATAGTATTTTATGCAACTGTTGTATAATTTTACTTACTACACGCAATTTCTTCAGGAGTGCAGTTATTAATTTCTTCAACCATTTTAAAAGGATCGTACACTTTTGTCTTCGCAAACACGAATAAAATAAAATTTAAAAAAATAATACCCGACTCCGGACATGCGATCTGAAAAGTATTAAATAAGAAAACAATTTACTTCTGAAATCAAAACCTGACATTCAACTCTCTCATATTTGGATGAAGCCGTGGTCGCATGCATCAACATATATTCAGGCTCCAAATACATGCGACCACGGCTTCATCCAAATATGAGAGAGTTGAATGTCAGGTTTTGATTTCAGAAGTAAATTGTTTTCTTATTTAATACTTTTCAGATCGCATGTCCGGAGTCGGGTATTATTTTTTTAAATTTTATTTTATTTTATACTTTTTAGATGTGTTCTGTAGTCGGGTATTATTTGAAATCCTTTTTTATTAAAAAAAAAATTGGTGATATGACTGATATGTGAGGGTAACAATGGGGTAATTTAAATAAATATTAAACTTAATTGACTATTTATTTCATATTTTTCCTTTTTTTAATCATGTTACAATCTTGATATGTATATATTATAAAACTGTTTACATACAATCTTGATATTTATATTACAAAATTACTATCAAATGTATAGAGGACAATTAGGTATCTTATCACTGTTCCTTCTTAACCTCGCAGCGCACACAAGAACTCTATCAGCGACATCGATACGAATACATATATGTTCCAGTGTGTAACCGTCATACGATAAATAAATAACCTCGTTCGCTAATTCTCGTCAATGCTTCAGTCACTCACTGCTTTTTGTATTTGTGCAGTTTCTGATTTTGCTATATACTTGGTGAATGATGCCCCGATATTGCAGCGCGTCAGGGATGTTCGCAGAGGCGAGGGTGGACTGTTTCCACACTACTATTCGCAAGCGATGTACATCCCTGGTGCGTAAGGTACGGGCCAGTGCCAACAGCATCCTGAAAATGATCGCTGAACGGATGGACTGTGGGTATCTAAACCACTGCTGTATGATGCACACAAACACACATGTTAACTACGAGGTCGCATAACATTTGACATTTTGTGATTTAAATGAGTAATTAATTATTTAACTTGACATCCTGTACATTTTTAATTTGAATTTCTCATATACATATTATTTTAATTGACTGTACTTAGCTACTTAAGTAAGTTTCATTCTGACCTAAATTGTATTATTATTGCTTTAAATTGACCATGTGTGCTATTCTATTATTTTTATAGTTACTAATATTAAGCTAAGTATTATTTTATTACTAACAATAATGATCCATGTTGGTCCCTGAATAAATGAATTGATTGATTGATTGATATTACGTCCGCGATGTTCGGTACTGGAATCTCATTTGGCATTAACAGAGTAAGTAGTGCTTATTATTCCGTCATGAAGTTCGTTCAAACTGGCTTCATTTACTTGGTTCCCTTCAATAAATGCTGCGCTGTCTTCTTCTGTTAAATGTGACTTCACTATTGTGAGTGAAAATTGAATATCTCTACTCGACCCCACTGCCAGAACGAAATGTAGGTGTTTTGATAAGGTATGTAGTATTGGAAAAATCTTAACCATTGCACGACCAGCGCTAGGTGCGACGCGGCCTTTTGGACCCCGAGAGTGAGAGTCAAATAAAGTAAAACTTTTGATTTTGTGAAATTACTGCCACGGAAATATCATTGCAAGTAACAATGCAAGATGTGACATCGTGACAGCTCTTCCAGTCCTGCTTTAATACTAGTGTAATAGCCACCAAGAACAGTCGCTGTAGGATTCACTAAGCCTACTGCGGCGTCGCTTCCAATATCCAGTGTATAACTTTTGGATTTTGGTAGCAATGGTAATATAATACAAGGCAACAACTCATCGATAACGAGATGGTCAGGCTGTATATCTAGATTTTCGAGGCAAACCTTATGATATTTGTCACCAAACATCAACACACGGTCAATATCTGAAGATATCCAGCCCTGTAGGGGATTTGAGGATGAATGTGCGATTTCGGATGTTGCGTTGGCTGTGCATTGCTTGCATCTGGTAGTCGAACTGAAAATATCACTGCTTTGATAGAAAGAACCCGTGAGAATGAAGAGAATTGGAGATGAGTTCGATATTTCATGGTAATGAGTCTCAGTATTTACTTCTTCCTCAGCGATTTCGATGATATTCAAACAAAACGCCTGTCAAATAAAATGATTTGCAGAATTGCCGATAGATAGCGCTAGTAGTATTCTTTCAGGCTAATATAAACTTTAATCGTCTTCATGTCGCTTTTTATACTTAAGTTTAATAATGTTTTAATATATTTGGACTCGAAATTTTCTCCTCTTTCATCTGATTCCCCACACGCTATGATAGCAAAATATTTTTTTCAAAGTCAGTCACTTATTTGTATGTGACAGCCATCATATTTCTCTTTTTCATACAAAAGGTAGCCTTTGTTACCCGGAGCATAATTTCGAATCGATTGACACCCCATTTATCAAAATCGGTTCAGTATTTAAAACGCTACAGTGGAACATACAAACATACAAACATAGACTGCTAAAAACATATCCCTTCCGTTCGGCTCTGCCGTCGTCGGGCAAAAAGGAGGAGGTTCGGTTTTATTTGTTTATGTTTGTTACCTCTGAACTCCGTCATTTATGAACCGATTCGTACAATTATTTTTTTAATTGAAAGTATATGCATCCAGATTGGTCCCAATGTTTTTTAACCATGAGGAATTGAGGGAACTCCTCAAGTATAGTAGGCACACGTTTAGTGATTTCGGTATTTTCTATTATAACTCGTGCATTTACACCCAAAACTCATAAATTTGGTGAAGTGGAAGTGATGATGAAGACCACAACAGATGGCTTGCGGAACTTCTCAATGATGTACTTCAAACTATTAAAGTAAGTCATAGATTCTGATATGATACAAAGAAACGCGTAATTTTGAGATCCTTGGCGAATCGACGGAAGTCCTTAAATATTATCGGCCCACATACAGCAATTTGTTTTTTCTTCGCTAATAAGCAACGAATTTGCCCTCGGAAATCAGTTCATGTGGTAAATTGAAAAAAAAATGTGGAAATGGTCATGTGGCTTGGCGGTAGGAGTAGGTACTGAATCGAAGTCGGTTTAAACTTTGTTTTTAAAGTAATTTATTTCACTTAAGTTGTATCCCTACACTAAACAAAAGCTTAAACAATTAATTAAAGATCATCAAATAGGATCTACCTTTAAAAATGCATGTTTTGTAATTATTGTAATCTAAGCTAGGTGTGTGTTTGGAACGTTGCACATATAAATAGCTCCTATATATTTACCTACTCTAAAAGGTAGATATAATCTCAATCTAACAGCTTATAACTTCTGCACGGTCAATTTTATAACCTGCAATGTCATAGAAAAGAAATACGAATAAATTACTAGTAAGTACTACTAGAAAAACTGCTTTCATTAAATCCAATTTCTTAAATAAGTAATTGGATATGTAATTTTCCGATCTTATGCAAAACAATAATCCCTGCTAATTTATTAGAAGCCAATGTTTCAGCTCAAAACTTAAGCAATCCTCTTATATTACATAGCGGGACTCTAACCCGAATTCATATAATTTATTTGTTTTCACGAAGAAAGCCTACTCCAGTTAAGTAGGCTCTTGTGTTTATTATCCCGGCAGACTGGGAGTCAATCCAAGACAAACATTTATCATACTAATTTTGTTTCAATGTGTTTCCGTGCTCATTTCTACACTTAATCTCGTCGTGAAAGCGGTGCGCGATATAGATTGAAACTAAATTGCAGTGTGAAAATTGTGATCCAGATCGACCTTTGTAAGTATGTAAGGCTGATGAAATAAGAAGTGACCGAGGGCATGTGATAGCTGAAGTGTTTCATTAAGTAATTAGTTGAGTAACATAGCTAGTGTCGTGACATTTATTATTAATATTAATCAGTATGCCCCAACGAAAGGCGGATATTCTGTGTGGTAGGAGGATTTACTATTATAGTTTTTTTAATAAAATAAGATTTTAATCACCAGGTGATGGATTAACAAAAATGGTCAATTGAAACAAAATTACCAAACATTTTCATTACATAATATATTATGGTACTTCGCACCGGATCTTATTGGTCAAGATACGAAAATTACTTATCTCCACTTATAATAAATATCTGAATTAAAAAAAAGATTCAGCTTTGTTCTGTCACGAATGATCTCAGCAATCTCAGCATCCCATGAACGAAAAAATATGAAACATTTTTTATTGGTAGGTACAGGGACATTCATTCTAGCTGTCACATAGGATAATTTTTATCTGACTGCGACAGTTTATATATTTTTCGAAACATTTGATCTCATTGAATAGGTATTTAATTTCTTTTTCTTGAGGGAAATCGCTGTCATGGCTGTCAGCTGTCTAGTGACGTCAAAATGGCGGAATTGCTTTGTTTTTTACCTATACATCATTTTATTTCGATCTGGTCTACAAAAGACCTTCACAAAACGCAAACCAAATGATAAAGCATAAAAAAAGAATCGATTCTGATATGAGAAACTTTATATGCGCAAATTTCAATTAAAGTATCAACAAATTCAACAATGTAACACGAATTTGTTCTTTTTTTTTATGGCATCGTACTCTTTGCGCATTTAGCCAAAGGACGAGAGAAAATTTTGGAAGACAAGAGAGAATGACCAGGAAAGGTAGTATTATATAAAGTAAAGTTTGATATTATTTAAAGATAAAACTTTATATAAGGCTCTTAAATATACAAGGATGTGTCTTTTATATACAGGAGTGAAGGAATAAATGTAGGAAAATGAAATGTAAGGCTTGACAGCATAGACGCAGAATAGATAATAGTACAAGTACAGAAGGCACACTCCTTTGATCTTTACAAAGACCGCTTTTTTCTTAGCCAAAGGGTGCTGAATTTATCTCTAAACAGCTTGTAGGTACCCTTGCGAGGTAGCCTGTTTGGAATTGTTATTTGATTATTTTTTAATAATTCCGGGCAGTTTATACCACTGCTGTTGACTACCTTATATAAAAACATTAGGTCAAGCACTTTTCTTCTGCTACTAAGAGATGAAAGGTTAAAATACTTCAGACGCTTTTGATATGACGTTAATGACCGTGTTTTAGGGGACGAATAGCCCAAAATCGCTAGAAATCATTTTTGCACCCTTTCAATACGATTTTTGTGCACTTCGTAGAAAGGCGACCAAACCTGGGAGCAGTATTCAAGATTGCTTCTTACCAGGGTGCTGAATAGCAGTTCCTTTTTACGGGTTTGCTTGAAGTGCTTGGTATTCCTTGCCACTAAGCCCACCATCGCAGAAGCTTTTTTTATTATTAGGTCTAAATGAACGTTAAAGGTCAGCTGGTCCAAAATTACACCCAAATCGCGTACAACTGGAACTTTTTGCAGGATTATACCGTTTATAGCGTATTGAGTGCGTACTGGAGTTTTGTTGCGCGTAAACGTTATGTGATAGCATTTGTCAGAATTCAGCGCCATTTTATTACTTTCACACCAGTCAGCCAGCCTATCAGCGTCATCCTGGAGCGTATAGAGATACTTTGAATTCCGGGGAAGGACAAAATATAGTTTGTATCTGGAAATACAGCTCCTAAGAGGGTGAAAAGGGGGGAGAAAGTTTCGATATAAACGAGTTCCGCGCGGATGAAGTCGCGGGAAAAAGCTAGTCAGATAATAAGAGGCCTGCCATAACATTTATTTCATCCATACTGTAATTTAAGGGTTAGAATATAATAATTTATTTGGCTTTGTTGCAGTCTGTTTTAAATGAATAGCAACATTAAACTTTATTAATTGGGTATTAAGTACCTAATAAATTATTTTATTACTTGAGGGGTTAATTTTAACCGTCTTACTATTAAATAATAATAGTTAGACCATCCTAATATTTACCCATTCTACTCACAACAAAAAAGCTAACTGCATAAAACCTTTTCAGCGTAAATCGGATGACGGATGACACTAAGCTCCTTTGGATTGAGCCACTTTTCCGATTGCAATATTGAATGGAACATTACCGTCATTCAAAATGGCTTATAGTGAGGGATTGTCGGTGCTAACTTACATGTATTCCGTCCTGTAAACACATCGGTATATTTGCGGGCAACGGGTAGGCAATGCAATGTTTCAATACTAGGCGTCTCCTTTTACAGGTTAGGAACCGATAAAAGACCTTACTTATCTAAATTAATGCTAATGAAATGAATAAATTTAAATTTAAAGGTAATTTGATAATTTTAGGCTCCGAGCCAGACTCAAACCGGCGACCACAGGCATACTCGTACATGGCCTATCGCTACTAACCAACTGAGCTATAGGAACAATCGGTCTCGGCCACTGAATCTTTCAGTCAGTTCCCTCTTACAACGCCTTAGGGAAACGTGTGTGGTGACATCTACCTAGAAGACATAGGCTTCTTAACGCCACCAACGTCTCAAATTATATTAAGAAATCATCAGTAACGATACGCAACCCCATACTAAATTAATTTTGTATTACCTAAGCAGTAACACTGCTAACGAAATGTATAAATTTCAAATTAAAGGACAAAAAAAATAGGCTCCGAGCTGAATTCGAACCAGCGACCACATGCATACAACGTGTCCCAAAACTCAACGATAAGCCGGCACCAGAGGATGGAGCTGCTTATGATTAGTCGAGAAAAAATAAGGAAAAAAATATATCTAAATATATAAAATAAAATATATCTACCACGTGTCCCAAAACTCAACGATAAGCCGGCACCAGAGGATGGAGCTACTTATTTAGATATATTTTTTTCCTTATTTTTTCTCGACTAATCATAAGCAGCTCCATCCTCTGGTGCCGGCTTATCGTTGAGTTTTGGGACACGTTGTATATGGCCCGTCGCTACTAACCAACTGAGCTATCGGAACAATCTGCCACAGCTGATGTCTCGGACACTAAAAAAATCCGGATCGTAGCCTACATTTTTAATTTTTTTCCTTTAATTTTAAATTGACCTTACTTATCATTTGCGATGCTGATTGATACATAACTGATGGCTTAGATACATAACTGTCTACAGTATTTTTGAGTACATAATAGAAGTTGTTCAATAATCAGCTGCTCATTCTGTGTTAGTAATATCAGTTAAGTGCTAAAAGAAAAAAATTGAACATCGATAGTTAACAATCTGATGTGTATGATTTTAAACTAACATAACCCTACTTAACCGTTAGTTTATAATTTAACAAGATAAATACATCACTTTGACGGTGATACATATAAACAATGACAAACAAATTAATGAAGCATTTCGTAAATATTTAAAATCAAACGCCGTGTTAAAAAACTATTCTTAATAACAAACATATTTTTATTACGTTTTAGAAAATATTTTGCAATAATCTAATCCCAATAAGGTCTAGTTTTCCCTCTGGGTAAGAAGGTCAGATGGCAGTCGCTTTCGTAAAATTAGTGCCTATGCCAAATCTTGGGATTAGGTGTCAAAGCGTACCCCGGGCTCCTTTAGGGGCACAACCGGGAATAATAAACCTAGGAGGATGATGAGAAAATATTTTGCAAGAAAATATCTAAATTATTAACTAGATTACCTACTGCCCATTTGTATACATCTAACACCGCATTGACCTTTGTTCAAATGAATCTTAATTCGACCTTTTGCCCGATCGATCAGAACTTATTTATATCGTGACCCCGCAGATTTGTCTCTCGTCTATCTATTTCCGTACCTCATCCACTAAGCGCCCGTCACTCTAGTGCCTATTCTTTGTTTCATTTGAGGTCGAGTGCTAAAACTGTTTCTCTACCCGCATCGTCTCAAAAATTCGGTTTATTCTCATTGTGTAAGCGTTGGTTGGATTCAATAAATTAGGTACGTCCAAATAACTCATGTTATAATAACATTCACACCTTTAAAGCCTCCTGGATCTCAAATAACTTTGTGTTTCTTTCAAATGGCAATTATATCAAATAAAATATGCATTAGAACGTTGAATCATAGACTTGAATGGTCATATCAAGAACTCTACAGGTTTATAGAGAAATTACAAGAGACATTTTGCAGCCAACACTGTTTTTTATGGAGAATCTATATTATTATTACGCGAGCCCGATTTTTGTACATGCCATCAGATCTACAGTTATGGTCCGATTTTGATAAATGATATGTCACTGGATTCGTATCATGCTGCAGATTTGCAATAAGGTCTTCGTTTTTTCATTTTTTATCGGTAAGTTACTAAAATATAAATTTAATGAAACTACTGTGCTTTGACCACGTGACTTTGGCTGCGTGACGTCACGTGGCGTAACTTCTGCTTTGACTCGAGATGACAATGTAAAATTATAAACAAGAATTAAACTCAAACCTGTACTAAGTTCTTCAGCATGAAAAATTATAAATGTTGAGTCGGCCACATATGGATACAACACTAAGAAAAGTAAGAAAAATAGAAAGTAAACGGCCTTTTGTAAATATTGTTTATTTACATAACTGACAGACGTATTGTGTCAAATGTGGTTTTTTTATTGACAGAGACGTCAGTATTACTTGCCATGTTCTTTTTTACTTCAGAAAAGTTTATATACAAACTTATTTTCCCATATTCGAGATATTGGGAGAAGAATGAGGTTTAATTATAAATAAATAAATAAATAAATAAATAAATATTAAGGGACAATCTTACACAAATCAACCTAGACCTACGGTAAGCTCAGTAAGGCTTGTGTTGTGGGTACTAGGCGATGATATATATAATAGATACATACATATAGATACTTATATACATAACATCCAATTAAATCCATTCATTGTCGTGGAGCTCATAGACGGCTTTGTTAACCTTACTTAGTAAAATGCCGTATAGGCACCGATAGGTTCCGCCTAATTTCCAGTATAAAGATGTAGAAAACGAAACTCGATTACAAAATTTTCTTTTTGGATGGCCGGGGACTCCTATTGGTGACTTTGTTGACCTGACTTGAATACCATCTAAATTATTTCAGGTTCAGATAATTATATTTTGATTACAGGTTGGTTATATAAATTTTGTAATTAAACGAGCAATACTTGTACATATATATATTATATACATATATATAAAGATGTAGAAAACGAAACTCGATTACAAAATTTTCTTTTTGGATGGCCGGGGACTCCTATTGGTGACTTTGTTGACCTGACTTGAATACCATCTAAATTATTTCAGGTTCAGATAATTATATTTTGATTACAGGTTGGTTATATAAATTTTGTAATTAAACGAGCAATACTTGTACATATATATATTTGCAATCACGTTCTCGGAAACGGCTCTAACGATTTCGATTAAATTTGGAATACAGGGGTTTACGGGGGCGTGATATCGATCTAGATAGGTCTCATGTCCGGGAAAATTCGTTTTCTCCGTATTTTCTCCATTTTCGCCTGAGCAGAGCTCGGTCGCCCAGGGACTAAATTGTAATTTGTCAAAACAATATGAATGAACTTAGTAATTATTAAACTATTTATTTATAGAACAAAATGAAATTAGTAGATATTAAACTATTTAGCGGTACTGTGAAATGGGGTTAATTTGATCAATTTCAGAATTAAAACGTCTGTAGGTACCTCCCTAAACGTTAATCCAAAAAAATAAGGAAAAAAATGCAAATATCGGTTTTTGGTCGTCTATCGATTGCACCGACAAAAAAAAAGATTATTAATGTATCTCTTAGAAAAAAAATATTAAGTCTGTGATCAACTTTATACTCACATCGGGGTTACTTTAAAACCCCCCTTATTTTTAACGGATTATGATAGTGACAGCAATAAGGAAAAAACCGGCCAAGTGCGAGTTGTACTCGCGCACGAAGGGTTCCGTACCATTATCTATAAAAAAAAACTATTTTATTCTGTATTTGTTTTTAAAGCGGCAACAGAAATACATCATCTGTGAAAATTTCAGCTGGAACTATCACTGTATCAGTGAGATACAGCCTGGTGACAGACAGCCGGACGGACGGACAGCGGAGTCTTAGTAATAGGGTCCCATTTTACTCTTTGAGTACGGAACCCTAAAAACACTAGAACATAAAATAAAAATCCGTTCTGAGGCTTAGGATTCATAAAGGTTTATGTGCCTTTGGGGTTACTTTGACAAAGAAAAAAAAGGGTATTTATTTTATATTAAATAAGGCTATCATTCACATAAGGATAACATTGCACATTGCACGTAGAACCGATGGCCGTTGGGGCGGAAAGGTTCTCGAGTGGCGACCACGTACCGGAAGGCGCAGCATAGGTAGGCCCCCCACAAGGTGGACTGATGCCCTGGTAAAGGTCGTGGGAGTCCGCTGGATGCGGGTGGCGCAGGACCGCTCATTGTGGCACTCTCTGGGGAAGGCCTATGTCCAGCAATGCACGTCTTTCGGCTGATATGATGATGATGATGATGAGGGTATCAGTGATCAAAGTAAACCCTCAGAAGTGATCAACGACACCCCATGCTATAATTATCTAATAAAGCAAATGGCCGTCAAGGTTGTGATTTGCAACTGTATTTGATGTTATAGCCAGATACATGCCTGATTTAGTGAACTAGATACAATTAATGTATTAAGTATACTGAAAGTTTCACCTAAGAAGTTATACAAGCTATTAAAAGTCCGTAAAATGAGTACATATATAAAGGGAATATAATTGATATGTACATAGAATGGCCCTACAGGATTAAGTATGTGCTATATTTTATATCTTCGCCCCGCCTAGATTCTTTGTATACGCGGCGCAGCTGCGCGGGTAGCTAGTTGTATATATAAAGCATTTAAGATAAGATAAGTTAAGATAAGATAATTGATCATTAACGCAACTATACACGATTACAAAAAACATATTAAAAATACAACAAACGACACTAAAAAGTTACTCATCATATTGCCACTACAAGCCGTGGCGCTGATTTTCAGTGGGGCCCTGAGTAAAAACTACTAAGAGTGTAATATAATTAAAACTACTTAGTACTTAACTAACGAATTTAACACATTATCTGCTTTGCTAAAACCAGGCTCGCTGCTTTAATGTCAGTAACATATATTGAATACGGAGTACAAATAAATATAACAAAATAAATCTCACTTTTTGTTAGTTTCAAAGTTTAAATATCAACATAAATACAACAGTCAATTGTCAATTAAAAAAAAAAACCGGCCAAGTGCGAGTCGGACTCGCGCACGTAGGGTTCCGTAACATTATCTATCAAAATATTTATTTTATTCTGTTTTAAGTATTTGTTGTTATAGCGGCAACAGAAATACATCATCTGTGAAAATTTTGACAGACAGACAGACAGACATACAGACAGACGGACAGCGGAGTCTTAGTAATAGGGTCCCGTTTTACTCTTTGAGTACGGAACCCTAAAAACTGTTTTGCGTATTTTCATGATGATGTGTTTTTTTTTCGATTAAAGTAGGTATGTGTGGAACAATGTTATTATCATTTTTATTTCCGCGTCTAAATATACAATAATGTCGATGTACCTATGTTCAAATGCAGGAGCAAAAAAAATGATTGCTTTACTGATAATTTCATAAAAACTTCACTAAGAGCTCACTAATTTATGTTTCACAATAAAATGGACTAAGTCAATGAGAGTACTAAAACCGGTATGGCTGTTTTCAACAAAATAAAGCCCATTCGAAAAACTATATTTTACTTCCATTTCGAAATCGGAAAGTCTAAGTTTACAAGTGGCTATTATTTTGCTAGAGATATATCTATTCTATTTAGATCAGTATTTAAACATTTTAGAGAAGTGAAACGGGTAAATTGATAAAGTGGAAAGAAAAAAATCAAACTACTATTAGAAGTTTCAATCACGACATTCCTTTTAGAGGCTTGAAATCAGGACACGTCCCTGAGAGTCTCTCCTTTACAAAGTGCGTACACACAGAGCGTTAGATTAAGACTGTGACAAAATGCCTATCTAGGGCCAAGTTGCATATATTATCACTATACGCTTTCAACCAATTTTAGTCCTTGCTCTCTTGGGATAAGGGCGCTCTCTTGTTATACATTTTAAATTTCGTTTTATGATTTATTGAATTTTGACGTAGCGCTACAGTCGCGAACTGTTTACATAATTAAAACTCCAGTTGACACAAAGGGTTTAGCTAAGTATAAACATACGAAATATTGTATTATTGATGTAACATTTGACAAGTTTACAATTCAGACAACCAAATTTGTTTCTTTATGCATACATTCGCAGTAAATTTACTTATTAAAAAATAAGGGTAAAAATCGCGGCAGTCCGCTGGATGCGGGTGGCCACTTTGGCACTCTTTGGGGGAGACCTATGTCCAGCTGTGGACGTCTTTTGGCTGATATGATGACGACGAGGATGATAAAAAAATTGTTTTGAAAATTTTGTGTCGAAAATGGTATTTCAGAACTGTTTTGTCCTAACACGGACTCTAGATAAAATTAATGGTGACAAACCGCACCAAAGCTATCTGAAATCGAAATCTCGAACGTGGACACTGTGGCCGTGTGTAGCGCACCCGAAGGCGGGGCAAGTTGAAAATCAGCTGTGCCTTAACAAATGGTGGTCATAAAAATAAATAAATCTCTGGGCGCGGTCCTGGTTTTTATCTGGCCCTTGCGAGGAAATACGTGGGGCAATTCGCTTATTTCCTTTTATGGTAACTTCTTCCCGATAATCAATCTTGACTGAAATTAGGATTAAGAGAAATGCAATTGGGGTTTCCAATTGGTGCTGCGATAAACGGCAGGTGCTAAAGTGTTTGGTTGATGGTGAAGGAATGGTTTGGAGAAAATTACTTTAGTTAGACCATCGATTTATTTCCGTATAAGTAAAACGCTTTCTTGTAGGTTCTGATTTCTATTAGTGCGTAGATTCAAATAGCTTTATTTCCTCTTCTACCTTTTTCTAGGTATCAGATGTTAAATAAATTTAATTTTGGTTAACACATTCACGGCCACGCTAATCTCGTAGCGCTACGGCTTAATCCGTAGCAGGCTAAGCCTCGTATGAAGCGAAAAGCGAAAACATTTTTGTATAATTAACTAATTGGAGGCGTATGAGGAATATTGCCAACGAGAGTCTATCAGAAGCCCGACGCCGTAAGGCGGAGGGCTTTTGATGACTCGAGTTTCACACAATGTTTTTCATCACATTTGCGAGGAAATAAATAACTACTAAAGACAGAAAAATCTATGTTTTATACAAGCGCACCAATTGCGCATGTTGACGAAATTGACAACTTCACTTCCAAATGGGGGGCGTAGCTTCAATATTTCAACCAATCACAGAGCATGGAGCATGTGGTTCTTACAGGGCATGGCCTGCTCGATTTTATTTTCCAACCAATCACAGAGCCAGAATTCTTGTCGTACGCGGCCGTCAAGATTTGCTTAACCAATCAGATCACACACAAGCTCATTACTCCCTTGGAACCATTATTTCCCGCGGGAACAATTTAGGTCATTGTATACAGGCATGGAATAACACCATTTTTGAGCAAGTGTGATTAAAAAGGTGTTTATTTCCTTTTAGATATTTGTTCTTTTGAACCCCGTGATTTCCTGTACGTGCCTCATACAGCTGGATTTCACCTAAGAAATGAGGCTTAGAATGAATTGATTGGATGTCCAGAGCCTCGCCCTCGCTTCGTATTCTATTGTTTTAGAGAATAAAAGGCGTCTTAGTTCAAACTGAATCCCCAATTCAGTGCTATCTTAGGAAAGCAGCCAGGGAATTATTTAGTCTCTTAGCTCAAGTTTCCTTTAGTACCTACATATTATTGGGAAGTGATATTAAATGTAACGCGTTTAGTTTTCTGACTTCTATAAGAAATGTCAGTAGATAATGTAGTCGTAGTAATTAATACATACTTATCAGACTTATATAATTAAGATATTGGTTGTTATCCTTTTACATAAGCAACAACCAACTTGAGATGAAGTTATACGATTATGCCCAATTTTTTTAATTTTATCAAATTGTTGTTATTTTGGCAGGTCTAGTATTCTCAATACTGTACGTTACTTTATCAAGTAGATACTAGCCGGGTATAGACGCAGTTTAGTTTATTCAGTATTTAGTAGACGAATAAATAAACCAAAAGTTTTGCTACGAGACACGGTGGTCTAAGCAATAACACCAGTCCTTTAAGGAAAAATAGTAATGTTTCAAGTGCTTTGAGAGAAAATATACTGATGTTATGTTCAGCCAATGTGGCTGATCTTACTTTTTCTGTATATTACTTGACATAAAATGTAACCATTAACCTTGGCTTGCCACGGACTGTTTTCTTTGTGTTAGTTAATAGGACAGAGCAAACTATCCTTGCCAAGAAATATCTATGGAGTAGCATAACACTACCGATGGCATCTGGGCCGAGTGGTATTTTTAACCTAAATGGACTATAAACCTTGTGTATGGGATGATTTGGAGATGAATATGGAAGAATGGAAGCAAAGTTTTCGGATGACAGCGTTGTTTTTCGTTGTTTGTTTACTTCGCGGTTTTATTTACGATCTTGTGTAATTAGTATAAGCGTTTACTGTTCTTCTTGTTCAGGAGTCAGTAGTTTTTGCTAAATTTGCGTGTTTTAATACATCTTCTTCATTAAGAAGAAGGTTTTCTGGATCTGGACATGGTCTACATTCTATACTAGGATTTGTTTCAGCAGACACACTTTTTATATTGGTTAATTAATGTATCAAGGACAATTTTATTAGTATTTAGTCTAAACTTTATATTTTTACAAGCTTTATATTAACTTGCACTGTTCGTATGTATGTGAATATGTAAGTATGTGAGTATGTAAGTTGTCCGTCAACATTTGCAATCGATTTTTCAGTCACTTTCCGTTATCCAATTCAGCTGAAATGTTGCATGCATATGTATATCACATGACAATGCTCGGAGCTGATCTGATGCTGGAGCTGGAAGGTGGTCATAGGAACTCCGCAAAAAAACGACACAACCCTATTGAGTTTGGGCTCGTTAGAATCGTCTCAATGAGTAGTTGATGATGGTATGCAGAAAAGTACAATCGGCAATAAAAGCTTGTACCAAAAATGAAATTTTTGACAGAAACTTATTTTATATAATCACTTTACATCTTGTGCTCGAAACAGCAAGTAACAAAAATGTACGTACTCAGTGTTTTACCCATACGTGTGTAAGTCGTAATGCTTTACCAACGCTGCATTCGAATCAGGTCCGTCGATTGTAAAGTCAACACAACACCTCACCTTCTCAATAACTCAGCAAATGTTACTAACTGGACTAGAAAAATATATTGCTCGCAACCGGTTCGAGCTTTGTAATATGTATAGATCTTTTTCTTTACATTCTTGCTAATAGTATGTTTTACAGGGTAGAAATAGATTTTGGGTCAGTGAGGGCAGCTACCAGATCCCGTGTTGCCAGGCGAAAATGATCTTAGGAGAACTTTTTCTCCATAGTAAATGTATGAAAACAGTTTTCTTTAATTTCTGGCTTATTTGTACATTACCGAAAATTTACCCCAAAGAAACTATTAATACTGGATATAAATGGAATCGATTGACATAAAAAAACATACATGTAAAAAAAACTATTTAATTTTTATACAAATTGTATGGGGAAAGTTTTTCTCGATTTATAGCTTTTCTAGCCCGAAATTTATTTTTGATCCTATACAAGCTTTTGATCCTGGACAGGAATGGGATCGATTGGCATCAAGAAAAAAGTATGTCAAAAATTACCATTTTCTCGCAGCCTGTAGTACGAGTATGTTTTTTCCAAAATCTGTACACGCCAATCTTCATTAAATTGAAATCGAAGGAAGGTCCCGTAAGACCATTTTCGCGTAGCAACACGGGATCTGGTAGCTGCCCTCACTGACTTTTATGGTTGTTATACATACTTATGACCCATTTCTTAAGGCAGCTATATAGCTAAAAAAAAAACCATGAAAAGAATTAAGTGCTGAATATACAGGATGGAAATAGATTTTGGGTCAGTGAGCAAATAATTATGCTAAGAGCAAAACATTTATTATGAAGTGGTTTTCATTATAATTATTATATTTAATATTTCTCATTTTGTACCGAGTAATTTTCACTAATTTTATTGGACTGTATTAATAATATTTTTTAAATTTTTGGATAATTTATGGGTACGTATTTAGTATACTCGATCGTACTTAAGGTGATTCGATATGCATACAAAATTATGTCATTTGACTTTTGCAGGCTAACGGCGTGATATTTTAATAAACTTATGTAACAAACTTTTATAAATTGAATTTCCTTTTGCGCGAAATTTCCCATTTTCTAGAATAAACTTTTTTCAGATTACTAATGTATGGATAAAAAACTTTTCGCGAAGTATCAAGTCCCAAACTATTTTTCTCAAATTTTCATTTAGCAATGAAAGGGGGAATTTCGCAACAATCGAACCACCTTAATAAACAATATAGTACTGAATGAATGTGTTTTGAAGGTTAATTTTTCCGAATAATGATTGAAATACTATCGAGATAAAAATAATAGAACATCTTAAGCATGGTAACCAACGTTATATCACAGTAGTATTCAAGTAAAATGCCCGACGAATTTTAATTTAACTTTGTACCATGTATTTATGTCACTTCAAAAAATTCACACTAAAGAATTTCACCTCGCCTTTAATAATTCCGGACAAGGTGCGAGAAAGATGAAGATAAGCATCTTGGCCTGAAATTGCTTTTTAGGTTCTATAAATGAAGTAGGAACTCGATGGATGAACTTTTCTTTTTGTGTCTATCTTCAGCATTTTATTTATTTTTTAAACTTTTACTTTACTTACTTAATTTTTTGTTTCCAATAAGTACTAACACATATTACGTAAGTACGATAATCAATTTGAACACTCGCGGTCAATGAAAACGGGTCGGTAAAATACTGTCATATTTCCTGAAATAGTGCAGGGTTTTTTTAATCCTGTCAAGATCTTTATATCTTTATACATGTAAACTGCAAAAATAACAGTAACAAAAGAAAGTTACCAGGTTTAAATCGGACTAGGATATCGCAAAAATCGTCATTTTTGGACATTGATATTTTTATAATAGGATCCCGGAAATTGCTCATACAGTTGGGTATTAAGAAGAATACTATACTAAGTTAATAACTTGTGTTAAATATAAAAAAAACCTATTGGGGTTGTTTAATTTAGGATGACTCGTATTCATTGACCGCGAGTGTATTATTATTATAATTGTCTGTACTTAGCTCTATTTTATTCTGGCCTAGATTGTATTATTATTATTATTTCTTTAAATTGACTATGTGTGCTATTCTATTAGTTTTATCTATCCAAATATCATAAACCCTCCATGATGCGTTCAAGAATCACACATTATGATATGACCACCATAAAAATAGACAGTTTTGTTAGAACAGATTTCTTATCTGTGAAAATGTTATTATTGCTAAATAATAACATCGACTTCGATAATATTATTTCATTCAAATTTCGAACGTCTCGGAAAAACAAAGAAATTTGATTTAACCTCTATTCAAATATCAGTCGAGATGACGTTTAGTTCGAAATGAATTGTCCATTTGCATACAAATTTGACAAATGTCGCATGTAAGTAAGATATCGAACGATATGATAGTTGGATAAGTTGGAACCGCCTCTCGTTTGTCTCTGAATAAAAAAAAAAACTTTGACAGCTGCCAGAAAACAACGCCGCGATGCCGGTCATAATTAGCGGCTCCTGAATGCATCATGGATGCTTATGATATGTGGATAGATAAATTAGTGTATGTAACTGTACATAATTAGGCATTAAAACACTCGTGTGATGTTATTATGAAACTCGCCTTCGGCTCGTTTCATAAACCCATGCTCGTGTTTATTGCCCTTCATTATGTACAGTATTATTACTAACAATTATGATCCATGTTGGTCCCTGAATAAATGAATTGAATTGAATTGTAAGATTTTACGAACAACAATATGGACCATAGTCTGAAATAAATGATTTTTATTTTTATTTTTTGATTTATTTTGAGTTTCCACTATTATGCGGTCATCTTTGCAAGCCGCTATAATCCCCACATCAATCACTGTATTAAGTTTAAAGCGAGTATGTGCCAGTATCACTTTAGCTATTAAATGGATGCTATTTTCTTTTTGATCGGGTGTGTTCTTAGCCATACTCTATGTCGGGAGTTATTTTTAGGGTTCTGTATTTCCAATGGGAAAAACGGAACCCTTATAGGATCACTTTGGTGTCCGTCTGTCTGTATGTATGTCTTTCTGTTTGTCTATCTTGAGAACGCGTCAAGGTATCGAGTTCAAATTAAAACTATATACTCAAGGTTACAGTCCCGAAGCTGTTAAGAAATCAAACTTCAAAGATAACGAAAAAAAAAGATACGGCTGTTTATGCCGCAAAAAACATACATTTCGACACTCTCAAGGGGATTAAAATTTATAGGGTACTTTCCGTTGACCTTAAACTATGAAATTTGGCAAGTAATATCTTTTTATACTACAAGTACAGGAAAAATCTGAAAACTATACATTTGTAATTTTCTATGGAACCCTCGGTGGGCGACTCCCACTCGCATTTGTCCGGTTTTTTTTATGAAACGAGTCTTTGATGTAGAGAGTTCATTGCGTTGGGGCTTTTTTTCATTTATTTTAATTATTCAGCGCCTATTCATCTACTATTTACATACTTCCTTTGAATAAATTCTTAGTTCATCATGCTTGTGTAATTTAATGGACATAGTTTAAGTGTACAAACACGGTACGAACATAATTAGTACAGTAAGACAAACGTAACCCCTGACGTTTGCTGTTTGTTCAACGTGAGGTCGGTGGTTCAGAGCAAGGAGTTTATTTTCTTTGAGCTAAATCAGCATGTATCTCCTTTGACAATCTTTATTTCAGAATAAGGGCGTGGTTCGACAATCATGTAACATGTCTTGTCCCTGGGATATCATAGGGGTATTACTATTTTCTAGTCTCTAATTTTGGTAATTATTTCTTTACTACGTACGAGTATATCGCCTATTAAAACTTTGATTCATGTCACACTCAATTGTCTTCTTCTTTTTGTCAATCTGTCATTTAGACAAGTCGTTTACCGCTCCAGTAATATAACATTGCATGTACAGAAGATACGTATGACATTTTTAGATTTATTGCAAAGATCTTAAGTAAGTTTACAAGTGTAATCATATCTTTGACGTGTACCGTTGTTATGAAATGAAATTTACAAACACATTTTATTACAAGATTTCAGACTCAGCTTGTGATTTCAAAATTTAAGGTTACCTTCTATGCATGACTGTTACGGTAACTCTTCTAAATATAACTGTAACGTACCTATCCGTCAAGGAAGTGTTAATAAAAAAATATTCGTAAAAATTTCAAGAGTGGTTTGAAGGGTGATATTTGAATTAAGTTCTCCCAAAGTAGTCTCTGAAGATGAATCAAGAAGAAAGCCAGAAGAAGTAGAATTTCTAAAACTTTTTTTATCAAACACTGTCCCAAATCCAATTGGATTTGAAAATTTGATTAAACCGCCTGTCTTAACCAACTTGTGGCTTTTATGTTTGTCCTTTTTAACTTAGAAATTTAACTTTTTTAAATGTTTTCCAAAGATTTGGACTGTTAACTTCACAAATTAGGTACATTTAAATTGCTCCATTTGTTTCCGACATAATGTTGTAATAGTCTAGAAAATTAATAAAACTTTTTGATTAATTCTTGTACTTATGTACAAAAATCCTATAGGGGTTCCTGTACAATGGAAATGAGATAACGTTCATATGATGAGGAGAGAACACATAATAATATTAGTAGATCAGATGATCCACTGTAGTCACTTAACTAAAGAAATAAGTAAACAAATATTAAAAAAAATACTGTTTATTTCATTCTGACACAGACTTAATTCTACATTATATAGCTACAATCTTTTACATTTAAGATTAAAAAAAGAAAGTAAATATATATATAAATAATCCTAGAAAAGCACATTCCTAAAATGAATACGGAACCACTAAATTATTAAGTTTGTTTAAAACTAAAAATTGTATATTCAATATGATCAAACCCGCTCTATTTTTAAACTACTGACAATAAATAAGTAGTGAAAAAACTTCATATTTAGAAGAATTAATAAAACGGCTACATGAAAAATTATGATACTGATACTGACTAGGAACATAAATAAGACAGGCGAAATAATGTATGCCATGCGAGTAAATAGTCTAAATACTAAAGGGGGTAGGTATACAACTATAAATAGTTATTAGTGCTTAGAAATTTGAAATGTGTGAAAAATGATCTAAATCACACAATTCATACCTACATTATAATAATTATTATTAAAACGCAGCACTAGCAAAATTTTCAAGTTTGCCTAAAGCTGTACTCATTTCATTTAAACTATTCCCCCTGAATCCCAAACTTGATCTCTCGGGGTAAATAGACTATGGCTTGTAACTGATTTATTTTCCAAGTAAACTAAGCCTTATCTAGTTAGATCAAGAATTTGGGAAACTAGAAGCAATGGAAGCATTGTATTTATTCCTTACATTAGGTATATTTGGCTACGGTAAAGGTGAATACGATTTGGTAACTTTATTACTAACACTTTTATGACCAATACAATAGGTACACAGAAAAGTAATCACTGCTTTTTATGGCACTACTTTTGTTTTGTGACCTTTTTTATGGTTAAGATAAATTGGCATGGGTGAACTTTAAATATATACACTGAGAGCGTAAGTGTACAACGTTTCAGTTAATTGCTTTTTTAGTTATAAGTTTAATTAACTATGTATCGATCAGTGTGTATTGCTGTTATGTATAGTGCTTTTTATGTAGATACACTATTTCTAAATATTGAGCAAAGTATATAAAAACATTGTTAATTAACAAACAACCCAGCTGACGAAGCACAAAACCCCAAAAACTTGTAATTCCCAACCGATTTGCAACTAAAAAACGGTTCCGACCACATCCTCTAAGCAAAAAGGTTATCATTAGACAAGGGTCACCTATTAGTTTTCTAAAGTGGCTGAGTTCCGTGTAATTTTCTATGGTCATTGGAGTAAATCTGCTGGACAAATCGGATTGTGGTTAATTTCGATCGCAACCCTGTGTTAGTGAATTGAGATAGGTTTCTCATTCCGTCATTGATTTACGGTATTGAGTTGGAAGGTAGGTAAATTAATCGTATGTATCTGTTCAGAATAATTATTAAAAGAAAGAAAGTTGTTTGTTTAAGATGCACCATTATTTTGTGGAAAATCAAGTGACAATTTGTCAACATTGGCTCTAAAATACTTCATTATCTTTGATGAAGGCTTTTTAGGCACTCAATTGGATGAAAGAATCGTAAACTCTCCATTAAATTGTTTTGTAAGAAAGCGTCGAAATATTAATCATTTCTCCGTACCTTCAATTACCATTCGTAGCTATTCTCAACAGCAAATTCACCGTCGAAATCGAATTACAGCTAATTTGAGGCCCCAACGGAGCAAGTGAGATGGAAAAGTTCTCGAGTGTGCATCGATTTTCTCGCTGTGGGTCGGGCAATGCATCGGGAATTAAAATTGACGTCTTAATGCGGTCACAGGCAGATGAGCTCGCGGGGGATGGGAATAATTTAGTGGATGGTATTTTGGCGTTGTGTGCATCTAGGTTAACAAGTTTAGCTGGCTGCTTGAAAACTTAATAAACCAAGATGCATTAAGCCGAGCTGTTATGGAATAATAGGGTTGGTTAGCAGAGCGTGAAATATGGGTTTTAAACGCGACTTTCGCTTTTATGTCAGCAATATACTTATTGGATGGAACTGTAAAGTTTTAGCGTATCTAATGACAATATGTATATGTTACAAGCTATGTCTATCTTGGAAAACAAGTGTCATTCAGTTTAAAAAACAATGAAGAAGAAGTATAGCGAAGGATAAACTGCACATGGAGAAAATATTGGACCCAGAAAGAAGTAAGTAAAAAAAGTCATTATGGACACATGTATCTTATCTAGCCTGACATATGGTAGCCAAACATGGATTTTCACTAATAAAATAAAAAAATACTTCATGCCAACATGATATGGAAAATAGCATGTTAAAGCGCAGGAGAATTCACAAAGTCAGAAATGAGGAAATAAGGAAGAGAACAATGATTGTGAACGCCATAAAACAAACTCTACTCCTAAAATGCCAGTGGTCTAGCCATATATCCAGACTAAAAGACAAAATATGGACCATACAAACTACAAAATGGATAGGACCAGAAGGAAAAAGAACAAGGGGAAGACCATACAAACGGTGTGCCGATGACATCACCGAAATAGCTGGGAAAAAATGGATGGAGAAAGCTAGAGATATAGAGATATGAAAGGGAATCGAGGAGGCATTTACTCTATTGGGATCAGTGTAGAAAATACAAACTACCAACGAAAACTAACAACTTTTTTTTTTTTATAATATCAATAAAACCAAATTCAACTAAACTAATTATACTAACTAACAAACTAATACCACATTTGAAATGTAAAAACTTGTTCTGTACTAAATAAATAAAGCTTTAATAATAATAATGACAATAATGATACAGGACTGAATACATGTACGCGTCGATTAAAATCTGTGTATTAAGATTTCATAGAGAATACTGCAACGTCACTCTTTTCCTCGTTGAATAGTCTAGATGTTACTTCCAAAACAACCGAAATAACTGTTTCGATACGCTCTAGACAACCGAAAAAATTTTGTAAATAGAACTTTGTATTTCAATAATATGTGTCCTTGTTTAAGGAGACTCGATCCGATACAAAATTGCCAATCTATGGCGTTTATGTGATTGGCTAGTATTTAGCCAATCACATTCACAGCACAGTACTGCAATATTACGGACGCCGGTGGTGTAATAGAACTAGAGAATATAGTACTTGCGATATTTAGTTTTCTTATATATTCCTATTAATTAATTAAATTATTAATTTAACACCAGAAGCTGTGGATTGGTTGTGCAATCTGGATGTTGATGTATAAGCTACTATTTTTATAAATTATCTATATTCCTACTTCAAGAAAACGCCATACGATTAAATAAATTATTAATTTTAATGAACTCTTACAAAAAGTGTCGTTCTAAATTGTGTCATAATCAAGCTTTTTAATCTTGTACCTTACTTAGGCTACTCAGCAAGCTTCGTGGCCTAAACACGGTACTCGACTAAAAAGCTCTCTATTATAACACGATTGTAAAAATTCCATTTAATTATAATATAATATGTATTTGGACGTCATGTGAGCTAATTTTCTCATACCTAATGCTTTATTTCCCAATATTATTTGGTCTTGAACCATTCCCTAGATTTATAAACGCGAAACGTGAGTGAAAGCAATCAGTCACTGCTCGTTAAAACTACCAGTTTTTGCTGCCAAACTATTGTTTGATAGACGGTAGGATGAATCGATATTTGAACGCGCCAATTCAAACTTTATTACAACTACGCAAAGTCCCAATTGACCATGTAGTGATCAACATTTTCATTCCATTATAATTACATTAAGTTAGGGCTTGGTTATTCGCTATTTCCGTTTGATTACTTCGATACGTGGTCTTTTTAACAGGGTTTTGACCTTTAAACATTGTTGGACACAGCCTGCTTTAAGGCGTAGCCATATTGCTATTTTAATATTATTTGGCCCAGTGCCAGACCAGTCCAGTTAATGCATTTATGGCTATTTTTGAAAATTACTATGTATTTGTAGAACGATGGTCGTTCGTGTCACTATCGTTCCTAGACAAGTTTTTTTTGATTGAGTAACCACCATAATGACAGCAGCATGGATATCAATTTATTTTGAATAATTTATTAATTAAAATTAATTTAGTGGTTTTACGTCAATCGATAATTGAAGAAAACTAAACCTAATCTCAGACAAGCAGGGCAGCTTTTATTGATGAAAATACATGTTTTTTTCATTAAATATTAAAAACTGGGGTTAAAAATATTCGTGCTAATTACAAAAACATAATTCTATATAAGTATTTGATTCACTACTCCTTTTCTAATCTTTTATTCAAATTACCGTATAAGTTAGTTTTCAAGAAACTTGTATCTTCGTTCAAATTAAAAATAATGAATCACTCCTCGTCTCATCGTTTACTTCATATTAGTACTAGTTGCAAGCATTCTATCAGTAAACTTTAGCTGTAGTAAACATTTTCCAAGTTCCCATCTTATTGGCATTCCTTAACAGTAGTTTCTGAAGTTCTTTATATCTTTGAACGCCAACAATTTGTTCAGCAACTTGCGAATATTGAAGTTAACACTTTAAAAATCGTTTTTTTTTTATTTGCGAGGTAATCTTTATGTGTAAGCCAACACAACCATAGAAGACGTTGTCTCACTTCTTGACACTGCTTGTATAGTCTGTAATAGACTTAAAGGCCATTGATGAATCTTTATGTATTTAGCTCAATGTAATGAAAGCTACCATTGCCATTTCTGTTCGGTTCTTAGCCATTCTTACTAGGGTGGTTCTTTGTGTTCCCCTCTTCCTTTTAATCCAGCACCTAACCTATAGAGCATTAAAAAAATAGATGTTGATATAAAACAGGTTGATAGTAAACCTGTTTCAGACTATAATCATTTATAACCTTTTTGCGAGTATAAAATATCCTGTCGCAAAGACCGGATATATACTACCGAAACCTTACTATCGAAACAAAATTTTGTGATTAATAATATGTAATATTTATATAATATTGTAAATAAATAAGTATGAGTTTGAGTATCAGTGCTGCGTGCAAAACATAAAAAACCTGTTACAAAATGTAGACCGTAATTAAAAAAGGGCCAAACAATTGGTTTGCTTGTGGTTGTTATTCAGTTAAATTAGTAAGTATTTCAACGAAACTTTACTGAAACATAAAGCCAGTAAAATCTTGTTTTAACAAACAAGAGAAGGTCAAAATAAGTGATATAGCAATTAGTAAATTCTCTGCGGTCCTAAACTTCCTTGGTAAAATTAATTTGCATTCCCCCTACGTTTGTATTTAATATTAATTTATCGTAGAGGACAAAAAGAGTTGCAAAGAAAGGAATGTTTCAGTCCTTGCGGACGTTCAAAGAGCAGGGCAAGGTTAAAATAAAAAACGTGCATTTCAAACATATTTTAAAGACGCTAATCAAGATTGTACATGACAACATTCTGACCTTGCCCTATTTCAATTTGGATTTGACGTATTATTTAAATATTAACCTAACGAAGGTACAGTCAAAGAATTTAATTTCCTACCCACTTTGGACTTTGTCAAAGTGACGTAATCAATCAAAACGTAAGAGACTTCTTATGATTTTATTTACAGTGTCACTTTGAAATAGTCCTAAATGGGTAGGAAATTAAATTCTTTGACTGTACAGTGGGTACCAAATCTCAAAATATCCACTTTTAATAAAGTAGGCGTTTTTCCTTGGTTTTTAAGATTTAATTTGAACCAGGTTTTAGAGAAGAATAAATATTTGTAGTGGAGCCACTACAATTGAAGGACATAATAAAGACAAAAAATAGAGTCAAAGACGGACATCGCGGGCGGCCTTCAAAACGCTAAAACGGATTGATATAGTTTCAGTTTGTTTAGTGGTAAATATCAATTTTGATGTCATAATAGTTTGACAACATGGAAGGTCTAATCTCCACTTATAATAAATCTCTAAATTAAAAAAAGAATCAGCCAGTTTGAAACTAAGCTTTGCGCGGTTCAAATGTTCTCAGCATCCCATGAACGGAAAAATATGAAACATTTTATATAGGTACATTATTATTCTAGCTGCAACTTAGGATAGTTTTTATCCGACTGCGACAGTTAATTAATTTTCCGAAATATACGACTTCATTTAATTTTTCATTTATTTTTATTGAAATCAAACGCTGCTCCAACTGTCAGCTATAAGAACCGTCAAATTTTCGTCAAAATGGCGGAATTGCTTTGCCTTTCACTTATTAATAATTTAAATCCCGTCTACGATAGACCTTTACGAGACAAATGCTAAAATATAAACCATAAAAAAATATTCCATTCTGATATGAGAACTTATATGCGCAAATGTCGTTTTATGTCGTAATTTCAATAAATGAAATCAACAAATTTGAACAATATAATTAACACGAATTTGTTTTTTTTGAATGACAATGGCACGCGCTCGGCGCATTCAGCCAAAGTACCTGCGGCGCTACCACGAAAACCGATACTCAATGTTCATATATTTGCATCCCTGTCACTCGAGTATGGTTAGTGCGATAGAGATAGAGATACCCGAATATTTTCGAATTCCGAAGTTCGTGGTTATAGCTCAGGAATCGAAAATATGGTAAATAATCATAATGTATTTTCTCGAAAAAGAATTTAAAATAAATATAGTCAAATGGAGAAAAAAACAAAGCAAGAGTTTATATAGGTAATGATTAAGTTATAAGAGTCCAAAGTTTTAAGAGGGGGTATGTTCTGTCCCTTTTCCGCAAAACGCACCTTCATATGAAACGATTGTTTTTTACTATGACGCTCGAGTATATTGACGTCACAGTCCCTCATCGTTTTCTCACTCTAACAAGCGACATTAAAACGGATGTAGCTTCATAATTTTTTGAGATATTTGAATGGGAGTTTCATTATCTTCTATCTATTTAAACATAATAAATGCCTATGTCCTGACTGACTTATTCACTCAATCACTCACTCACTCACTCATCAACGCACAGCCGAAACTACTAATCTTAGAGAGTTGATTTTTGCACAGTATGTTGCTTTTATAACGTGGGCCTTTTATCCCTAAAAAGGGATTTTTGAAAATTCTACCCCTAAGGGGGTAAAATGGGGGTGCAAAGTTTGTATGGGAGAACCTTTTTTTTTTGAGCTATAGACTTAAACTTTGTAGAAAAATTAGTTATTAGAATACAAATGAAACATTTTCAGCGTTTTGGAAAATTCCACCCCTACGGGGGTAAAATAGGGGTGCAAGGTTTGTAAGGGGGAAACATATTTTTTTTAAATAGAGACTTAAAACTTTGTAGAAAGATCAGTCATTAGAATACAAATAAAGAACTTTCAGGGTTTTAGAAAATTCTACCCCTAAAGGGGTAAAATAGAGTGCAAAGTTTGTATGGGAAAAACTACTTTTTTTTAAATAGAGACTTAAAACTTTGTAGAGAAATTATTCATTAGAATACAAATAAAGTACCTAGATTCAGTGTTTTAAAAAAATCTACCCCTAAGGGGGTAAAATAGGGGTGCAAATTTTGTATGGGGGAAACAATATTTTTTTTAAATAGAGACTTAAAACTTTGTAGAAAGATTAGTCATCAGAATACAAATTAAGTACTTTCAGCGTTTTAGAAAATTCTACCCCTAAAAATAGGGGGCTAAAATAGGGGTGCAAAGTTTGTATGTGGGAAACTATTTTTTTTAGCTAGAGTCCTAAAACTTTGTAGATAGATTATTTAAATACAAATAAAGTACTTTCAGCGTTTTGGAAAATTTCACCCCTAAGGGGGTAAAATAGGGTGCAAAGTTTGTATGGGAAAAACATATTTTTTTTTAATAGAGACTTAAAATTTTGACGAAAAATTACTTATTAGAACATGAAAAATACTACATTCGGCGTTTTACAAAAATCATTCCCTAAGGGGGTTAAAAAAGGGTGCAAGGTTTGTATGGGGAACACTTTTTCTGAGCTAGACACTTAAAACTTTGTAGAAAGATTACTTATAAAAATACAAAAAAAAAGACTTTCAGCGTTTTGAAAAAATCTATCCCTAAGGGGGATAAAAAGGGGTGCAAAGTTTTTATCAGGGAAAGTTTATGTTTTTGAGTTAGAGACTTGAAACTTTGTAGAAAGATTACTTATTAAAATACAAAAAAAGAACACAAATCGTTTTAGCAAATTCCACCCCTAATAGGGTTAAAAAGGAGAGCAAGCTTTGCATGTGCAACACTTTTTTTTGAGTTAGACTTAAAACTTTGCAAAAAGATTACTTATTAGAATACTAAAAAAGAACTTATTAAGATCCTTAAGAAGGGTAGCCAGTGTTGTGTGGGAAAAACTTTTTTTTTTACTAGACTTAAAACTATTCAAAATGTTACTTATTAAAATTAATAATAAAGTACTTTCAGAGTTTTAGAAAATTCCACCCCTAAGGGGGTTAAGAAAGCTTTGTATGGGCAACACTTTTTTTGAGCTAGAGACTTAAAAGTTTACGAAAAAAGTTCTTTCAGCGATTAGAAAAATTCAACCTCTAAGGGGGTTTAAAAGGGGGTTCAAATTTTAAATGGCGAGCAATAAAATTTTAAAGTGTGAGTAAGAGATTTTTAACTTCGGTCTTATTCTGTACGTTAAAAGACTACAAAACTGATTTCAGAGTTTTTCCAAATTCATCCCCTAAGAGTGTTAAAATTGGTTCAAAGTTTGAGTATTTCAAGGCATTTTTAAAGTATGAGATTTTTAACTTTGGTTTTAGACTGTTTGTTCACAAACTAGAAAATGAACATCAACTTTTTTTTTAATTATCCCCTAAAAGAGGGTTCAAATTTTGTATTGAGAGAAATCATTTTCTAAGACGATAAAAAGTTCTACGCGGACGAAGTCGCGGGCAACAGCTAGTTAATAATATAACTGTTTATACTAAAGTACATTTATAATTTTGGACAGAACAATGCATACACTTTGCAGAACCGTATAGCAATAGCAACGCTACGTTATCAATTTTAACATGAGGAAAATACCTTATTACATCAGTGAATATGTGGCCTCCCAGAAACTCTGGTTGATGCAAATTTTGAAGGTCAGTACAGATATTTTTTTTTAGGTAGGGACGTACATCATTATATTAATATTGCAATTTTATCTTAAATTGATTGCATGGCGACCTAATTTTATAAAAAAAATAAACTCATTAATGTCTATGCGTTGAATTAGCTTTTTGAATAATGTTTTAATTTAAGGTATTGAGACTACATGCGCCTTGTTAAATTATTATTTAAGGAGAAAAGGTCTTCAATTTAATTATTTCTTTATCTATAATTAAACTTTTCTTTAAATACGAAATACATATAAAGTTAAAACAAAAGAAAGACATGGGTTAAAATAAACGACATTTTAATTAATAAGTTATCTTCTATTTTTAAAGTCAAAAACAATGAAGTTACCTTTAATAAATTTAATCTCTAAAACCCCACTTAGCTTTTGCTAAAATTTTGTTCTAATTATTTTAAAGCAGCTACAAAATAGTTCATTAAAGCTCGCTTAGCCGTTAATAGAAGTTTGAAAGGACAAAGTTCGCCGCCTGGAGTATACAGGCCGAGTAATAGAAAATCATAAACATGCAGTGTTGTTTGTCGCCCCAAGCACGTTTCGGGGCCCGATGAAAGCCGTAATGCCAACTATTGTGTTATATGTTTTTATTGCAGGCCTATATTTTTTATTTTAATGGTTTATTTTATGCTTCCATATATGTTACAAGGATCAATTACGATTTGGAGCGAAGATGTTTCGGATGCGTGGACCTTTTATGTGTGTCAATATCTCATACTTTCGTCGATTTGAGTATTAACGGCATATTTGTATTTTATTTTATTGAATAGGACTAAACATGAATGGATAAAATATAGATATTAGGTTTTCAAGATCCATGGAAAATTAAATATTTCAGGTAATCTTGTGATGAGAAGTAATATTTTACATCAAAATCTGTTGTTATATGATTTAACCATAAAGTCAGGTAATCATTTATAAGACTGTTTTCAACGTTATTAAACTTTTTTGTAGTTTTATTTTGATAGGCTAAAGGATCTGTTATGTGATTGATTGATTTTAGTATGTATATCCAAAAAGTACGTAGCCTTGTAGTAAAATTAACGTGTAAACAATATTCTCCTTTATAGATGCATGGATATAACTGAAAAGCTGAGAACAAATCGGGCGTTAATAAACTGTTCCTCTATTATATGATCTATCGATTCCTCTTGGAAACTCGCTCGTGCTCCATTCTCGCGTACTAAAGTTTTCACAGCCTCGTGAATGCCCCATCAATGCAGGGCCGCATTCACAACGCCTTATGTTACCTCATGTCAGGTGAACCAGTGTAAGGTAAAGCTCCGATTACGCGTAGTTATTACACGTCAAAATATACCAAGGGAGCGTCAAGGTGAGGTGAAACTAGTTGTGAATAGCTTAGTTGGTAACGAGCATTCTATGACGCGCTCAATGCTCGATGCATACCTAATCGCAGTTCATACGCTGCCGGATTTTATAATTAATGAGTAAAGAGCGAGGCATATTAATTAGGGAAAATTTATAAAAAAGACATAATTTTAATCCCCGACACAAACGTGGGCTGTTATAAGTTAAACGTGTGTATCTGTGTGTCTTTCTTTTGCACTCCCAAACGGTAGAACTAATTTAAGTGCGTGTTTTTAAATCGAAAGTCCTGTTTGTTAAGATGGTTTTAAAGTGGGTATTACATTGTCTTGAATTAAGCATCCTGAATGACCTAGGAAGCTGATTCAGGAAGTCGTAATCGCATCTAGATTTAGGATCCTTACTAGCTAAATGCGAATACACCTTCCTGAATCAGCTTTCTAGGTCATTCAGGATGCTAAATTCGAGGGATAATCACGTAACGTTCCGAACGCGCGTCGGTACAATTTTTAACGGTCAATTTTCATATAAAAAGTGAAGTTTAGACCTAACTGACGCGCGTACAATGCGTTACGTGATCGACCTACGACAATGTAATACCCGCTTTAGCTATGTTTGATGTGTCGGGGACGTTTCGTTTTTTATATTTTTTACCATTTTATCTTGCTCGATAAGTCCACTTTGGTTGGATATTAAATAAGAACATTTATATGTGTATATAAATTCAGACTAACTAGGAATACGACGCGAGGAGGAGGAGATTGGAGATAATGTTGTAGAGCATAGCTGAATATGTAATGTAATAAAGTTTTGAAGATTTAGCTAATGTCAAGTTTGCCAATAAAGCAACTTGTTACAATGCCACTACTAATAACAAATAAAGAATGTAAAAAAATCCTTTATTCCAAAAAGGCGATGCCGGATGCGGCATACAAATGTTTTACCTGCAGGCTTATAATTGCAAACAAAAAATTATACAAGTTGTTTAGACCTTGTTAAAACAGTTTTAAATGCAGTTGAAAAACTACGGACAAGATTAAATTAGGACACCGATAGCTGACGATATCCCCAACGCCATATGCGCATCGAAAACTTGCACGTTGCCAACTCGCCACTTTATTAAACTGTAGTCTTATCTTCATGTACGTACTGATTTCGAAACTTTTGCGCTAAGGCTTCGAGGCTTATCTTATCTTATCTTATCTTATATAAGTGAGGGCCCTTTCGGATGCATTTCGACCCAGTGGGATCTTTTGTGTATTTGCCCTCTCATTTATACCTGCTCCCAGGCTTGCTCCATCATTTCCACAAAGCAGATGATGCATTTCAACGGGAGCACCTTGAATTCCTTTGGTTGCGGGTAACCGTTACCAAAGTAGTTCATTCTTTGTCTGGCAAGGGCATGACTTTCACACAATAAGTGTTCCATAGTCTCATCCTCCTCGCCACACATTCTACAGTCTAAACTATCAGATAGTCCCATCTTGGCCAAGAGATCCTTGACCCCGAAGTGACTAATTCTGAGATAATTCTGAGTTTTCTATAAAGTATGTCTCAGAGTTAACAAGAATGCATGGCAATTTGTTTCCGAGTGACAAATTAAGCGTAATTACTGTGTCGTTTATTGTGACGGCCCTTTCTTGGTCTCGCTCGCATTTGTTCACTTGAGTGATCGACGATATCTATTTAATGTTACAAGCATAAACAAATGGTTCTTTTATTATGGTTTTTGGCGCAAGTCAAAACAAGCGTTGGTAGTGGAAAATATTGGAAAGTAACATTTTTTACTGGAGGAGTTAATGTTGAAGAAATGTAAATTGATGTAATAACATTTTCAAATAACGTTTTAAACGGACTTATTATATCAGGCACTGTAAACAATTCAATTCGGTTACTGGTACTTTCTTGTTACTTATGTCTAAACGAGCTAAAAATAAGGAATACAGTATCTTACACTTTCAACATGGGAAGTATAATAAGTTTGTTCAGTGATTTAAACTTGAAAAAAGTTAAAAAAGGGATCTGGACTGAAATATAATCACATGTCACTATAACTGTTTTCCCTATCAAATGAAAGCATGACGATGCTCATTAATCACTGAACTCGTTGATTATTTCCATCTCAAAGTTGAATTTCCTACCTTACAAACCTTTTTCCATTCCGATTTTTTGTTTTAAACCTAGCGCACGTGTGTTGCTCTTTAAATTAGTGTTCCTTTACAGAAGGAATAAATAATGTACCTTTGCTACAAAGAAACGGAAACGTTAGGTTTTCTTTTAATAACATCCCGTGTACTCATGAGACATTTCTGTTAAAATAGGGCAAATAAAAGTAGAACAACCGATTTTATTTAGAGATTTGTTAAGTTACTTTAAAATAAAAATATTTAAGGGTTTTATCAGTGCTTGGCATAGTGCCAATAGGTCGTACCTACAATTTATAGCATTACCTAAGAGTGAAAAGCAGGGTGTGAATTATGGGCACATTATTAGATGTAGATAGGTGCTAAATATTGGGACGTTTCCTTTTGTATGTTTTATTTATACTAGCATATCTACATCTACATACCTATTTGTACGGTTGAATTAGGGAACGCTCTCAAAAACAACATGCTTATAACTGCTTCAATTGGCTACATATTTCATGTTTGAAAAACTTAAACTAATAAATAACCTATGTCACAACAAAGTAATTACTTTTGTCCTTTAGTCGCTTATTACTTAGTTCCTTTCAATTCCAACTAAATTGCGAAATATCACTGAATTACTAACCGTATTAATATTAATAATGTGCGTGTCATGATGCTCGCGTGCAAAGGCATTCCACAGGTTACTCTTGACAAGTCACAGTTTTATTGGTTAAGAAAATGCTTGATATTATCATTATTTTTATAACATTTCTTTGCTTGTTTCAATAAGTATTAGAATAAATAAATGTAAGTTGAACGAGTGAGCGAAGCGAACAAAATCCTCAGTTTCATCTTCGGCCAAAGTTCTTTCGTATGTTCGTATGTTAAGATGTCCGGCTGCTTTTCTCTACAAGTCACATTTTTCAACCACTTGTCGTGAAATTTTGTGAACCGGTTCAATAATTATATAGATTTTTTTGGACAATACAGTTTTCGAGATAAAAACAAAAAAATGTTTCTATTTAAAGGACTGGCTCGCGACTTCTACTTCTCACAGAACCACTAATTTATATAAATCATAAGTGGTATGCTTAAAATCTATATGGCATTACCACGTACCACAACTTTGATGTTGCAAAATGTATGTGCTTTTTATTTATTGGCAAAATAAGTACCTATATGCGTAATTGAATTGATATAGAAACTGAAGCGTTAAGTAAAAGAACAAAAGAACTGTGGGGCAAACACTTAATATTCCCTTAAGTGTCAGAATAGTGCCACTTTGTTAGTAAACTTTGGCGTGTGAGGCCTTTACTGAACGTTCTTATCTACTCGAACTACGCTGAAAAGTGTAAATTTGTTGCAACTCGGACATGATGCCACTTAAGTAAACAACTAGTTCGTTGCAGCGATTTCATTATGTAATCTTTTTACAGAAAATGTTTAATTTTTAAGCAAGCGGGCTTTTTGTTTATAGCATAGCCGTTTAAAAGAAATGCTGGACAACGTTATAGTGGCGCATCGTTTGAAGTATGCTGCACCAACAAAATCGATATGTCGATTTTTGATCGATGTTATGTAACGAAGGTACAAATTACGTTTATGTCACATGTACCAACTTGAACGTAAACCGGTTTACTTACGACCAGAACAAGCATACAAAGTTTGAAAAACTATATCCCGACAACGGAAAAGTTACTGAAATGATTAATATTCATATATATTTGAACTCGAAAATTTCTCTTTTTTCATTTGATACCCAACACGCTATGATAGCAAAATATTTTTTTCAAAGTCAGTTTATTTTTTGTATGTATCCACCATGTTTTTAATTTTCATACAAACAGTAGCCGATGTCACCCGGAACATAGTTTCGAATCGATTGACACCCCATTTATCAAAATCGGTTCACTATTTTAAACGCTACAGTGGAACATACACAAATACAAACATAGACTACTAAAAACATAATATCCCTTCCTTTCGGCTCTGCCATAGTCTGCCATAGGATGTGTTACAAGGCGGAATTAAGGTTATTTCACTTATCAGTATCGTTTAAAAAATAAAATTAATGAAAAAAAAATAAGCAGTAACACTATACCTACTGCTTATAACTACTGCTAATAATACATTTCTCTGTAACGTAGGAGAAAAACGCGTTGTGAATGATTCAGAAGTTACAAATGTCAAATAACTTATGATTTATTGAAAACTAACCGTAAAATAACACTAAATTTTTCAGGGTTCCATTATCGTAAATTTCTATTGTCTGCCCATCATATGCATAGGGTCCCCTCGTTTTTATTTCGTGCCACACATCGCATAGAATTTTATAGACGGACACTCGTAAAGTATTTTCGTCTAGTTTGAAAGCATCTATCGGTAATTGTGTTCAACGTTTTTTGGTTATTAAAATAAGGTTATTCTCAGTAACTGTTAAATAGTATAGTGTGTAGATTTAAAAACAATATTTTTACTATATTTTTAAAATCTACATATAAATCTAGGTTAGCTCTTGAATGAAATAATGAAAATTATTTTAATAGAAATGCTACACACAAAATATTAGGTTATTTGTACTTTTCATTAATCTGATCCACACCCAAGAGCATATGGGACGTTTTTTGTCACGCATACTAAAATGATTATTCAAACGAAACTAAACTATAATAACCTTTACAATACAAACTAATTTTATATTGTATTGCAAAAAGAAAGGAATACACAAAAAAAGACAATTTAATTTAACTGACGCCAGTCTGCCTCGCCCTCGTTATGCTTAAATTATAATTTGATAAAAGAACGTTTGATGCTAGGTTTAGCAAACAGCGCCGAAAAATGTATTAAAGAGATTAAGCTAATTTGGCATAAGATTATTTTTTAACGCATAACAAGACATATTAAAAAAGAAACAACTGAAACAAATTTTAACTGATATATTTGATTTTGCTTTTCGTTAAAATTACTAAATCCACGTCGGTTTTAACCATTTAATTCTTTAAGTAACTTAGGTAATAACTACTTAAGTATTATGATTATTTTATACTAATGTGTGTATTTAACGACAACTTTGCTAATCTTATACAAAGCGAAATATCTATTATAACAGCACAAACAGTTTTTTTACAAGGATTAACGTCGCTATTTCTGTAATGTTCTTATGCAAACTGTAATAAAAACAAGATTCCACTTTTAGTTATTTTACGAATCTGCTTTAGTCTAAAATAATTAAATTTAGAAAAGGAACAAAGCGTAATAATATCTTAACAAATAGGTGAACACCTGCATCATACAGGTTCATATGATGCAGGTGTTCAACATTATTGTACCTGTGTCATTTTATTATTATACTTGACACAATGTATGTCTTTCCCGCTCACGGGACAGTGATGTCCTGGACCTTTGGGAGGCGTGCGTACCTACAAAGTACCAACTTGTAAAGTAGTATTGGTACTTTGTAGGTACGCACGCCTCCCAAAGGTCCAGGACATCACTGTCCCGTGAGCGGGAAAGACATACATTGTGTCAAGTATAATAATAAAATGACACAGGTACAATAATGTTGAACACCTGCATCATATGAACCTGTATGATGCAGGTGTTCACCTATTTGTTAAGATATTATTACGCTTTGTTCCTTTTCTAAATTTAATTATTTTAGACTAAAGCAGATTCGTAAAATAACTAAAAGTGGAATCTTGTTTTTATTACAGTTTGCATAAGAACATTACAGAAATAGCGACGTTAATCCTTGTAAAAAAACTGTTTGTGCTGTTATAATAGATATTTCGCTTTGTATAAGATTAGCAAAGTTGTCGTTAAATACACACATTAGTATAAAATAATCATAATACTTAAGTAGTTATTACCTAAGTTACTTAAAGAATTAAATGGTTAAAACCGACGTGGATTTAGTAATTTTAACGAAAAGCAAAATCAAATATATCAGTTAAAATTTGTTTCAGTTGTTTCTTTTTTAATATGTCTTGTTATGCGTTAAAAAATAATCTTATGCCAAATTAGCTTAATCTCTTTAATACATTTTTCGGCGCTGTTTGCTAAACCTAGCATCAAACGTTCTTTTATCAAATTATAATTTAAGCATAACGAGGGCGAGGCAGACTGGCGTCAGTTAAATTAAATTGTCTTTTTTTGTGTATTCCTTTCTTTTTGCAATACAATATAAAATTAGTTTGTATTGTAAAGGTTATTATAGTTTAGTTTCGTTTGAATAATCATTTTAGTATGCGTGACAAAAAACGTCCCATATGCTCTTGGGTGTGGATCAGATTAATGAAAAGTACAAATAACCTAAGATTTTGTGTGTAGCATTTCTATTAAAATAATTTTCATTATTTCATTCAAGAGCTAACCTAGATTTATATGTAGATTTTAAAAATATAGTAAAAATATTGTTTTTAAATCTACACACTATACTATTTAACAGTTACTGAGAATAACCTTATTTTAATAACCAAAAAACGTTGAACACAATTACCGATAGATGCTTTCAAACTAGACGAAAAGACTTTACGAGTGTCAGTCTATAAAATTCTATGCGATATGTGGCACGAAATAAAAACGAGGGGACCCTATGAATATGATGGGCAGACAAAAGAAATTTACGATAATGGAACCCTGAAAAATTTAGTGTTATTTTACGGTTAGTTTTCAATAAATCATAAGTTATTTGACATTTGTAACTTCTGAATCATTCACAACGCGTTTTTCTCCTACGTTACAGAGAAATGTATTATTAGCAGTAGTTATAAGCAGTAGGTATAGTGTTACTGCTTATTTTTTTTTCATTAATTTTATTTTTTAAACGATACTGATAAGTGAAATAACCTTAATTCCGCCTTGTAACACATCCTATAGCAGACTATGGCAGAGCCGAAAGGAAGGGATATTATGTTTTAGTAGTCTATGTTTGTATTTGTGTATGTTCCACTGTAGCGTTTAAAATAGTGAACCGATTTTGATAAATGGGGTGTCAATCGATTCGAAATTATGTTCCGGGTGACATCGGCTACTGTTTGTATGAAAATTAAAAACATGGTGGATGGTCACATACAAAAAATAAACTGACTTTGTAAAAAATATTTTGCTATCATAGCGTGTTGGGTATCAAATGAAAAAAGAGAAATTTTCGAGTTCAAATATATATGAATATTAATCATTTCAGTAACTTTTCCGTAGTCGGGATATAGTTTTTTAAACTTTGTATGCTTGTTTTGGTCGTAAGTAAACCGCTTTACGTTCAAGTTGGTACATGTGACATAAACGTAATTTGTACCTTCGTTACATAACGTCGATCAAAAATCGACATATCGATTTTGTTGGTGCAGCATACTTCAAACGATGCGCCACTATAACGTTGTCCAGCATTTCTTTTAAACGGCTATGCTATAAACAAAAAGCCCGCTTGCTTAAAAATTAAACATTTTCTGTAAAAAGATTACATAATGAAATCGCTGCAACGAACTAGTTGTTTACTTAAGTGGCATCATGTCCGAGTTGCAACAAATTTACACTTTTCAGCGTAGTTCGAGTAGATAAGAACGTTCAGTAAAGGCCTCACACGCCAAAGTTTACTAACAAAGTGGCACTATTCTGACACTTAAGGGAATATTAAGTGTTTGCCCCACAGTTCTTTTGTTCTTTTACTTAACGCTTCAGTTTCTATATAAATTCAATTACGCATATAATAAGGAATATAACGAAATCAAATTTTAAAATTAATTTGTTATGATAATTATCTTTTTGTATTCGACGATTAAAATATGTGTATTAAGATTTCATAGAGAATACTGCAACGTCACTCTTTTCATAGTTGTAGTCCATGTTACTGTCGAAACAATCGAAATAACTACTTTTCGATACGCTCCAGACAACTAAAATAAATTCGACCAATCACGTGGCTGCTTTACTGAACTGTAATTAATTGGACCAATAGAATCGTTTTGATGTCGTACACTCGTTGATGTCTTTTAAGATATCAACAAGCGTACGAGCGATGAGCTGCACTTCGTTTCAACAGTATCGAGTTTGTTTAATTAGTTCAGTTGACTCGTAGAAAATTAATTTTAATGAACTCGTACAAAAAGTATTGTTCACAATAGTGTTATAATCAAGCTTTTTAATCTCGTACCTTACTTAGGCCACTCAGCAAGCTTCGTGGCCTAAACACGGTACTCGACTAAAAAGCTCTCTATTATAACACGATTGTGAAAAATACTATTAAGTTATTAAGTATTTGTATTGTTTTAGTTTTTACATGTTACCATTGTATTTTTATATTTTAATATTGTACCTATTGATAAAATAACTTATTTTGACATTTGACGTTGCTTAGGATATCCTATTTATGTATACAAGTTTATTGACATTATTATTTTTCTTTTTGACTTTTACTTGTGACATTTTCTATTGTTTTTATAATGTCAAATTATTATAGGTACATATTGACGATCTCTTAGTGAATCCATCTTATTTTTGATGTAAAATGATATGTTATTTTCTAAAAGAAATAAATGAATCTATCTATCTATCTATCTATCTGTTGTCTCGAGTACATTTTCCATCCGACGTACCGTTTTTGTGCTATATGCAAATAACTGAAAAAAGAGCAAAAATTACGCGTTTCTTGGCCCCCCAAAAGTTTAGCTCACCTCCTGAGGTGCAAACTCGGATTACATGCATTTAGGGCCAAATGAAGGTATTGAAACGATTTCTAGCTTTATAGGAATTAATTCTTCGAAGAATTCTAATTTTCTTGGCCTAATATTTATCTAATATATCGGATATACATACAATACCACTACACTGTATAGAAATACAACTTTACTCGAAGGACTGGCTTCTACAAAATATATTAAGAAGTATATTATCTATATTGTCGCGTTCCCGGCACCGAAAACTTTTTCCATAACAAGGACGGAGTGGGTCTACTTATTGGAAAATCTGGATATTTTTCGTGACATGAAACTTAATGTTTTGGTTAGTCCAAAAATGTAATGCCAACCTGCCAATGCGGTGTATTGCGGAGTTGTCAGTGAAATATAACTTATTTATAGTTCGCAGACACAAATTATCTTTAGAAATGCATGTAGGTCCAGTGTAATAATGTTTCATGATTTTTATTGTGGGCGCAGTCTCACATTGTTAATTTTGTTTGTGTTAGTAACAAATTCCATTTTCATAATTTTTATCTAGTTTATCAGCAAAAAAAGGGTTGGCATATGCAACGGATTTTCCCTTTATTGCTTTTATGGTTTTATTATACCTATGTTATTTGGTTATGTTAACGGCCTCCGTAGCCCAGTGGGTAGTGACTCTGCCTACGAAGCTGGAGGTCCCGGGTTCGAATCCCGGTCAGGGCATTTATTTGTGTGTTTATCACGAATATTTGTTCCTGAGTTATGGATGTTATATAATATGTATATAAGTATCTATATGTATTTATCTATTATATATATCATCGCCTAGTACCCACAACACAAGCCTTACTGAGCTTACCGTGGGCCTAGGTTGATTTGTGTAAGATTGTCCCATAATATTTATTTATTTATTTATTATTATAATTGACTTATCATTCCTTTCTCGTCCACTATTTGGTTCCTCCTCGCTTGCGTTGCGGGGGTTTTTTTTAGCTCATATAACTTCAAAACCCTATGTTTTGCATTGTTCATTCGTCATGATGTCAAGTGTATAGCTGAGTGAAGACCATTTCGGGTTCACACCTCTCTTTATTTCTTTTTTTAGCGTGTGCAATGTTGTTAAAATGGTGGTGTCTGAATTAATGTACCTCTTCTAATTTATTAATCATCATCACCCACCTAGCATTTTTCCGCCGACTGTATTCCGCTTTGGCTTCATATTTCAAAGTTAGGCGGCACTAGATATGAAAGCGACTGCTATCTAACCTTCCAACCCAGAGGGATAACTAGACCATATTGGGATTGGACCGGTTTCTTCACAATGTTATGCTTTATCAAAAAGCCACTGCCACTGTTATATAAATCATAAAGACATATTATTAAAACTATGGTTTTAAAGTGTTGGTACTAAAACCCTGCTACAAAACAATTCTACAAAGCACGGCTTTCATCAGTAGTTACAAATCTCGTTTGTCTCTAAGTTTGACAAACGCCTAAACTTTGTCACTCTTTTTGAAATTTTGTCGAGTGTTTCTCTTGTAAAACATTACGGATCTAGTGAATGGGAATAAAAATGTTAAATTGGTTATTTTTGTACTGCAGAGTAGACACTAAACTTTATAACTAGTTTATCTCATATTGTCACTACACAACTTATCAACGACATACCTACAATGCTACTCACAGTACTCACAAGTAAATAGATAATACCTCTTACTCTGAATCATTTATTAAAGTGCCTTTAAAGCAATTGTGTTTGTCTTTAAACTTAACATTTGTATTTACTTTTGGGTTGGACAAAACCATCTGTAACCGTAAGCGGTGTTCGTTAAAATCTGAATGTATAGAAAGTATGACAAGTTTCTATGGAACGACAACTGCCGGGGCTATCTACAACTTTCATAGATCTGTTATCTTAAGTTGGTGCAACACGCCCTACGTTGGTGCAATCCACCTTTTATTTTCTACCAAATTACATGAAGATCCTATGTAAAGTGACATCATAAAAAAAACAATACATACTTGAGCATTTTCCGCCTTCTAGCCCGCTAGTTTAAAATCTACACCAATAACAATTACAGGAATGGGTGTTTAAAGCGACGCTGCACTACGTTTATTTGGCCAAATGAGACCTAAATCTAGTTTCACCACAAATGAGCGGAATGCTCACATTACCATCGGAATTCAGCCAGTGATTTTCCGGTGGCGCTAACGTTGAACGAATTACCGCTCCATACGTGTTCACTTGCATGCACTGAATCCATTCTGACTGGGGATGCGTTCAATGTCGGTTTGCTTCCTGGGCTGATAAATGATGACGCGACTGTTGGGAATCGTTCGCTTGGAATCGTTGTTGCTTCTTAATAACTAAATTTTTATTTTATTTTATAGATCTAGGGGCACGGTAGTGCCCCCGCCAAGACGACGCCAAAAAGTATAGACCCCTCGCTTATTAATGTCGCTTATAATCATTCAGCGCGAGAGTCTATGCGGAGATCGGGATGTGCCCAACGAAGCTATACTTTTTAGCCAAGATGTAGAATTTTTAGAGTGTGGCTGGTAGTGGTAGGTTACGCCGTGTGGAGTAGGATGCTTGGCGCTCCTTATGATCTGATATATTTTTAACGCTGAAAGCTATATGAGCTAGGGAGCCTTGGCAGTCACTTTACATGTAATGTTTTTGGTGGGATAAACTTATCTACAGTGAATTGCTATGATGCTGAAGGCTCACAAATAACAATAAAGTATTACCTTTACGGTGGTTTTACCCGGGTGGGAATTATTGAACCTACGCTTATTTAGTGCTACCTTCCTGTATAAATAAATTACTAAAATTGAATATTATCACTGTTCACGAATTGCTGTGTCGAACGACACTGTTAGATTTAACGAAATGTATTTTATTTTATAAATGTAATAAAAAATTAATAAAAAAAATGTAACGTAACGACTGACTGCATAAAAATATGTCCATAAAACATACTTACTATATGTACTATTACTAATTTTGCGTAACTAACAATAAGGGTAGAAGGGTTTGTATCGACCAAACTTCTCAGGCCGGTAAACGTTAAATATGGCGCCGTTGGCTGTCGTCTCTTGGGGGAGGGAACTGTCAAACATCCCATACAAACAGATTTCAACCAGCGGACAGAAATTACCAACCGTTTGAAACAACCGAATCTTAGAGAACCTCCAAATAACTCCATGTCAATACGATTACGTCACATTAGCGTCACTTTCAATTTAATCTGTTTACGCTTGTTATGAAATGTACAGTGCGACCATTAGTTTTAAAATAATTGCTACAAAATAAAGAGCATTACTGTTAAGTCAATGAGTTTGCCGTAAATACCATATCACGACAGTTTCCTAACGGAGTGGCGCCACACGCATACCGCGGACACATCGCAGTTTACGACTTATCTTGGGTCGGAGACGAACGCTATCAGACATTATTTGCCACTTGATTTATGATAGCTACCCTATGATATCACAGAAGTCCCAGAAGGGCATATGTATGTAATAAACTGACGACGCAGGCTTCGCTATAGACTCGTGTGACAGTATGTTTGCTGGATGATACACGGCCACTCAGAAATAGAAATATTTTTGTTGAGCGGGTTATGAAGTGTAGTACATAACAAGTAATTTATATTTTCGTTATCACGCTTGGCGGACTTATAAAAATATACCTTTTTATTGGAATTTATGAAGGAAAACCGCGATATATAATTTTATATTTTATTTTGCACGACTGTCACAATGTTTTATTACTTATTAGATAATACCTGCCATAAGTTTAGGATTTCACCGTCATTAAAATAATATAGTTTACCACCGTCATTATAATAGTTTTCGTTTAATCTAACTTATTAGTCGTCATCAATTAATACAATTTGTCGTTTTATTTTTATCTCAATGCACCATAGTTCTGACTCAACTACACTAATATCCGTCTCTTTCTAATTAGAACGCTTATAAAGATACCGATAATCTATGTCGCCCCGACACAACTCGCGCGCCGTCTTGTGAATCTTGTGATACCCCGTGCAGGGATATGAGCACTACCTACCTTCATTAATATAGTAAGTGATAGTTTCTTGGCCTTATTTATTATTGAAAACAATGACTCAAGCGACGAAGCCTTGCAAAATATATTTGCTAGTATGCTGTATGTAATGTGTTACATTTTATTAATTTTGTTGACAAAACTGTTTCTCGAAAACGTATCTAATGGAAACCACACTTAAAAAGTATTAAAACCAAACTTTCCAGATTTGCGTACGCGCTACGTGAAATAAAGAAAACCACCGACTTTGAGACCGCACTGGCAACATATTACGCGTACCTACAGCTATTCCTGGATCAGCTATGGAATTATCCTCTGGGGAAATAGCACCGATGCTTCCACAATATTCACCCTGCAGAAAAAGCTTATAAGAATACAAGTAAACCTAAAACAAATAGACAGTTGTAAGCCGCACTTTATAAAACACAGAATACTCACTCAACCATCCTTATACATCTTAGAAATATGTAAATTTGTCCGCAAATACTCAGAATTCTATACCAAACGAGAAGACACACCTGTACCATATGCATTAAGAAATAAAACCAGATTAATAGCACCATTCTCCCGATTAAAACTCCACTCATCCGGCCCTTTAATAATGTCCATAAAATTATATAATAAACTACCAGAAAAAATTAGAAAATAAAGCAAAGAAAATAAATTTATAAGCCAAGTAAAACAAATTATTCTAAATAAAGCGTATTATTCTATAAGTGAATACTTAGAAGACAAATTACTTTAATAAAGTAAGTTATTATATCACTACTAGTAACCTAACGCAAACAAACATTAACTAAAATTCGGCTCAAAGAGATTTGTTATAGCTAGTTTTATATTACTTTAAGCTTTGTTAGTATTTAATTTCAATACTATTACTTTTTCGATGCCCTTGCAGGGCTCATGTTTGATACGTCCATATTGTAACACTTACCACCTTTATGTAACAACATGAATGCAAATAAATTACTTGATTTCTTGATTACTAGATTAATGATGATATTTACAATCAAAGAGTTCAAGAAGACATAAAATCATTAAAGCTTTATTCTCAGTCTTGAGATGTAAGACCAAAGATCCTAAGTACTATAGTTAGAAAAAAATAACACGTCTCAGTCAAACTTCGTTTATTTTTCTTACAGAGCCTCGCAAAAGGCTTTGTTAGTAACTGGGTAAAACAACAGGCACGAATAACGTTTTACTTGGTTGAACTGCAGGCAAGTCACATAAGGCACGGACACACGTTCTTTCTATGTACCAGTTTACTCGGACTGTGTCGTGTCGTTCGAAGCCTTTCCTCTCTAATTTTCAAGTCACAGGCGCTAGGAAATCGAATTTCAGTAAGGGCAGTAGCACACTCTAGAGTCTTAAACGAATAAATTATTTTCTTGTCAAGTAAAGGAAAACTAAAAAATTGTATACTTGGGTCGTGTAGGGTTTCAAATCGGTCGGTGTTTTATATTCTGCTAGTCTTAAGGTACATAATTTAACCAAAAAAAAACATGTCAATTTAGAACTCTCAAATCTCGCATTATAACGTTCATTGCGGCACGAAGTCGAAATTCATGTATCGTTAATGATTAATTACCTGTAGTTAAATAAATCCCCGCCACTGAGATGACTGCGAAAAAAAGCATTGTGTTGAAATTCGATATTGCATACAAAATCGTAAATAAAATTTATGTAAATGAGCAAAGAGAAAGCGAGTAAACAAACACTGCACTCTGTGTAATGCTAACGGTCAGATGGTATATGTTTAATAATAATAATAATAAATACTTTATTTACGACCAACATGGGATCAAGGTGTTAGTAATAATTGTATTACTTATTAAAGTGTTAGTACATTATATTATCATCATTATCATTATTATTTATTTCTGCGTGCATGTATCATGCAGCAGTTGTTCATGTACAGGCCATCGATCCTGTCCGCTATCATGCTCAGAATGCTGTTGGAGCTAGCCCGCACTCTGCGCACCAGGGATGTAGCTCGCTTGCGCATAGTGGCGTAGAAGCAGTCTACCCTCGCTTCTGCAAACATCCCTGATGCGCTACAGAATCTGGGCAGCCCCATCAGCACCCTGAACGCATTATTATACTGCACGCGCACCACCGCTTATATGTATAATCTGCCCACTAATAAATACCCAAATGGGTATTTGCTCTATCCCAGAAAGAGCAAATACCGCTTGGTTTCTATATTTATAACAGATCGGAAAGCTAACACACCGTGATAGTGGATACAAAACCGTAACTAACATCCATCATCTCGGATAGGGTTGGAGTTTTGATCTATGTTTGTGCACGTAGACGTGGATCGATGGATATATATCACTCGAAGCAATAACACGTTGCTAGGCACTTATTCTGATGACGGAAATATGAAACCTTTTCTATCATTTTATTTATGTTGGCGGAATTCCACCGGTACTCAAGCAGTGTGGGCAAAAGTGGTAAACATGTCGAATTATATAAGTTTTGACATGTTCGCTACTACTGTTGCCCATGTTTTGGCTCGATGATCCAGTGATTCGTGGACTATTTTCATACCGTTCGTGAATATAATATTCTCTTAATTTTTATATGTTTATACAACTGTTTGACTGATACAAATCTTCTTAAATCTCCCTCGCTGATATTTCGCAGATATGTTACGTTTAAGACAATCAAATTATCCTATTAACTAGTGGCTCTGTGGGCTGTAAAACTTACGATCTGGTCTTTAAAAACTATTTCTATATTTTATTTTTATAATGATTGAGTCTACTCACAAAATTTCACGAGAAACGGTTGAGATATGCGACCTGTTAGAGGAGAACATACAGCCGGACAGACGAATTTTGAAGGGGCTAAGCTGAAACGTAGAGCTACGTACCCTTCGCTCGCTCGTTTAATAACTAGCTAAGTTCAATATGAAAATAAAGAGTCTTAGATGTCCAGCAGTGGGCATCTTTCGGCTCATGCGATGATGCCATGATTAAAATTAATTAGTTAGAAAATACTAATTTGTAGTAGGCGAGCCAATTTGTGTGTCCGGGGGTTAAAACAATTGATATGTGGTGCCGTGTGCCGTATACACTCCAAGACGTAGTAGGTACTTACTCAAGTATGTTCTTACCTCAACCAAGCCAATAGATTCGGCGTGATAAACAATTTATACATGGCGCTTGCCCATTTCGCTTGGTCGAATTATCTATTCGTTTCGTTTTTATGTTCTGCCGATTTATATGATTCCGGATCGTGAATTTATTTTTAGTTTCCTGATTTTATAAATACATTAATCCGTAGAGAATATCAAAATCGTATTTAAAATTTGAACACACCGCGGAACTCCAGAACTCACGCTTTTTTTTTAAATTGAAACTAATGAATCAGTTTTTAAGGGAACAACCGGACAGACGGACATCTGGACATACGAAAGAATTTCCGCCGGGTTGAAACGGACCACTTCATTCGCTTCGCTCGCTCATTCAATAAATCCACTGTGTCACACAGTCAAGATGATAATATTATGCAGAATTCCTACTTAAACATTCTTTAAAAATACGAGGTTGAGATACTCTTATTCTCAAATGAGAAGAAAATTCTCAAGTTAGGCCTTGAGCACTGAAGTCGAAAGAAATCGTGACAAACTGGCAATTTTGTGAGGCATCGAATGGCTGCGTCATTTGTATCGTTATATATTAGGGAGGTGGTTGAGTTCTCAAGGCCCTCTTTAATTTTAGTACTAGCTTCTGCCCGCGACTCCGTCCGTGTGGAACTCGTTTATATTGTAGCTCCATACAATTTTTCTTACCCCATTTCAATTCTTAAGGGATGATTTCCGGAATTAAAACTATCCTTTGTCCTTCTTCGGGACTCAAACTATCTCTATACAAAATTTCATTTAAATCGGTCCAGCGGTTAAAGCCTAAAGAGGTAATAGACAGACAGACAGACAGACACACTTTCGCATCCTTACTAATATTATAAATGCGAAAACGTGTCTGTCTGTCTGTCACCTCTTCACGCTTAAACCGCTGAACCGATTTAGATGAAATTTGGTATAACAGGATTCGAGTCTCGAGTATTCTTCGCGATTTTTTCTACTATATGATAATACTGTATCGAGGGACAAACTTAACTTTGCCGTTGGAAAACTGTCCTGTGACAATAAAAACAGCCGTCAATAATTTTTTTAATAAACAAATTGCGGGTATTAGGATATACAGCATAAACGGTCGCATCGTTTGATTGCGTTGACATTGTGGTGCTCGATTGTTCGATCTCATTGGAGGTTTACCTGATGCGTCGCCTGCACGGCAGCCCCAAGCCCCAACAGCATTCTGGAGACCGATTTTTGACTTTCGAGCGCTCGAAAATTAAATAAAGGCACTTACTTTCTACAGATATAATTTAATACGAGTGGTCAATACCACTCGTTTTTCAATTTTGTATCGCTAATCATAAAAAAATAAATTAAAAAAAAATGTTTTCTTTTCTAGTTTTGTGTGAAGATCTTAATGCGGTTCACAGAATACATCTACTTACCAAGTTTCAACAGTATAGTTCTTATAGTTTCGGAAAAACGTGGTTGTGACATACGGACTGACAGACAGACAGACAGACATGACGAATCCATAATGGTTCCGTTTTTTGCCATTTGGCTACGGAACCCTAATGGTCGCACCACACTTGGGGGTTCGTGTTAGCGTTGCGTCGTTGCCTCTCTTTCATTTACCGTAGGAAGGAAAAAGATGCAACACGAACATTTGGGCAAACACCTCCAAGTGTGGTGCGACAATAAAAATAATATTTAGTTGGAATATCAATCCGTTTACGTCATTTTGCGTTTAGATAAAGATTAATCTATTATCTATTGAGCTATTAGTTTCCAGTGTAAGGACAGGGACGACAGCCTTAAGAATTTAGGTTCGATTTAGGTCCCAAATCCGATATGGTATGGCTGATTAAGTAAGCCATTGGACGTATAAATTAGCCCTAATCTTATCTGAAATTGTCAAATGGACGATACGAGAGTATAGGTTTGACACATTGGTTGCTGTTGACGTGATATCGCGTCCAAACTATATATTTATATTTTCTATGAAAATGGAGGATAAATTATGAAGGGGCAAAATTTCAAAGTCTAGTGGTGTATGAAATGAAAGAACTTTAGATGCACATTCTAAAACACCTTTTGTTTTCTTGACAGTGAATAAATTTCGATTTATGAAGGAAAATATACTATTTTTATTTTATTAATTAAATACATCCACATCGTATATATTACAATTCACTTAAAGCTAGCATATTAAGAGGTATTTATTTCTGATTTATACAACAATTACGGAAGTACATTGATATCAATAAAAGTTATAAATAACTTATACAATACAAAATATGAACTAAACTAATATTAACAGAATTTATATGTAAATATCTATAGAACTAATATTATTAGCAATAATGGCGACAGAAATATTTTAGTTTTGGCAATGATGTCGATTTAAACTTAGGTAGACGGTCTTGGAAGATGTCGATACATTTATTTTGGCTGGCAAAGTCATTAAAGCTTGAGCAAATTCTCACCATAGGAGTCTGCAAGCCAAGGTTAGTCCTGCTGAATGGTGTGGCGAGAGGTTTTGTACGAGTAATAGGGCGCCGAGGGTAATTATAACGAGACTTTCTCTAATAGATTGCAGCATTTTATTTGCCCATGAACTACCTTGTGCAGGGGTGTTATTCGCTATGCGTTAATGCGGCTCACCCCGCCGGTCACCCGTTACGAAACTAGACCTCTACCTACGCTTAATTACTACGCATCGCGGTGTCAAGGTATATTGGGGGTGAGCGTTGAGGTGAGCTTAAAACAAGTTACAGAATAGCGGGGCAGGAAACAAAAATCTCACATACGCCGCCGATCACGCAAGCTGTCCATATTAAACTTAGCAAGACGACTGTTATAGGTATTTCTGTGCGAAAAGCCAGGGGTGCCAAATGCAATATATCTTGTGAGCGCCCTTTGTATGCTCTCATAAATAAATACTTTTTTATCACTTATCGTTGTGGATAAGACATCCGTCACTGCGCACTCGCATACTAGTCAGAACGTGACGGACATCTTATCCACAGCGATAACTGATAAATTGGCAACCATGCCACGCCCGCTGTTCATGTAATATAAAAATATCGCTAAAAACTAACATACATTCCGAGATCTTTGGCCGCGCAAGTTAGTAACGAAATGCACCGAAGGTAAAAAAGTTACCGTCATGAGTACAGCGCCATTCATGACGGTAACTTCTGCTATGCGTTGTTAAGATTTTTCCAGAATTAATGGGCGGGGAAAGACGGGTATGTTGTGTGAAAGTTTGTACGGAACCCTCGGTGCGCAAGTCTGACTCGCATTTGACCGTTTATTTTATTGTGCCGCTCTTTTCTAGACTCATCTTCCCTGGCCAGACTCTAAGGTCATGACCATTCAATTCAATTCAATACAAAAAAAAAACCTGTCTATCAAAAAAATTATTATGAAAAAACCGGCCATGAGCGTGTCGGGCCACGCTCAGTGTAGGGTTCCGTAGTTTTTCGTCCGTCACAGTAAGTGTGTGAAATTATTTTGTATTTTTTTTTCAAAAACTATTCAACCTATCAAGTTCAAAATAATTTTCCTAGAAAGTTTTTGTAAGTTCAACTTTTGAGATTGTTTTCATATTTTTAAAACTTATGGTTCAAAAGTTAGAGGGGGGGACACACTTTTTTTTACTTCTGGAGCGATTATTTCTAAAAATATTAATATTATCAAAAAATGATTTCTGCAAACCCCTATTCATTTTTAAATACCTATCCAACCATATATCACACGTGAGGGTTGAAATGAAAAAAAAAAACACTCCCCACGTTACGTATAGGGGAGGTACCCTGATAAAAAAAACACTTTTTATTTTACCACTTTGTCGGCGTGATTAATATACATATTAGTACCAAATTTCAGCCTTCTAGTCCTAACGGTTACTGAGATTAAACCGCAACGGTATAGCCCCGCGGGCTGAGGGCGACCAATATGCGGCAGTGGATAGAGCGGCCGAATTCGACCGAGTTCTCCGGGCCCGGGCCTTTCGGAAAGTGGTGGGTCCGGCTATGCCAGTTGACGATCCTGAGGAAATGGAGGACAGAGTTGACAGTGAGAGGGACCCGGAGACACTTTCCCCTGAAGAACTGCGGGTTTTTGCTGGGGGGAAAGTCACCTCCATTCTGGAAGTGGCTAAAAAATCTGGACACCTGCAGGGGCCGTACGTAAAGCGGCTCAGGGATAACGCCAAAGGTCTCATGACGGTGGTAGAAATTCTGACCTCCCGTACTGAAGAGGAAGAGGTGAGGCGTCTTCGCCTCGATAATGGCCGGCTTCGGAAGGAGGTGGACAACTTGCGAACCGAGCTCAAAGCCCATCGGCGAGAGTTCTCTGAGATAAGGACCGAGCTCTTGGCAGCCCGCGCGCCAGTGCCGCCGGTTCAACCAGCATTTGACACAGAGGAACTTCAGCGTGCTCTGACCATAACAATGGGTAACATGCTGGATGCACGATTTGCGGTAATTGAAGACCGTCTGTTGCCGGCCCCAGTCTGTCGCCCTACGCTGGCAACCGATAAGAAAAAGACGGGGACGGCTCCAAATGTGGAAGCCCCGAAAGCCGCGGTGGTCCCAAGGGCTGCTGCTGCACAAGCTCCACAGGGTCCTTCTGAAAACCCTTCGCATAGGATAGTCCAGGAGAAGGCCGGAAAACCCACGGCAAAAGCTGCGGCCAAGCCTAAAAAGGGCAATGTCCCTCCTGCATCAGCCAGGCAAATGGACGAACAATTACCAGAACATTCATCAGTCCCAGAAGCAGATACGGAGGGAGTATGGAACGTAGCAGGGCGTGGAGGTAAAAAGAAGAAGACCAAAAATAAGTCCCCCACAGCGACGACAACCATGGTTACAAGGCCCCCGGAGCCGACACCAATTTTGCCACCGAAGGCTAAGGCTCCAACTAAGCCTAAATTGTCTCCTCCAAGATCGGCGGCTGTAGTTATCAGCCTTGACCCAGAGGCGGAAAAACGGGGCGTTACATATGCCTCAATAATTACGGCAGCGGACGAGAGCGTTAACATCGGCGAGGTAGGCATTAGCCCGGGAGCGCTTACAATACGCGCCTCAGCGACCGGAGCCCGACTGCTTGAAATACGCGGAGAAGGAAAGGTCGAAGTCGCAGACAAGTTGGCTGAAAGTCTCCGCGTAGCCTTAGATGGACTTGCCAAAGTTAGGCGGCCCGTAAAGCATGCTGATGTACGCATCACGGGATTGGACGAGTCGGTCACCCCTGAAAAGGTGGCAACGGCCATCGCTAGAGCAGGGAGCTGCCTTGAGAGCCAAATTAAGGTCCTTAATATCAAATGGGGACTAAGAGCATCGGGGTCAGTAATTGTGGAGTGCCCCATCACAGCAGCCGCCGTTCTTTTGAAGCAAGGCAGACTACTGGTAGGCTGGAGCTCTGCGCGGGTTGAGGCCCTAGAACAGCGTCCTCTGCGCTGTTTTAAGTGCATGAGGCCTGGACATACTCGAGCCACGTGCCCATCCGATACATGCCGGGACAACCTGTGCTTCCGGTGTGGCAAGGAGGATCACAAAGCGGCGGACTGCGACGGGGTGCTTCGTTGCGCCCTGTGCGCCGATGCGGGCAAACCCTCCGATCATCACATGGGTGGTAGGAGCTGCCGCGCCCCAAGCGTGCCAGGGAAAGTGGCCCCAAGGACCCAAGCCACCGTGAACGGGGAGGGAAGTCGCATAGTCGGCCGACAAGAGGAAGAGGCTAACAAAATGTCGGAATGAATTTGTTCCAACACAGCAGCTTCCTACAGGCGAACTTGAACCATTGCGCAGGAGCACAAGATCTCCTTCTGCAGTCCATGGCGCAATGGCAGATTGATATAGCGGTAGCATGTGAGCCGTATTTTGTCCCTGATCAACCAAACTGGGTGGGGGACATCAACGGCTTGGTAGCAGTCCTTGTGGGGCCAAACACTAGTCTGCCTCTCTCGCCTATTGCACGAGGCCCGGGAGTTGTGGCCGTGGAATGGGGTGGGTATGCCGTAGTGGGAACGTACTTTTCTCCCAACCGGTCACTGGCCGAGTTCGAGACGTTCCTCGACTCCGTCAGAGAAGTGGTCGAACAATCGGCGCCTAGGCCGATCATCTTTATGGGCGACTTAAACGCCAAGTCACGCGCATGGGGCAGCCCTGCGTGTGACAGCCGCGGCAGGGCGGTCCAAATCTGGGCCATCCAAACAGGTCTGACCCTTCTTAACAAAGGGTCTGCGCAAACCTGCGTCCGCCAGCAGGGGGGGTCCGTGGTGGATATTTCATTCGCCACCCCCGCTGTCGCGCGCAAGGTCCAAAATTGGAGGGTGGAGGAAGAGGTGGAGACCTTGTCGGATCACCTTTACATTCGATTCGAGGTCTCCGCCGCGGGTCCGATAGCCCCTCCGAGAGGGCCCAGCAATTTTCTTCGTTGGACTCTCACAAAGCTGGACGGGGAACTTGCCAAAGAGGCCGCAATAGTACAACGCTGGCAGGCTCCCGGGACAACAACGGACGGCGAGACAGTGACTGATGGTGTCGAAGTCGACGTCCTGGCTGAGCGCCTTCGCACGGCTTTAACTATTATATGCGACGCGGCCATGCCGAGAGCCAGACGGCACGCCCCACGCCGACAAGTCTACTGGTGGTCAGCAGAAATCTCCGATCTCAGGGCGCGGGCTAACGCAGCGAGACGAGCTTTTGCACGCTGCCGTCGACAACGCCGCCGACGGGACGGAGAGGTGACTGAGGTGGAGACTCAACTTTGGAGTGCCTGCCGCGAAGCCAAAAAGGAACTACAGGTGGCCATAAGCAAGGCAAAGGCCTCTGCTCGGGAGGAGCTCTTACGGGACCTAAATAGGGACCCATGGGGACGCCCATACCGTGCTGCGCGGAATAAACTCCGCGTTGCAGGCGTCCCACCCACGGAATCCTTGGATCCGGACGTGGTGGAGCAGGTCGTTGCGGGACTGTTCCCGGATCCAATCGGACACTCACCCCCTGAGATGGCTCCCCCTTCCCGATCGTCGGAGGAACAAAGTGGGGCAGAAAATGTTCCCCCAATAAGTGACGGGGAAATAGGAGTGGCCCTCTTACGTCTGAGGGGGCGTAAAACTGCGCCGGGCCCTGATGGGATTCCGGGAAAGGTCCTCCTGATTGCGGCGGGAGAAATGCAAGACTGGGTCCGGGGAGTATTCGATTTCATGCCTCCGTGTCGGGCGCTTCCCAAAAATATGGAAAGAAGGTCGTCTCGTCCTTATCCCAAAGGAAGGTCGCCCACCAGGAACTCCCGGAGCCTACAGGCCTATCGTACTGCTGGATGAGGTTGGTAAAATGCTGGAAAAAATCCTAGCAAATCGCCTCGTCCGCCACTTGGAGGAAGTCGGACCGGACCTCTCCAACAACCAATATGGCTTCAGAGCATCGCGGTCCACAATCGACGCTCTAACCGCTCTTAAGGTCCGGGCCAGAGAGGCTATAGAGGGAAGGGAGGTAGTCCTTGCAATATCTTTAGACGTTAAGAATGCATTTAACAGCCTGCCGTTCGAGACGATAATGGAGGCACTTCGTTATCATGGAGTGCCTACCTACCTTCGGCGGTTGTTGAGGGACTACCTCCGCGACAGGATAGTGCGCTGGGAGGGCTCTGATGCGACGCTTCACCACCGACATGTGGGTTGCGGTGTTCCACAGGGTTCTGTGTTGGGACCGGTTCTGTGGAACGTCGGTTTTGACTGGCTCCTGCGCGGCCCACTGCTCCCCGGGACCAGCTTGATCTGCTATGCGGACGATACGCTCGTCACAGCCCGGGGAAGGACCTACGAGGAGGCTGCGCGGTTAGGGCAGGAGGCAGCAACACTGGCCGTCGAGAGGATCCACCTCCTGGGGCTCAAAGTCTCGGTCAAAAAAACGGAGGCGGTTCTCTTTCACGGCCCACGTAAAGGTCCCCCACGAGGGGCGCGGTTAACCCTTATGGGGACAGCCATAGAGGTAGGGACCGACATGAGGTACCTCGGCCTCACCCTCGATGCCAAGTGGAATTTCGGGGCACATTTCACTCGGCTGGCCCCCAAACTGGTAGGCGCTGCAGCAGCGCTGGGAAGGCTGCTTCCCAATCAAGGAGGTCCTCAGTCCTCCTGCAGGCGTCTATACTCTGGAGTCGTCCGGAGCATGGCTCTCTATGGGGCGCCTGTATGGATGGAAGCCCTCACGTCGAAAAACAAGACCCTTCTAAGGCGACCGCAAAGGGTAATAAGCGTGAGGGCATGCAGAGGGTACCGCACGGTGTCCTGGGCAGCGGCCACACTACTGGCCAATGATCCGCCCTGGGAACTGCAGGCGGAGGTTCTGGCCGAGATCTTTAGATACCGTGCGGAACGGGAGGTAGAAGGGCTACGGGATGCAGCTATGACCGCCCTTCTCCCGAGGTGGAGGGCAGACCTGGAGGTGTCCACGGCCGGCAGAATAACCATAGGGGCAATTTTGCCCCAGTTTGAGAGGTGGGTCGACCGCAAACGCGGCGAATTAAGTTTTCACCTGGTGCAGGTCCTCACAGGCCACGGTTGCTTTGGAGAGTACCTGCACCGAGTTGCCGGACGAGAAGAAAGCCCCCGCTGCCACGGGTGTGGCGCAGCAGTAGACGATGTGCGCCACACAGTGGAGGTATGCTCGGCGTGGGGGCCGCAGCGGCATAATTTGTTCGATGTATTGGGTGGGGACCTCTCGCTGCCAACCATTGTATCTAAGATGCTTGACAGCGAGAGGTCATGGGAAGCAATGGCCTCCTTCTGCAATTCCGTAATGGCGCAGAAGGAGGCTGCGGAAAGAGCGCGGGAGGACGACCCTTCCGCTCCCCATATCCGCAGACGTAGAGCGGGGCGCGCACGTCGGCGTTATGCGCACTTGCTCCCCCCGCCGTAGTGGACCAGGTTGCAGGGTTAGGGGACCCTAGCTAACCAAAAGTCCACGGCTCTGAAGCGCCTCGAAATTGTCCAGGGGCGCTCTCCCTGGCCAGGCCTGTAAAGCGGGCTAGTCGCGAGGGTCAAAGTTGCATGCGTAAGCGAACCTTTGACCCTCCTTGTAAGCGAAAATGGCTGGACAATCGTTGGGGGTTTAGTGGGTAGTCTGGACCTTCTGTCTTGGAGTTCCACACACCTGTCCGGTCCCCCTCCGACTGGGCGGACGGTGCATCAATGCATTCCCCCAACGTAAAAAAAAAAAAAAAAAAAAAAGGCTTAAATTCGAATGAAGACTAATTCTCTTAGTTCGAATTTAACCCTCTATATTGCTTTGATCGAATTTATACTTTCGTGAGATATCTTTGCTAATTATTACACGGTTAAACTCACACTGATTCAAGCGACACCGCCGCGAAAACACTCATCCCGGAGAAGAACTCCCGAAGAGTTCAAAACATGTCGCCCGTAGTCACATTTAATACTCAAGTATCCATGAATCAGTGTGAGTTTAACCGTGTAATAATTAGCAAAGATATCTAACGAAAGTATAAATTCGATCAAAGCAATATAGAGGGTTAAATTCGAACTAAGAGAATTAGTGTTCATTCGAATTTAAGCCATTTCACTTTGACATAGAGTGCCCATGCCATATACTAGTTAGTACAGACAGCGTCAAGAACTCGGACGTTTATCTTATCGTCGTCTTGTACCCAACACAAGCTTGATTGAGTTTACAATGGGGCTAGTTCGATTTGTTCTGAAGTGGATACTTCTTTGCTCGCGTTCTTGTATATATAGGGGGTACAGTTCAAAATGTATCACGTGACTTCCGGAATAACTTTTTGTAGAGAAGCCTAATCTGATTTCAAATAATTGTTTGTTACATGTTTTAATCCTTCTTTATTTACCATTAGTTGTTACTCACAAAATGTTATTTAGTTTTTGTGGCGGACATGAAAATAATGCTGAAATGACCGCTATGTTCAATGTATCGCGAGTCAAATGATCTACGTCAGTCAATGTTGCCATATATACCGATTTATCTGTACTTATACATATTTCAGTGAATTTATTCAGATATATATTTTACGGGTACAGCCAACAAAGAAGTATCCACTTAAACTTAATTAACGGTTGTATCTCCGACACAACCCGCTTCTTTTTTGACCTGTGATAAAGATAAAGATAATTTATATGTGCCAAACATGAGTTAAAGTATATACAGCTTTCATTGATAAGCTGTCGTGTCAGCTATAATATTTTGTATCTATGTATATTATTTCAATTTGTGTGTCCAATAAAGAACAAACACGCACACACCGAAACAATTTTAAATAAAAATACGGGTAGGTATCTATTTTCTTCGAACACCAATCTTGTATAATCGTAGTTTTAAGTTACGCAAAATCCATATTGTTTCATATAATCTTTGTTTCAAAACAGGATGTCCACAATGGCTTAGTTTACATTTTGTTACTAGAACTACTCGTACTTCGTAGAAGAACAATGCCGAAACCGAGTGTTCGAATCGTTATGATCAAAAGCATTAAAAATAATATCCAATGGAGAAAAAAGTAAAGCAGGAGATTAAATTATCACAAAGTTATAAATGTCCAAAGTTTTAAGACCTTCATATGAAACGATTGTCTGTTACTATTTATGACGCTCTAGTGTCATGGCGTCACCATGGCCGAGCGTTTTCTCTCTCTAACAAGTAATATTTTTTGGCTTCATTCTTGTGGATAATACATTTTGAGTCTACAACCCTGTTACTTCTCGTTTTCCAGCTGCGAAAGCCGGTGTCGACGCTCTCGATCCCCGGCGCTATGAAGGCGTACTCGGGCGGAGGGCAAGACGCGTCTACCGAGGAAGCCGGGGTGGCGTTGGTCGGCGTCCACAGCGAGTATCCGCGCTTTGGCGAAGAACGGGCGCTCGGCGGTGGCACGTACAAAGGCGGGGGGGCAGCTAAGCACAAACCTAACATAGGATATAGGTAAGACCTTGAAAATATAACACAATCAGTGCTTCTAGTGAATTGACTTTATTGCAAAAGCATACCCCGGTCGATATCGATCAATAAATACTATCCTTGTACTCCGGCGAAGAGTAGGCACTTGGCGGGGGAAGCTAAGCACAAACCTAACATAGAATATAGGTAAGACTTTGATATTTTATAGACAAATGGTATCATCAATGCTCTATTCAACTAATCCTATTGCAAAACAAGCCCCACTCGATAGGTAAATAAATACATATACAAAGTATCCATGTATATCGGCGAAGAGTTAAATAGGTGGCACCTTCAGTCGGCAGCTTACCCTTTACACCCGGTTTGAAATATTTGTGAGCTTATGTTACATTAGAATGTTTTTTAAGTGTGATTGAAGCATTATTTTTTGACCGATCACGATTCCTCGGTTACAAAGGGCTAAGCACAAACTTAACCTAAGATATAGGTGAGAACTTGAATTTTTGTCTAATTTGCACTTTCAATGACCTAATCAACTGATCTTCTAGCAAAAGCTAATTAATAATTCAACATAGGTCATAGGTAAATAAATAGATACTATCCTCGTTTTTCGGCAAAGAGTTGATGCTCGGCTATTTATTTAAAAAAATCCCAAATTGTTAATTTAACAAGATCCTGTACTGAATGAATTTTCTGATTGACAATTATAACTAATAAAATGTGATAACTACTTACTAATAATTTATGCAATGGAATATTTCATAAACTGTTAATATTTTGCATGCCATATGTAATGGCTGATTAAGGACGTGCTGAATATTTAATAATATGACCATAACAATCCTTTTTCTTGCAAATTAAAATATTTGTATTTGTATAACACCTACACGGGGCAGCTGCTAAGCATAACCCTAACATAGGATGTAGGTAAGACTAAGACCTTGACATTTCATGGATTAATGAAGCTGATGACGTTTGCGGTGATGTCGTTTCTACTAATTAATATTTGACATTTTAAGAAGCGAATGTTATTAATGGCCATGTTGTATAGTTCCGAAGTCAATTGTTTTTCACAGGCAAACTATTTTTTCATTATGACCCTGACTGCGCTTTACGGCGAAATACGCCCAAGCCAATTTTGGGAATTCTCGGTTCCATTTATTATTGCGCGTAGGAAATTGATGTAATCGTCTAACCGCTAGGCAGTTCCAACAATTGGCTCAGGCCTACCCGCTGGTCGATCACGTAATGCATTGTACGAACGTCGGGTAGGTCTAAATGTCACTTTTTACATGGAAAATTGACAGTTAAATTGTACCGACGCGCGTTCGGAACGTTACGTGATTACCCCCCAGGTCTTAAAAGCTACACATAACGTGCCTATACCCCCACCGCCCACAACAGCGCGCCAGAAACATTGCGTCAAAATTTTGATATTTGAAAAGTTGCTCAGCTAGGCATTGCTCTTAAAGGCAAGGAAGGGAAAGAAAAGTTACGCTGGTAATGGTTAACGTCTGTGGTAAGCCACTCAGGGATAAATAACAATGAAGGTTTTAAAAACTCACATTTTTATTGTAATGCAACTAGAAATTGCTTTTTGGCTGGACTGGTACCGAACTGGAAGTGAATACACTTAAATTGCAGCAGTAATTATGAGTGTTCATATTGCACTTGAAGGAGTAAAACAACGAAAACTACGAGAACGAATATACCATGTGAACAATAAAAAATATATTTAAAAAGCGATCATAAGTACCCAACGATTAAAAAAATATGACGATACTTATGTATGGTAAAAAGTTTCTACTCTTTAAACAGAAACTAAGGAATGGTTTTAAAAGCTAAATATTGCAGTAATTAATGTAGGATGGCAAAAATATGAAATATATCCGACTATTTCGTTCAAAAAGCTGGAGAAAATAACCAATATTAAATTCTATGAATTCTAAACTTTACAATTTTATTCACGTTCATGAAAAATATTTCAAGATTTATTCTTCGAAAACTCTGCAGTTAACTGCAGTTACCAGCTTAAGCTGGGAATATTGAAGTTGTTTAAAATAGTAGTACTCGTATTTTAAGAATGTTGTAAACCGGTAAAGTTTGTGTTTGAAGCTTTGTAAGTTTGCATGAAGTGGGTAGTCTCCGGAACTACTCATCCGCTCACAAAAAATATTTCACCAGTATACAGAATGGACTTTTGCAATAGACAAAGGTTATATTTAATCCCACGGCCCCGCCTGCTTTTTAGGGTTCCGTACTCAAAGATTAAAACGGGACCCTATTACTAAGACTCCGCTGTCCGTCCGTCCGTCCGTCCGTCTGTCTGTCACCAGGCTGTATCTCACTGATAATGTGATAGTTCCAGCTGAAATTTTCACAGATGATGTATTTCTGTTGCCGCTATAACAACAAATACTAAAAACACAGAATAAAATAGTTTTTATAGATAATGGTACGGGACCCTTCGTGCGCGAGTCTGACTCGCACTTGGCCGGTTTTTTTTATACGCGAGCAACTCTTTATAAATAAAACCATATGAGAGACATTTTACCGATGACGCACGTAAACCAAGCGTGGCACAATTGTTTCCTTGAGCCTATAGTAATAAAAATCTACCGTCATATCAATAAACTATGATGTGCGAGTAAAATAGCCATTAATGGTAGGCGCTTCGGATGGAAAGGCGATAGTTCACTGAGTAACCAATACGCCGTTTTCATTATCTCGTTCATAGCCCTGCGGCGCCTGCGAATCGGAAACGATAACGCAGGTAAAGCAAAGATGGCAGCGGTCAGTCATTGGATTGGTGACCGCCTGTTTGAGTGGTTACTATAAATGAGCGCTTCCGTGCTTTGGAAGGCACGCTAAGCAGTTGATCCTGGATGCTGTCTATGACAGTAGACGTTAAGCCGAGTTAGAGGCCTTCGGGTGGCTTAAGAACCTCTAACAGTCGAGTTGCCCGCTCACTTCTTCACTCAAGGGGGGACAACTGTCACTTGCGTCCGCAGGAGCTACCTACCACTACCCTGCACGTGTCCCCTGGGTAGTACTAAAAAAGTGACAAACTCAAAAGGCCAAATAATGTATGCCATAGGTACGATTAAATAAATGATCTCGTCATATGAAATGGAACCAATAGATGACCTTGAGATTATGTTTAACGGTAATTTTGCTCCTAATTCTTGGGTCGTTAGAAAATTTAATCTTGGTCGTCTTGGTTGATTCGGTCTCGTTTTCATTCATAATATACATTTGCTATATTGCAAAATAGAGCATTGTATGCTTCGCTTCATGACATTGCTACAACTGGTTTGGGAAAAAATAAAATTTTAAAAGTTTTTGAATTTTATTATAAAAGATACAGTGCCATAACAACTTTATTAGTAAGAAGACCTATTTAATTAACCGTACAGGTTTATTTTATATTTTAATAAGTATACAAATATGAACTTTAGTTCAAGCGTGTCATGTATACTTGTGTCTCGTAAAAAAATGGTGGGTAGGTACATCTTTGTGCAATTGGATATCAGCTATATAACGAACGCCGCGAGTTCTTTGCTACCTATGATTTCCATATTTTACGTGCCTTTATCAGCACCGTACCTTTACTCGGACTGTAAAGGATACCTACCAATTTCAAATGCAAAAAAAAACGACAATAATTTTACATTATTTCTTGCGACATTAAAATACAGTTCATTATTTTTTCTTTATTTATTTCATTTTAAAATGAATAGATAATATGTTACACAGAGTTACACTACTCAGTGCATTTCATCAGTCATGCCTTTTTTTTTAATACTAGATTAGACAAAATGTTTCTGTGTTTAGGATCGTTTTTATAAATGTCCACTAGACCTTATTAATGTCCGATGAAATTTAAGGACTCTAGTTGTATCCTGAGGGCATTTGCGGACAGGTTTAAGTGTCGGTATCTGAATCAATTTCATATGATCCACGTACTGACAGTCAAGCCCTACTTAATCTGTCCATATTTTATATGTATTAGGTAGGGTATATTAGCTAACTTTAGGCTAAGAAACTGTAATTGTACTTCTTAACTTTAACCATGATGGGCGAAATAAATGTTTGAATTTGAAATATACTCAGTATGTTTTTTGACACTTTATCTACTTACAGAAAAAAGATCAGATAGATTATTATGAAATTGGAGCCTTAAAAAACCTTTGTCTTATAAGCAATCAAAAAGACGTTTAAATTAAAAGTCAAGGCAAATAAGTAATTAACAAAAAACGAGTCGACTTTCCTCTAATAAAGCTCGCGTAGCTGTTAATAACACAATTAATAGTTTACTCACAGCCCATCGATATTGACTTTTATACTTCGGTTGGAAGCAAACTGACCATTGTTTTAATAATGACTTCAGCCTTGGGCGGACAAAAATAACTTGCATCAGGGACGCATCGATTTCTCCGTCTTTGGAATTATTAAAGAACTAGAAAGACAAATATGCAGTTGTCGATAATAATGTTGATAATACTACTATGCCATTATATGCAGGAGTTAATGAAGATTATGAATAGGTAACAATGTGGACAATTAAATTGAATAAAATGAGACTTTATCACGGATATATTTACAAAAACGATTTGCATGTATCGCAACGACCATGGTGTGTGGAGATAATATATTTTTTTAAATAAGAAATATTTTTTTATTTGACCGCATTAACCGAAGTATTGTAGTTTACGTGCAAACATTTGTGTAAGTAATTTTGGGTCGTGATAGCTGTGTTAGGTTTGGACATGAAGGTCAGCTTTTCCATTTTATTTCGTTTAAGTGTATAAGAACCGACGGCTATCCCAAAACCAAATCAATCGTCATTGAAAAATTAAAAGCAGCACCCATTCGAATATAGGAAATAAAATTACGAAAAAATAAATACCAGTCAGAGGTGTAAAAAAAAGGAAATAACTGTAGGTCAATAATTTAGTTTAGATACTTCAGGATTGTGTTATTTACTTTATCTTATCAAACGTATTATTGTCCAAAAATCGTTTAAAAATTGTACTGGAATATTTTACTGTAAGATGAACATAATAATATGAAAAAAATAATGACACTTTCGACTTAAGTTCAATCAGCACATGTCTCAAAGATCTAAGTTATTCTAATGAATAAATTTTGTAACTAACAAGTCATTTTAAATTTGTCTTTGTTTTATTTTCAGATTAGGTAGGCGAAAGGCGTTATTCGAAAAAAGAAAACGAATAAGTGACTACGCACTAGTGATGGGGATGTTCGGTATTATAATTATGGTTATAGAAAATGAACTCTCAAGTGCCGGTGTTTATACAAAGGTGAATATGACTATTATGTAAATTATCAGGGAAGTGGGATCTTATAGCGTTTAGTGCATGCTCTGGTATTTTCGACGGGCTATAACGAATGCGAAGATTTATATCATAACTATCATAAGCACAAAACGCTTTTATGTTTCTTTTTAAGTTCCGTTCTCAAAGAGTAAAACGGGACCCTATTACTAAGACTCCGCTGTCCGTCTGTCTGTTTATCTGTCTGTCTATCTGCCTGTCTGTCTGTCTGTCTGTCTGTATGTCTGTCTGTCTGTCACTAGGCTGTATCTCACTGATACCGTGATAGTTACAGTTGAAATTTTCACAGATGATGTATTTCTGTTGACACTATAACAACAAATACTAAAACAGAATAAAATAAAACATTTTATAACCCTTCGTGCGCGAGTCCGACTCGCACTTGGCTGGTTTTTATTTGAATTTTAAATACAAATATACAAGCTTCGAATCATTTCGAATTTATCTTTGTGCTTCATGCATCTACATTTGAATCGGTCTTGTCACTAGAATTTCAAGAAGCAATACACACAAGTAATTTCTGTAATTAATTTAATTATAATTGTAAATTAATATAATTTTTTTAAGATGTTTCATTAACTTCTTTTATTTTCTTGTTTTCAGGCATCAATATATTCGCAGGCGTTAAAGACGCTTATATCAATGTCAACTGTGATCTTACTTGGCCTAATCGTCGCGTATCACGCTTTAGAAGTACAGGTAAATACCTAAATAGTAACTCATTTATTCTATAGCGATACAAATGTTGTTGACTCAGTTACCCGAAGAAGATTGCCGCTTACGATAGCAGGACGTATATTTGACTCAACCTGATTTGTATCACGCATTCAATCTGGCACCTTAGGCTTGGCGTGTAAGTTTTATATAAATACTAAAGTTCTCCAATTAGCTCTAGCGCAATCTCCAGGACAATACGGCGTGCGTGCGCTTGTGCAGAATTAACTACAGATTCTAATACTTACTGAGTACTTTATTTGTATTAAAAAGTTGAAATAAAAAATAAAAATAAATAATAATATGAGTCTGTATGTTACTAGAAATAAATAATTTGAATTGAATTGAATTGTTTATTTATATAAACATCTGATAAAGATATGTCCCAAGAACTATGAACTCTGTTTCCTAAATAGGATAAAGCCTGAAACCTGTTTTATTCTAAAGATACAACGGATTTTGCTTGAAGAGCATTGACCAAATTTCCTACTGATAGATTAATTTAACAAAAATGAATGAACTAGAAGATAGTTATTTTGGTGCTTTAACCCGGCGAACATGACGTGAAAAAAAGTTACATCAAACATGAGGCAGGGTATACCCCAGGACGTACCCGAAATTTAATATAGTTTTTATTAATTTTATTTTATTTCGTGCAGTGTTTATTGTTTAATAATGAATTATTTAAGAAAAGACAAGTTTTAATTATGAAATTATTTTTATTTATTCGTGTTTACCTTATACTATGTAATTATAGGAACAAAAGTTTCGAGGTTTACAAAAATGAATTGTTCATTTTTGTAAACCGTCTTTGGAATATAAATCAACTTAAGATGATGAGATCCTCTTCTCGAAAAAACATAACAATATTTTTTTTTATTGAAAATATGGTTAATCACTGCCATCGAGATTATCATGCTCCATACATAATATGGGCTTGCTGCAACCTTTACAGGAATATTTGGTTTTTCTGTCCTTCTTGTATGGAAAATAAAAGAAAAACAACTAGTATAAATAAATTTACTAATCTCAAGCCTGAACATTGAAACCTTAAAAACTCTAAGAATAATAAAAAAAATTATGTACAAATCATACATAAAAAAATACGTCTAAAATGACGCAGGGTGTGACATACCCGAAACAGGTTTGTGCACAAATATTTCGGCCGACGCCTCACGTCGCACTGCGATCACGCCACTATTCCCTCCCGCACTCCCTTGCCTCTAGCTTCTGAGCGAGCTAGTGTTGCCAGACCAAGATTTAAAAAATAACAAACGTTTTTAATACTGTCAAGGTATGACATACCCTGGGTCATGCTCGCCGGGTTAAAGGATGCATTTTGATATACGATTATTCTTGAGAAATAGTGAATGTTGAAAATAAAAAAATATTTTAAGTTGGTTAACATACCTAAAGTAAGTAACATTTTAAAAAACAATGCCTGTGAAGCACGGCTACAAAATCTTACATTTTATAAACTTGAGGTTTCCCATTTACTTCTGAGTAATATGAAGAACTTTTTGTATAACGAAATAAATTTGTGATTCCAGTTATTTATGATAGACAACTGCGCCGACGACTGGCGAATAGCGATGACGTGGCAGCGGATAGCGCAGATTGTCCTAGAACTGGCCATTTGTGCCGTCCACCCTATCCCTGGCCAGTACACCTTCACTTGGACTACGAAGCTGGCCAACAAGGGCGGCGTTATAGGAGTTGAAGTTGTAAGCAACTTTCTTTGTAACATTGGTACAATGATCAGAGAAAAAGAAAATTTCAACTATGTTTGATTCAAAAGAATATGTCATTACATAACCGGTAATGCTCAAGCATTTCTAAAAAAAATACAAATATTTAAAAAAATATTTTGAGTTTCTTCAGAATAAAATAATTAAAATATAACACATTACACTTATATATCAAAAATAGTAATTGTTTTCATATAAAATAACAGAAAGAAATTCAATTATGCCTTAGTACAGATACTTGACACACTGATTTGGAAATGCTTGATTATAAGAGTGCAATTTTCTTTTGTGTAATTAATTCGATCATTGCAATATAATGAAATTGAAACACTATTAAATCTTTCAAATACGTTTCTTATTTCTAAGAGGATACTTTTGCATATTGTTAAAATCAAATTTTAATTATAATCTGCCATGTGAGACTTTTTTTAACTATCAAGTTTCGCATCTGGTGAAAAACTGCAGCTGTTTATAGCGTCTTTTCTATAAAACGTTCTTGTTTGACAATAACATGCTACAACCAATAAAATTAATTATAGCTGATTTTTTCTTTAATTTAATCTATTCAACAACAATACATTAATAACTATATCCAATGTAATATACATACACTTTGACCAATAAAATATTTAATGGTGTCCTGTAAACATTATTTTTGAATTTTCCTTAAGCTAAATCGGATTATTGTTTAGTCATAAGTTGTCGTTGTATTCCATTAATTGTATTCGTTAAAAGTAATATTTTGTTTTGTAATATTCATTCATAGTTTCCTAAAATTGGTACCTACGTATGTATTTTAGTAATTGTTTTACTTAGTTCATAGCTTTGATAGTTTTAGTATTTGAAATCACTTATAAATTGTTTGCTAGTTGTTAAATTCAAAGTATGGTGAGTTTGCAATAGCACGTTCGATCAGCTTTGAATTATTTCTTTGCGATTTCGTCATTCAGCGTGTAAAGTTATCTATGCGACTTTCTGTTGATATACTTTAATTTTGCCTGAAATGTTTTGCTTAATATTTCATTTCAACTTAATAACATTTTCAGAATTACGTTACGTACCGTCAAACATGCCTACTTTGCCACCAGGGGGAACTTTGCCCAAGAAGCAAATTTTAAAATTTTCCTCTTGGGCAAAGTTCTCCCTGGTGTCAAAGTAGGCATGTTCGACGGTATTTATTTTTAATTTAGAGAAACACTTAATACAAATCTTTTTATTTAATTATTCTTAAAACGTTGTTTGGCAAAAATAAAGTACCAATTTATGCTACATCTGATATTTACTTTTATTTTCTCCCTTAGGGCACAATGTATAAGCAAATTCAGGTCTGTATTGAATTAAACTGTTACAGTTGACAGTGATGTTAGCGTCCATGTGTGAAGCATGTTATATGTCAATACTGTCCTCGGATTGTATTCGTCCTAAAATATATTCATTCATGTTTTCTAATTGTCCACTTGCATTTCTAAAGTTAGACGTGCAATTTATTGATTGGGTCACATAAGCAAAATCAAATAACTGATCTAGTATAGTAAACGTGTCCAGCACACCGTTTCTGTTTGTTTGTTGCGTGTGTGCGTACTGTTTGAGGTAAATGTAAACAAACATTGACTCAAACTTTCCTCAAACTTTGATCGTGTGGTTTGTTCTTTACCTTCTTCACCTTGAATCACGATTATAGCACTTGTTTTGTTCAAATTATAATTTGTTAGCGGTGACTTTAAAGGATATATTAAGTTCATATAGAAGAAGTAGAAGGAATAAATATTTACGAAGAAATAGGAATAGTCTTGCATGTTTTCTATTAGTGATTTGGCAGATATTAAAACCGTTTTAAAGTTTCTACTCATTAAAGCTTTATTAGAAACTTTAGTTTGTGTAAAAAAATCTTGTTACATTTGGCGTAACATTATAAAAAAAATATTTTTGGCTGTTAAAGTAGAGGATTCGAAATGACAAACGAAATAGTATTTTATGCAACTGTTGTATAAGAAGGGTCTTAAAACGCGAGTGGCGTGGTTTGCGATGCGAGCCTTGGCGAGCGTCGCAATTGCAGACGCCACGAGCGTTTTTAGACCAGTTATACACCGTTGCATACAATACTTTTTCTACGACAAATCACTTGCCATCCGAACCATACCAAATCCGGACTCGGACCGAATTCGAGCTGTTTATTTTTATAAATAATACCAAGAATTTATAAAACGTGTAACACACAATAGATGATCATTTATTATTATTGTAGTAAATAATTTATAATATACAAATGTTAAATCGTAAATAAATACTTTTATTTCGAAATATTTGTTTATGAAGCTGCAATATTTACTGCAATATAGCGGCCGATTAAAAAAAAAGTTATAGTATTATGAAAAATGTATGAACCAAAAAAGTACGCCAAACAGTGCGTTTTTGGGCCATAGAGCATAGAGTTTTTCGACGATTTATTAGTGGTGTCATTGTATTTGAACTACAGCCTATATAAATGACAGATAACGGTACAGGAGTAGAAAAATAACTTTATACTCATTCAGGCTAGTCAATTATAATATGAAAACTTACAATAACACAATTCAGACAAATAAAAAATTTCAGTGTTAGTACCGACAAAGTACACTGTTTTCCAAATAATAATGGACTAATCATGCCAAAAAAAGAACGTGTTTTATTTGAAAAAAAAAAATTACGCTAATTCTTTATACACTGATGCTTCAAAATGTTTCCGTCTCTCATTCCAGGTACCGTATGACGTCACACTGTCGCTGCCAATGTTCTTTCGACTATATCTTATATGCAGGGTTATGCTTCTTCATAGTAAATTGTTTACGGATGCTTCATCACGAAGTATAGGAGCCTTAAACAGAATTAATTTTAACACGAGGTGAGTGTTATTATTGTTGTTTATGGATAATACGTCTTTCCTATTTCAATTCTTCTTAACGATTCAATAAAATACAAATACTCTTTATTGCACACCTTACATCAACAAAGCAGTTATAAAGAGAGACAATATAAAAACTTGTAGGTAGAGGTAGATAACAGGCGGTCTTATCGCTGAAGAGTCATCTCTTCCAGACAACCTAGATTTAAAAATGATTTTTCTGAACCGGCAGATTATTTTTCGATATTCCGCACCAACATTTCCAAGAAAGAAATAAATTATGACAGGCATTTTCCAAAAGACCGCTATCACAAAAAACCGAATTTTGTTTTATATTATAAATTGGGATAACAGAAGGGATGCAATAAAAGAGCTATACGTAAGTGGTACAGTGTTTTGTTTAAATGGGAACGAAACAAATTGCTTCTCTTCTTCTCTTACTTAAAAGCTAGGCTCTTGTCGGTGTAGCTCAAAGTAGGCCCTCCATCTACTCCGATCCCACGCAATCTCTTTGACCGCACGATATGACCCAACATCAACTCTCTTTTTGAGTTGCTCCATGTAGTCTATTCTAGGTCTTCCTCTTCCTCGCCTCCCCTCTATCTTTCCTTCAATTATGATAAGTTAAGTCAACCTCTTACGACATGACAACTTCGTACTTAACATAATTAAAAATTGCTTAAAAAACAATAAACAGTTAATAAGAAACTATAAGCACCTTTCAAAATGATGTTGTTCCTAACGCTTGGATGACAATTCCAAAAGGTATTTAAATAAATATATGAAGTCCATTGAAAATTGATCCATTATGAATTTTTATGCAAATGTTCACAGGTTTGTCTTGAAGACGCTAATGACCATATGCCCCGGCACGGTGTTGTTAGTTTTTATGGTTTCCCTTTGGATAATAGCAAGCTGGACGCTAAGACAGTGTGAAAGGTTAGTATCAAGTATAATGATTATTATTGTGTATTATATTATTTTGATGAAGTATTTAGTTGGAACCAAATGCAATAATATTGGCATCGTTTATAATTTTAAGCTGGACAATTGTTTCATTTCTTACGCCATCAGTATTATCGCTTCCATTAATTTTAGTATAAATGTCAACAGTCTGTAGCATTTTACACCTATTCCGTTACAGTTGTAACGGAATTCACCAGTATTGCCTACGTGGGCATGCTATCGCTTTTGTGCCGTGGTATCGTATTCATTGTTTTTGCTTTATTTATGTACCCACTATCTGCTTTGTTGTCAATATCTGTGTTTACATTTTTGCGGAATATTGTACGTAGTGAAGCCAGGTTCATTACCATCACAATACATACAAGAGTTTGACTTTGATTAATCAATTGAAGCTTTTTAAGGTACAAAAACACGAATGCTATATATCTGTTTATATGTTAGCTAAACCAAACCACACAAAGCAAGTGTTGGCCACAATAAATATCAGAAATTTCGTAGTCATACACATTGTAGCGTGTCGTCACAAGGATATTAATGCACTAGCACTGCTATACCTCTATGGAACAAATATGAACACATTGTAGATTTTTGTAATGTTTGAACACTGAACTTGCTAGGAAGTTTAATAATAATCAAAAATGTGGCATCCGTAGCGCTCAAAGTGACCTTTTAATAAAAATCATGTTAGAGCTTGAACCCTCGTCAAGAAGCACTAAATCACAGCATTTGTCTCACAATTATTTCCAAGACACAATTCCCCTATTCATTATCAATCGTTGTTTCCGAACTTCTCTTCCATCATGTCTGTCTTCCTTCTCTATGTCGAGTCTTTTCGTTGAATGTGAACTTAAATGAAGGGTCCACGGGAAGAACATGTCTTGTCACTTTTTTTTCAAAATGAGCTTTTAATGTCAAAATGTTGAGCTCGTTATGAACTTTTACGTGACATTAAAATCTCATTCAGAAAAAAACTGACTAGACATGTTCTTTCCGTGGACTCTTCAAATATTATATTTGTGTCCCTTAAAATTAAAATGGGACTAAATTTTACTCACGCATGGCTAAGAAATTTCCAACCAAATCAATGTTTAGTCTGCACGCTGTACGTATGCGGTATTAGTGAATATTTGTGTAGTACAATATTTGTCGTCGTTCAATGGGCATGCAAAAATTTTTAAATGACATAGTGTCGGTATATAGACATATTCATCACATAATTCATAATTGACTTTTCATTAATGGTGAAATTTTCAAAAACTTTTTTGAATAACTTGACAATTTGGCCACCAAATATCAATATCTTCATCATAAAGAATTAATTAAGATTATCATGGCAGTACAGTCGGTTATCTTGTGGTTCTTGTCGGGCGTTTTGGCTCTCAGGTTCCATGACGAAGACCATGCCAATTTGCTAAACTCAATGTGGCTGACAGCTATAACCTTCCTCTGTGTGGGGTACGGCGACATAGTGCCCAACACTTACTGCGGCCGCGGCATTACCCTCACCTGCGGTATGGTGGTATGTATCAAATACAACAACAGTACGCGTATAGAACACTAGTTTTGCGATTTTTATTTTTCAATTTCTTACGTGTTTTCTAGCCAACGCAAGATTCAAACTTGCATTGTGTAGGAAGCGCTTAGGTAAAGGTGAGCCATTTTATGTCGTTACAATATTATTTTAATATCACGATCAACTTAACAATCAAAGTCAAACTCTTTTAATATTCCTCAAAAAATCTCAGCCTACTACTTTATTTACTTCTTTTGCGTCCAATTTCTATGATTATGCTTAGGACGGCTTGCAAGAAACGCTTAGGTGATTTCAACACTGTCGTAGGTGTAACATTTCGTTCAGACAAATTTACAGTAAGCGAAATTTATTGACGATTCAGGTTTCACGATGAAGAACACGCTAACCTACTGAATGCAATGTGGCTTATTGCAATAACGTTTCTCTCCGTCGGTTTTGGTGACATTGTGCCAAACACGTATTGCGGCAGAGGCATTGCTGTTAGCACCGGTATTATGGTAAGTTAATATGATAAAACACCATTTATTTGTGTTGACTGACACGGGTGTTCAATTTCAATTGATATTCACAACTCTTAATCACTTGAACTTTTTATTGCAGTCTATGTTGAAATTCTAAATGTGTTTTAACCATACAACTTTGGAGAATCTTACAGTCAGTCAACACTTATTTAGCATCGATGTAAAATACATAATCACACACAACACCTAAACGCTTTACACATTATTTAATAGAAACGCTCACATTATCTTGGTGTATCAATGTTACAGCAGTATAATAGTTGGGAGGAATCACGTTTACTACGGTTAGGATTGCAGTAAATAATGCTTTATTAATTTGTGTAATTAATGCAGTGTCAAAAACACATCACATGAAGTAATGCCGCACACTACTCAAAATGTAGGTACACACCATTGATTCAGTTGTATTACTGCGAGTATGTCGGGTTAAAATGCATTGTATTTATTGATCTTACACTCCATGTTTCACTTCACCATTATAAACTATTTGTAGTTATGTACTTGCAGGTAATTGAGTTTCTTGGATACAGTAAAGTACGGTTTTGATGATTTTAAAAGTAAAGTAACGTCCATTTCCCTGTTAAAACCAGCTATTAGAAACGTCTGTAGAATGGAATGCTTCTTTCTCCTTACTATTTTCTAGAACTCTCTTCACAAAATATTTCACTGAAATTGCACAGTAACTTTGTTTTTTTTAAAATGGCTCACTTTTCCTGAGATTATTTTGTTCAGTACAAAGATAACACAAAAAACTTGTTGCACCTAAATAGTGCTTTGTTAATATTAAAATTATAAGATACATTTCGTATTCTCGCAATATAAAACCTGGTACACTATTGTAAGGAAAATAAGCCTAATAAGGTACAGTGTTTTTTTTCAAGCATCTATCGTGAATGTTTAATTTGAAGCAATTAAACGTCATTGCAATAGTGTATTATTCATGTCGTTTTGACTTTTGGAAAAAGGTAACCAATTTTAATTTATTTTTATTACTTTCTTTCGTTTTAACATCAACGTGCATCTAGAGTACTAAATAAATTTAAACTAATAACATGAGATAAATGAAAATCAATTTTCTTTTCTCTTTAATTCAACGAGGGTAATCGAGGCAATGCTTGACCAGAATATTTGATAAACTTGATTGATAATAAATTAAACACACCATTGTGTAAGAATAGGGAAAAATCTAAGTTGTGTCTATTATCCTCTTTATAATTAAAGTAAAATTAAAAATTAAATAAAATTTGAGCACATAGCAGAAAATTAGTTTCTTTTCAGCCTTCAATTTTTTTTTAATTTACTGGAATGGAAAAACTTAATGCTTCCACGTTCGCTTTTACATTAAGATATTCACTTAACAGGGAGCTGGATGCACAGCGTTATTAGTCGCGGTTGTTTCAAGAAAATTAGAATTAACTAGAGCTGAGAAGCACGTTCATAACTTCATGATGGACACACAACTTACTAAAAGAGTAAGTATTACGGTGACATCAGTTCATCACAATTATTGTTAATCTAATTAACAGGGGGCTGGATGTACAGCATTATTAGTGACCGTTGCTTCGAGAAAGTTAGAATTAACTAGAGCGGAGAAACATGTGCATAACTTCATGATGGAAACACAGCTGACTAAAAAGGTAAGGTGGTTGTTACTCATGTAACAGCTAAAGAAGATGGAATGAGGTAAGACTTTGCAAACTAGGCTCTGCTACCCTTTCTAACACAAGATTCATATGCTAATGAACACTAATAGATTAAATTAAAATTAAACGATATTTTAAATGTGATTTAAATAAATATATTTTACTAATAAGAAACACCTTTTGGGCTAGTCCATGTTTGCAATGTAGTCTTCAGATTAAAACTTATTTAAATAAAGTAAAAAAAAAAAACTAAAATAGTGTTGTTTGTTGCTCGTTACACAATTTTATATACTATTAAAAGTTTGGTGGATGAACTAATAAAAAAATGCAAATTCCAGTTAAAAAATGCAGCAGCCAACGTGCTTCGAGAAACGTGGTTAATATATAAACATACAAGACTGGTTAAAAGAGTTAATCCGGGTCGAGTTAGAACTCACCAGAGAAAATTCTTGTTAGCTATATATGCGTAAGTATTTAGAATAATTTTATAATGGATTGAAGAAATAAATACAGAAAAATAATAAGGATGATGTTATGTCATAAATAAGGTAACCTCGAAAAAAACCAGTGCAATGATTGACATCCTATTATTGTTATGAATTATGTCAAATTTATAGAAGCAGTGCTCTATTGCATTTTATATGGAGGTGCTACAACTACGAACGGATGTTTTTATTTATGTATTTTGTTATACATGAATTAATGCTCTTATTTTTAAAGTATTGAGTAAATCCTCATGTTTATTTATTTTAGGCTTCGAAAAGTCAAAATGGATCAAAGAAAGTTAATGGACAATGCCAACACAATAACGGACATGGCAAAGGTTTGTTATGTACAAGTTTATTACGTTTATTGCTACACTCATCCCGTTTCACACTCATTTAGCTTCCCAAGGCACTGCACTTGGCCATATTATGTGACAGATATAGTGTTACGTCTCTTTTTATTAGAAACAAATAAAGGGTTATTGATTATTCCACATATCCCTGTCAAGGTGTTACATGAGAGGTTCTTCAAAACTATGTAATCAAGGACGAGAATAATTTTATTTAGACTAATTTGAACCAAGTTCTGTTGTTGGCAAGCGTTATGAATAACAGGCCTGAGACGTAACACAGTATTTGAAAGTTAGGACTCAAGTGAAGTGCCATTTTTAAATACTAGTTTCACTTTTTTACGTTTATTCCTACGTAGTGTTATTTTATATTTTATATCCCTGTAAGGAGTTTTAGCTTTACCTTGCTATTTTAAATTTCATAAAAGATATATGTTATTAAATAAACATAGAACAATAGTATTAAACCTTAGCATACGAGTAGCTACCTTAGGTAGTAGATGCATGTAATCTCCATTTCAATTTCCATCTAGCATGAGCTGTTTAGATGAAGTAGACAAATTTTAGTAATTAGTTTAAGACTGAACTTTCTCAACTTTCAAAACATTAACAGCAACATATACACACATAGGACAGACACTCATAACTCATAGGGCAGGATACTGTAAACACTTACAATTTATACTTAAATTAAAATCAACAGTGAATAAAATACAGCAAAGCGATTGATAGTAGGACCCCTTTCTTTTGCAGACCCAGAATACTGTTTACGAGATTGTATCAGACATGAGTACGAGACAGGATAGTATAGAAGAGAGGTTAACTAGTTTAGAAGAAAAACTAACAACTCTACAGGTTTGTATAATCAAAGACTTGAAATAATAGCTAATGGCAAGAAGCGTGTCACAAGGTGGAATTCTCGACTGAATGATATTGTCATTTTATATCAAGCAGTCGGCGAGATGGCGGCCCATTTAAAAATAAGTTTATTGGACGTTGACGTCATTGTATACGGGCACAAACATTTGATGAAGCTCTTTTATTATAGCTGCAAATGTCGTTTCCTAAACTATTAATGCATAATGATGTCCTTCAAACGCAGTTATTATAGTAGTTTATGTGACTGTACATAATGAAGGGCATTAAAAACGAGTGTGGGTTTATGCAACGAGCCGAAGGCGAGTTTCATAATAACAAAATACGAGTGTCTTAATGCCTAATTATGTACAGTTACATACACCTTATTATCTATCCACATATCATAAGCCTCCATGATGCCTTCAGGAGCCGCATATTATAACCGGCAACGCGGCGTTGTTTTCTGGCAGCTGTCATAGTTTTTTCTTAATTCAGAGACAAACTAGAGTCAGATTCAACTATTATATCGTTCGAAATCTTACTTGACGACATTTGTCAAATTTGTATGCAAATTGACAATTCATTTCGAACTAAACGTCATCTCGACTGATATTAGAATAGAGGTCAGATCAAATATCTTTGATTTCAGAGATGTTCGAAATTTGAATGAAATAATATAATCGAAATCGATGTTATCATTTAGCAAGTATAACATTTTCACAGATAAGAAATTTGTTCTAACAAAAAAGTCTATTTTTATGGTGGTCATAATGTGCGGTTCTTGAACGCATCATGGAGGGTTTATGATATTTAGATAGATACAATAATTTTCTTTTCTCCAAACCGTCCTTGCCATTAATATGCTTATGCAAAAATTCTATGTTTTAGGAACAAGTAAACAGCCTACCAGATGTAGTGGCTAGGTGTTTGCAGCAGTGTTGGGAGCGAGCAGAATCTCGTCGGAACTACCTGCACCCAGACACTGCTGCGGCACCTACTCCACCCGCTGCAGTCTTAACCCCACACGCCAGGTACCTATCTATCATCCTATAAAGCTTGTTCAATTCAGAAAATCAAAATCATAATCAATTATTTATTCTGCAAATAGGCCACAGGGCTTTTTGACATGTCAAATGGTATTTTACAATATAATTTCAATAATCTTACACAATAATCATTTAAAAATTGCAGATTTTAACCAATAAGTACCTAAACAGTTAAAATACTAAATGTCACTAAGTGAAAACAAAATAATCCAAAATTGTAAACTGTAAGAAGGCTTTAAAGGCTCTCATGGAGTTCATTATTCACTATTGCCTGCTCCCAAATCATCGATAAGACAAAAATAAGCCTGCTAAATTACTATTCATACGTTGGTCAATAATTTATGTTAGCCAGTGACACTTAAAGAGATTGAGCGGTGATGCATGCTTCGCGTGGCGTTGCTGTTACGTTGATACATAATCGTACAGTCAATGTGACAGCAACTTTGAGACAAATTGTTGAACTTTTGGATTGTCTCAGGCTCACGACCACTGTGCAAGTGTGATAAGGTTTATAGTATAATAAACTCAATCGCCAGATTCTGATACCACAATATCTAAATTAAGTCATCGCCACGAAAAGAAAAAGAGGAACCTATTAATACATATTGATGATGTACCTTTAGACACCATTCATTGATAAGCTTATTTAAATTTTCAGAACATTAACGACAGCAACACACCCCTGGCCTCCGAGCCCAATCCTGCCGGCGGTCAGAACCCACTCGGCCCCGGAAACTACCGTGGCCCCCTCCCCCGCCCCCACCAGCCCAGCGACCCACGGAACTCGGCCTCCGCTACCCAGCTGAGTACCGCCTTCCAACTCCGAACTGTTGTGCTGAACTCGTCAAAACTCGGCGCCCCTCCTCTGACCCCCTTTTATATAACTACGACCAGATAAGACTGTCGAAAGAATTATATCGTAGACTATTAAAAAGAGATATTAAGACCTTTGTGGCCTTTGTATGTATCATATACTTTTAATCGATATGTTTATCTTTCCAACTCCCACCATTTAAATTCATCTGATGAATATAACAAACGTACGTTCGTTAAAATACGATTATGAGGAATATCATTAGTTCCTTGGAATAAGAGCGATTGATAATCAACAGAATAATTTTCACATAAACATGAAATTAACACATTTTTAAATAGGTACGAAAAAAGTCTATTGATATGATTCTATCGGCAAGAGACCACGCCGCGGAGCGAGAATAGGTCAGCCGTAGTTTTTCGCTGTTCCCAAAAAGTTTCGGATGTGTGGGACTGTTTTCTAATAGGTATTGCTTAGATAGTGAAAAGAAATTAGGCAGAACGGACTTGCTGTTGTGATTATACAAAAATGCTTTATCAATACGCGCTTTAGAGTACGTTAGGATATATTTTGAATACATTATCAAGATAGATATAGGTTAGTTTACTTACACGTCTGTTCATGTTTTGTCTTACGTTACAAGAACCAATTCACACCGTATTGACTGCATGTATTGTATTTTTTGTAAATAGATTAAGTACAACATCATGCTTGCAATATTCATTTTTTGTTCAACTAATTGTTACAATAATTTTATATAATATAATAAGCTTTTTACTTTTAAATAATGTTCTTACAATAATGGTTTTATTTTCAATCCGGTATCTAGTAATATAATTTCAACTACCTATGGTAAAAGGAGGTTTTACATCAGATTTTAAAAAAACGTAGGTAATTTTGAGATTGAGTTTTATGACTTATGGCCATGTTGGAAAAAAAACACGACCGAATTAAGTTAACTTTATGTGAATAAATTCAGAAATATTATCATCATAATTCTTGAATTCAAATTAGGTTACATTAATTGCTAATTTAAATTTATGAGCATTAACAACAATAAAATTAAATTAAATTCAAAAGTATCTTTTTTGCACGGTGATTATTTATAGCTCGTGCCTCATTTAATGCAGAGTAAGTATATATAATTGATAAGATATTAAATTATTCCTTAAAAATGCCTTTTGCCATAGCTTGAGGAAACACACTTTATAAATATATAGACGATAGATCAAATCAAAATAACATATAGCTGACGTACACAATGACACATCGATAAAAATACAAAGATATATTATAATTTGATTTGCCCTTACTTGACTTTAATAATACCGAATTAATTTGCTTGCATAATGTGCGAATAAGTACTTATTTTAGAACAAAATATAGAGAATAGAACCTTTATTGTACACTTTGACTTCAAAAATATATATTTAGTGACCAGTTTTTTCTATAAATTGGTTTTAGTTCCTATGAGAGTATTTATTAGATTTTGAGTTTCAGGTGTGAAAAACTTGCTTTTTTATTTACAAAGTATGTTACCATAAATCACTCAAGATAAGAAATTGAATTATTTTCTATGGTTTCTTTCAAAAAAATTGTTATTAGTAAAATATCAAACCAATCAAAGTTTATATTAATGTTGCAGAAACTATTTTATTATTACCAAATAAAATAAAAACTTCATATTCAAATACATTGTGTAAAAAAGCAAGTTCTGATGCCGATATTCAAATTGTTTAGTGTTATCTTGCTTGCCAGTTTTAGCTTAAAATAAAGTATAACAATTTATTGTAAAGCGACAAGTGGATGTCAGCACATCATACGATCTTAAAGCCGTATACACACTTTATTTAGATATAGATAAATTGAATTGTTACTACCTGCCTATTGACATGTAGTTTGTCAAATTTTTATAACATTAGATTAATTAGGTCAAGCTTTGATAAGACATTAAGATTGATGGCTGTCTAAATAGTGCCTAAAACACTACGAAAATTTCGATAATTCAGTTTTTTTACCTAGTATGAATTTGTAAATAGACGAAACTTAAAATTGAGAGCATAATATTTAATAGGATTATCTGAATTAATAGTGTTACGAGTACGTGTGATGGGATCAATAACTTGTACGTTTTAGTTCAGTAGCGTCTTTCATTCATAATAAACACATTAAGTAGTGCTAATAAGCCAACTAATATTATAAGCAAAAATTATTAAGTACACGACATACACGTCCGTGAAACCTTAATTTGCATTAAAGCATTTGATGCTTTTTGTATTCCTTACGGTCAATAACGTGCACTAAATGTGCAATATATATCTCGAGCTATATACGTCATCTAATGCTAAAAGAGCACCTTGTACGAGTATCAACGTGCACTAAACTTGTCAGTATCATTACCTTCAATAGTATTTTATGTTAAATATCACCAGTTATCCGCTTTTTTACAAGCTTTATATTAACTTGTATATTTTATATCTATTAGATGATACATACTGTTAATTTACTTTTATTACTATTGTTACCTTTACAGTTCATTAAAATATGTTATAGCGTTATAGTTTTACTTTTGCATCAAGTAAAATCAAATAATTGCAAAGTTATAGTGCCAGTTGTATAAATTTTGTATTTTCCCAGCCAAGTACCTGTGTCACTAAAAATGACCCACAAATATTATCAATAAGTAGTCACCATAAATAATTAATGATACTAATATCAAGAACATTATTGATATACCTGAATGTTTTATTTTGTGATTTTTTTTCAATTATTTCAATACTAATTTGGCTTCGGCTTTGTAACATATTCTAGGAATTTAAACCTGGAAAACAAGCTAAACTCACGGTAAATTTTACTAAGAAACAAGCGTCAGCTAACGAAATTCTTAACTCCAATAACAAAGAAAAATAGAAAAATGAGTCGCCACTAGTGGAAATTTTTCATTTTCACTTTGATCGGAAGCTAACTCAATTTGTAAAAAAATATTCAAAACATCACGACGTACATTATGTTTGTAAGAGTTAAATGCTCTATAAAATGGTTTTAAGGGGATGATAAGATGAAACGCTCGACAAAATAGAAAAAGATAAAAATAGTCCATAAACTATAGTACTTAACATTTTTATATTCCGAGACCACTCTAAATGTACCAAACTTGAGTAAGAAATATTGAACACGTATAAATAAATTTATTGTGAATTGAGATATATTGTGTTAATTTACCGAAATAAATTTCATCTTTTAGATATAATTGTATTCAAAATTATAATCTTAGATTGTTTATGCAAAACACCAACTAGAATTTTTAGATGTACGATCAATAATAACGTAGGCATAAATCTCTTTCGCATTGTTATTATGAAACGTGTATTGCCTTTTTCAACTAACGTAAAAAGATTTTTCAATTTAATATTATCCCGTTTCCTAGTATTTTAACTACCTCGAAATTATCACAATTTTATTAAGTCCTACTCAATTAAAAAATGTCACCTTTCCTGTACATGGCAATTTGAATTTACTTGGACTTAGATTATACTTCAGAAAATGTTGGAAATAAATATTTTTGCAAGTGAAGTACTGGAGTTACATTCGTTTGTCCACATCAAATGCAAATTGTCCATTTGTAACGAATCCTATTAAACTGTTAATTAGACCTGTCTCCAATTTTGACGCTTTATCATATTCGAAGCGCACAATGTCAAATCCATTAAAATTATGCCCTACCTACACATTGATTCTTGTTGTTACTGAATAGTATAAAAATTGCTATACATTTGTATTCCCTTTAGTATTTTATTCACAAAAAAAGTGTTCGCATACTATAATAAAAACAACAAAATAGCGAAATCTTATTACGATTTTACTACTCAAATTATATGTGCTTGTGCAGTCTCACAAAAAAAGTACGAGTAACATGTTTGATATTTCACTTCTTTTGTAAATCAACTTAATTTGTAAAATTCAAATGCTACCTAATATCGTGTACTTTTTCATGTTCGCGTGAAGAAAAAATAGGCCTACTGCTTAAACGGTATGTACTTGTTTACAATACTATCATATGAGTACACTATAGCATTTTACAATGTTTGAATGGGAGCCATTTTGGATTCCCTCTGTCTGTGGGACCGACACAAGCTTTCTTTACCTTTTGTAATACATACGTAAGGCGTGTCGTAACCTTTACAATGAAAAATGTTCCCTTTAATAAGTGGAATTGACATTATTAATTTATTTATAATAAGAATTGACCAAATGTTGTTTAAGATTGGATACCTATAGAGACCTAGGATTTGTAAATAATTATTTCTTAGATAAAATTAGTAAGAAGGTATGTAAATTATAACTGTGTAAATACAAGTTGTATTTGCAAATTTTATTGTAAATATGAGATTATACCTTTGTAGTAAATTGTTTTTAATTAATAACGATCAGTTATAAAATTAATTCTTAAGTTGTATTCATACGGAATGTTCCATGCGGTGCGCTCACAAATGAGAAAAAAAATTGTGATCATTGTTGATAAAAAAAACGAAAGTCTTATTTCGATTATATGAGTTGTAGTATTTTTCAAAGTGTATTTTTATTTTCGTTCTTAATACCTATTCTAAATGTTTCCTGAACAATAATTCTGTGTATTATCAGACCGTTTCTCCTGTCGACCTGTAGGAAAAAAGGTACATATTCTATTCATTACACGCGCAATGTCATTATTAAGCTGTGATATCACTTTCTTGAAGAGCTATTTGAAAATCTACATCGCAATCTAATATGTTCACTTTGATCACGCTTCGTGAAAGATTTATTCATCGTGTATCTTATCTGTTTTGTTCGCTTGCACAAAAAAGGTCTCACCATTTCAAACTCAAGAAAGGCTGGATTGATTTTGATGATTTTTTTGGATTTGCTTCCGCTCCAAATAGCAGAATAACGATTGAAACATGGGAAAATCGAGGAAAAAAAAACATGTCAATTTAATTTTCTCATACATTTGGTATGGTGAAAGGTAGTTCGCGGGGTCAGCTAGTATATGATAAAACAGTTTTGTCTTGTGAGCCGTAAGAAGTACTTTTTTTCTTTGCTAAACTTATTACTACCCGGACCCAAAGAACACACAACTTAACAAATTGCATGCTCTTGCATCCACTTAACATGTCCGGGTCCAACTACTTTCAACTTTCTTTCTTGCTTTTCTTTTTTGTTTCGGTGGCATTAGCTGTTATATTATAAATATAAATAATATTTTCTTTAAAATAAAAAACAACTGATGTAGTAAGCTAACGTAGATTCAACCTTTTTCCTTTTGGTCTTAGTTATAATGTGAAGAAGATAAAGTGTATCGTTGAATATCAAATATCACGAGGATACTACAAACGATACTTCAAGTACAGAATACATAATTGACCTTATAAAATGTGTTTTATTTACCTAACACACTCATGATACATGTTTTAGTGTTTTTACTACTTCTGTAGTGGTCTAGATACAATATAGTATTTGGCAGATTCCCCTCGCTGATAAAGCTGTGAAAAAACTGCCTATATCGTGCCATAGCGTAGTTTGTTCGAGTTCGATCGTTTACTGTTTTGTTTAACTAATACTGCGTCAGAAACCAGACACCCTAGCTTTCATTCACAGTCAGAAATATATTCAAAAAGTCACGAATAAGTTATTAACTTTAGTAATACGTAAAATACACAAATAACCTTATTTGAAGAAAAAGCTAAGCAACACTGCAGCCAAGACTATATTTTTTCGTACTGAATACTACGATCCAAAACTTAAGGTTAAGGTAAGGTAAGGTTCAATCCTAAAATAATGCCCATTCTATAAAAAGTGATGATTCTCCAGAAAAGCTTTAAAAATATTGATACTGAACAACTTACCAGTGCCTCGAAGTTTGGCATGTTAATTATTAGGTTTTTTTTAACAGATTTGGAAGAATTTTGAGAAGTACCAATCAAATATACCGACTCTTGATTAAAAACAATGGGAAGCGCTACTAACGACCTCTGTATATTTCCTAAAAAAGCGTTCAGCCTTCAGCTACTATGGTGTATAACTTAAATGCACTTGATTGCCTCTTGCTGGATAACTTCAGGTTGTGTCAGGCTAACGAGAGAGATGGCGCTATTATATATGTATAATAGTGCCATCTCTCAACAGTACATGTACTGTATGCGAATAAAGTAATTAATTAAAGTTTAATTTGTGTTTAACTTGTGTGATGCGAGTACCCCCTGATGTGTAAAACAGCGAGATCATATGTAGCCTTTAATAATAATAATAATAACGGTGAACTGGCTACGTTTCGGGGATCTCTTCGGGGAAACCGAAGGTTTTGTCTGTGCAATTGCGGACAAGGCCCTCACAGGGCCCGATGTAGATCTGCTCGCGTCGGTGAACTGGCTACGTTTCGGGGATCTCTTCGGGGAAACCGAAGGTTTTGTCTGTGCAATTGCGGACGAAGTTATCATGACGAACAATTACCGGAGGTATATCCTGAAGGACGGCACGGTCGACATTTGTCGGGCATGCCGCCGTCCCGGGGAGTCACTCAGGCATATTATCTCCGGTTATGGTCATCTTACTAACGGCGAGTATTTGCACAGACATCACCTTGTAGCCAGAATTATTCACCAGCAACTTGCTCTGCTATACGGTCTTGTGGTCTTTGAGGTGCCTTACTATAAGTACACACCTGCGCCAGTTCTCGAAAATGGTCGTGCCACGCTCTATTGGGATCGATTTGTCATCACGGACAGGACTATTCTTGCCAATAGGCCTGATATCGTGCTGACAGATCGATTGAAACGCCAGGCAGTGCTCGTCGACATCACCATCCCCCATGACGGGAACCTCGTGAAGGCCGAGAAGGACAAAGCCAGCAAGTACCTAGACCTGGCACACGAGGTAACTGCTATGTGGGATGTTGATTCGACGATCATCGTCCCGATAGTCGTTTCAGCGAACGGTTTAATAGCGAAGAGTCTCGACCATCACCTCAAGAGACTCTCGCTAGATGGCTGGATCAAGGGCCAGATACAGAAGGCGGTACTCCTGGATACTGCGCGGATAGTCAGGAGGTTCCTGTCTCTGTCGCTTTGACCACCGGTAGCTTAGGCCCCGCCTCGCTGCCGGCGGCACCCTAGGTTAGGTTTTTATAATGATTTTATGTTTTGTATGTATAGTTTTATATTTTACTTTTTATATAGTTATTGTAAAAACCTAATGTAGGATAGAAAGGAAATAAAGAAAATAATAATAAATAACCATTTATTTAAGGCATCTAAGGCCCATAGTTACAAATACTTTAAAAACGAGCATACCATACAATACAATATCTTATAACATAACAAAAATGTCAGGTAACCGACCGCGACCGCGAAATAATCGGAACTTAATTGACTCCCTTCGGCCAAAATTCTTCCTTAGTGGAGGTCGATAGATGGTCCGTTGGAACCCTCACCACAAAGGAATTAAAATTCACTTTATGACGAGACTCCAACCTCACGGCCCCCAGGATGAATCCGGTCTTCTTGCGCATATACTCTACAACTTCCTCTGCCTTCGTAGTGTAGTGCAGTCGGGACACGTAAAGCTGCGTCGATGGTGCGGCAGGATGCAGGAGGTGATTTGGCCCAGTCAGCAATAGCATGAGATACCACAAATTCCACTAGTTTAATCTGGTTATTAAAAAGATTTATATGCCATGAAAAAAGAAAGAAACGAAACAAAAGCTATGAGTACAATTTACTTATATGACGTACTCAACTCATGTACTAAAAAACCAACAGATTTAAGAAAACTGCCTGCATCACACTGGCGCGGCCTGCGGTGGCGGGCAATAGTAAAATTGAAAGCTAATGACACGTGTACTATTGCCCGCCCTGGCCAGGCCGCGCCAGTCTGTGAGAGGCTTTACATTGCCGCAGTCTTATATCATAGAAATAATCTAATATTTTTAAGTCTATAAGTCTTTCTTTTTGGTAAAAGGTTATGAAGCCGGGATTAAAAATGCCTGTTATCACTTCATTTAATGAAAATGCAAAAAGTGTTAGGACATCAATTCAGTTGATTTCTTTAACGTGCTAGTCATAATATGTCAATATACTTTTAGCTCCCGTCCTGACGAAGCAGGTCAGCGCGAGTAAAATCAAATAATAGAAATACGTTAAAAATGGATTGGGCTCGGAAGCCACGAACAAAACTTGACCTCCAGCTTTATCCTTATATTATAACACTTCGTTAATTTATATGCGACCTTAATCCTTTACTGGAAAATGTTCTTAATATTACTTCTTTAAAAATACTAAATTTTCAAGCCTAAATCTGTAAGTGGGCGCTACCTATTTCAGGTGAATAGAGTACGTGTAACTAATCCTTTGAAAACGTGTTCATTGTTTTCTTGAGCACTCCATTCTGTCTCTATTCTTCGAAAATATCTCGACAAACATCTTGTTCCAAGGCAGTCTTCGCAAAAATAAATAACATGATAAGTATTTAATATTTCTTCCACCTTCCTTCAACTACCAACCAACCAAGTGACCACCACTGACCAACTTTTAGTCTCTTATGTCGCTTGTGATGCAATATTGTGTTCTTTATGCAACTCTTATTTAAATAAAACCTAACCTAGGGTACCGGATCCTCGTGGGATTTAGTGCCACGTCCAGGAGTTACGGTTTACCTTTTGTACATGACACTTGATCCAGGCGTCTAGCGAGGGTTTCTTGAGATGTTGGGTTAACTTTTCATTGTTATACCGGTCGTCACGGTGATATAAGGTTAGATCGCCTGAAACGGAGGATATACGCAGATACATTGATTCCTCTCTCTGACGCCTCGAATTAAGCACACATATTACTAATTCCGATGAACCAGAAACATGCTCAGGGTGAAGTTATTGTAGTTAGACAGATAGTTTTTACAGATGTACATACCACGGATCATAATCATTGTCATCAGCCTAGATATATGCGTCCCACTGCTGGGTACAGGCCTCAGAAAGGGAATCACAATGGTCTAATTTATATTTAGCTAAAAACTGCGACATTGCAAATAAGAAAAAAATAACGACAACCCAAAAGACCAACAGTTAGTTAGTCTAAACGCATAATATGCCTCCTCCGTTCTGTCGTGGGTAAAAGACGATAAAAAGGAACACTATGATTTTACAAAATAAAACAAATAATTGATAGATTGATTGAAATGATGATGTTCGATACATTACGTACTTGAACACTACAATTTTCTGACAATCTCCTATTTGCCACTCCAGTAGGCACTGTAAATTATTGTGCCCTAGGGTGTGCTATAATAAATTGGGATTAGGTACACTTATAACGGTAATGATAGCTATATTTTATCATGCTTGACTTGTGTGTGAGCAAATCTTTATAAAAATGGGCTATTTGCCACGCCGTAGGTACCTATCAAAGACGACGGTATCTTTGAGAAAAACATGCACTAAATATTTGTAACAACTACGACTAAATAGTATATTACTTACCTAGGGCGGTGAAACAAAGAATGTCTCAGATCGTAGGTATATAGGCGAAGGCAAAGGCGATAAATATGCGATGTGCGTCTTTATTACCGCCCGTGGTACGTAACTAGATTAATTTGATAAAAATAGTTTTCCCAAAATATCACGTGACAAACCAATTTCTCAAATTAATCTAGTTTATACAAGTTTATTCTAGGAAAAGGGGAATTTGGCGCAAATAGGAAGCCAATTTATGAAAGTTTGTTGCATAAGTTTCTTAAAATATCACGCCGTTAGCCTGCGAATGTCAAATAACGCTTTGTATGGCAATCGAACCACCTTAATCTGAAACTACCTGATGTGGTTCGATTAGAATGGGTTGACCGCATGCTTGCCCATTAGAGTGGTCCTAAGGCTGTGAGCCTTTTAAGAAGATACAGAGAGGTCGCTTCTAGTAGTGGCACTGAATATGGTTGAAAGATACGCTTCATCTGTCACTGTCCTCGTAGCGTAGTGGTGAGAGCACTGTACCGGCAGTACAGGTTGACAGGTTCGAGTCCTGTCTAGGGCTCAGACGACGATGTTTTATTTTTTCCATTATATTCGTTCTCTGTATCATATTGACTAAAATAAAGTGTGTTTATTGTTTTACTATGAAGAGGAAATATTATTAAGAATAAAAAAAATGCAAATCCCTGTATCAATAATCTTTTGACGTTAAGGTGGTTCGATTGCCATACAAAGCGTTATTTGACATTCGCAGGCTAACGGCGTGATATTTTAAGAAACGTATGTAACAAACTTTCATAAATTGGCTTCCCATTTGCGCCAAATTCCCCCTTCCCTAGAATAAACTTGTATAAACTAGATTAATTTGAGAAATTGGTTTCGGACGTGATATTTTGGGAAAACTATTTTTCTCAAATTCATCTAGTTTATACAAGTTTATTCTAGGAAAGGGGGAATTTGGCGCAAATGGGAAGCCAATTTATGAAAGTTTGTTACATAAGTTTCTTAAATTATCACGCCGTTAGCCTGCGAATGTCAAATAAAGTTTTGTATGGCAATCGAACCACCTTAAATCATGTCAAAGCTAATAATTGAATTCAAGTAGACCTACTTCATTTAATTTATTCACTTAACTTTTTATTTATCAATAAAAAACGTCTACATCCTTGGCCTTTTCAATTTATTCATTCAGTAAAGTGCTTAATGCTAGGTTTTAGAGCCCTTATAATTTATTCACAAAGTAATATATAGCATTCCTCATTGTAAAAACGAATGCTTCTGCTATTCCATAACCTTAATGGTGTCGTACACTTTGATCTTAATATTCTATGTTTTGAATCACATTTCGAAATGTGTTGTATAATATATTTTTTCTACTCCTGTACCGTTATCTGTCATTTATATAGGCTGTAGCTCAAATACAATGACACCACTAATAAGTCGTGGATAAAGTCTATGCTCTATGGCCCAAAAACGCACTGTTTAGCGTACTTTTTTGGTTCATACATTTTTCATAAAAGCACTGTTTAACTTTTTTTTAATCGGCCGCTATATTGCAGTGGTGCCAACTTCATAAACATATATTTCGAAATAAAAGTATTTATTTACGATTAAACATTTGAACATTATGAATTATTTACTACAATAATAATAAATCATCATCTATTGTGTGTTAAATAACATGTTTTATAAATTCTTGGTATTATTTATAAAAATAAACAGTTCGAATTCGGTCCGGGTCCGGATTCGGTTTGGTTCGGATGGCCAGTGCAAACAAATTAAAAACAAAACAAACCATAAGCAAGAGCTGTCACATTTCCGATTTCCCACCAAAATACAGTTTAAAATTAAAAGACGAAAGATGATAAACTATTAGTCCTAAACTATTAAGATTTTATTCGTGTTTGTGAAGACAAAAGTGTACGTTCCTTTTAAAATGGTCGAAGAAATTAATAACTGCACTCCTGAAAAAATTGCGCGAGTAGCAAAAGTACGAATAGAAAACTTGCTGCCTGAAAAGTTTAACTATATTGTAGTCTGCTATTTATTTAAAATTTGTCGTAGAAAAAGTATTGTATGCAACGGAACACACAATAAGAGACTGAGACTCTATGCATTCGGCGCTCTAGAGTGCAACCTGCATAACTTAATGTAGTGCTAGCTCAAGCAAGACCGGTTACAATGAAAATATGCCTAATACCCAAAGATGGCAATTGCAAGCTTCTAGCGGACCAGCTAAATTTGCTACTCACTAGAACGAAAAGAAAACCAAACTCCAATGAAACTGGATGCAAAAAATATACATAGAACTTAAGTGCGGAGAAAAAAGCCATGAATATGCAAGAAGACTGAAGAACTTTACGAAAGAATACGAGGTATGCTTTTATGCCAGATATTAAACCACGAAAACATGCAAATTAAATACTTTCCGGTCAACTCTCCAAGTGACAGTGTTTGTGATATTCTGTCTTATTGTGCAGTGAGAAGTGTTCATTATTATCTTGGTTACGTCTATGTAAATAATGAATTTTGTGTTTGTGTCTATTGTATAGTTAAAAAACAGTGGTATCGGTGTATTTGTAAATAGGTGTGTATAGTGGGAAGTGATAAAATGTAAAGTAACAGAGTCCGTATCACGTGAACAGGCAAATTACGAGTAAATACTGGCTGCCGGTCAACTCTCCAAGTGACAGTGTTTGTGACACTGTTTTGTTGTGCAGTGAGCAGTGTTAATATTTCGGTTATGTTTATGTAAATAATGAATCTTGTGTCTGTGTCTACAGTAAAAAAAGTGGTATCGGTGAATTGAATAGGTTGTACCCTCAGCTCTCAAGCTGAGACAATATTTAGTGTGTAGTGACAAAGTTTAAAGTAATCGTGTCCGCATCACGTATATTCTTGTAAAGCAGCAAGTCATTCACCCACATGAAAACGTACTGGAAAATAGTAGTTGTCGTGGTTGCGAGTCATATTATGACCTCATGACATACAACCACATAGGCACACAATTAAAGATAATTTCTACAACACTGCACGAGAAATCGACGTAATGGAAGAAACTGATGATTGAACTGATCTCCGAGGACACCTTCAACACGAGAAGACTTGATACGAAACAACGTGCATCATTTCACCAACGCTCATCCCCCGACCAAGTATCCTTTCTCTCCTCTTTTCCAATATTGGCTAAGGCAATATTCCTAAAGGCTGCATAGCCGGTTGATTGTGGCCGACTGGTTGCGGCTGGTCGGTCTTCCCTTCCCATCCCAGAGCGTAACACTCCCCACAAAATTGCGCCCCCTGGTATATCCGGCTCGTCCGGGTCAGGCTTGTTTCCTGGCTGGGTGTGGTGCCTATGTTCATGTTCATGTTCATATTCATGAAAAAGTATTGTATGCAACGGTGTATAACTGGTCTAAAAACGCTCGTGGCGTCTTTAATTGCAATGCTCGCGAAGGCTCGCATCGCAACCTACGCCACTCGCCTTTTAAGACCCTTCTTATACAACAGTTGCATAAAATACTATTTTAACACATTTGCTCGTAATGTGCCTCTAATTGTGCCGCTCATAATCCTGGGTATTAAACACGCGTGTTTTATAATTTATAACATAACGGCACTAGTGTTTTATGGTTATATCGCGATTAAGACACGTTGGCACCTTGCAGCAAGGTGCCAACGTGTAAGGACACGGCGCATTCTTAAATTGACCTGGTTGTACAAGTTTTTTTAATCCTCGGCAAATGGATTTTTACTCGACCAAACGAATTAAATCCTTCTTGTGAATTAATTGATAATTTCTTCTTGGATATGATATATAAACGTTTCATTTAGTAAAACTATTTGCTTTTGATAACATTTTACATGAATTTATATTGAATACGAAAATATTTATTTTATTTTGTATTGGCTGTTTAGAGATTTCATCTAAGCCTCGCTTTAACACCTGCGTGCGCACTGCACGAACTTCACGAAAAAATATAGTTACCCGCTATTATAGCTAATTTCACAAATATTTGTAAACATTGTTGATGCGTGTTTCGTTATTATTAAAAGTGTTGACTCGTGGTGAATAGAAAAGTAATAAATAGAATTGACGCCACTGGGAATTCTTGGAGATGTACAATTATATGAGTAAAATCCTGTTCTTATCAAAAACTAAAAGGAATAACTTAGGAGCATGTAACATTTTCATTTTATAATAAATAATGAAGAAATAAATGTATAATAAATAATTTACTTTGAAAACAAAAATTTAACCGACTTTAAATCAGTAGCCAAATTGCTTCAAGTTTGCCTATAAAATTTAAAGAGTTCCCTCGATTTCTCCAGGATTCCATCATCAGATCTGGATTTTAGTGATAGCGGACCAATCTGAAAACATATGCTTTCAAACAAAGAAAAAAAAATCACATCGGTTCATAAATTACCGAGTTATCGCGTAACAAACACACAAAAAAAAAACAAACAGACAAATTGAGAACCTCCTCCTTTTTTGAAGTCGTTTAAAAAATAAAACTCGTTCGATATAAAATATAGCTAAAGACCATCACGACGGACAATACTATCGATTTGAAAAAAACCGCACATAATTCGGTTTAATAAGTTTAGGAGCTCCTTTGCCACAAGCAGACATAGATACGAGTGGACCTATAATTTTATTTCACATCATTTACCTCTAAAATGTTTCCTTTACAAGATACAAGATATTTATTCATAAAAGTCAATGTTTTACAAGTCAGGTATGTACATAATAAGTAGTATTATTTATTAATTACATCGGATGTCAAATAAGGTCGCATATAGCTTTACATGTCTGAGTGATACAGGAAGTTTCAATTCAAAAATATTAGTTACTAAATAGTGATGCCTTAACTGTAAGGTTATGTAGGTGCTCCTAATACTTAGGGCCAGTGCACGTCTCAACAAATTCGTCAACGCTGTAGCATGCTATGTTGTTTAACATAGTTTTAAGTATGTTGTCGAACATTTTTTCAGTTTTTGATAGTTTTATCTCCTCTGGTAGCAAGTTATACAATTTTGCGCCTAAGACTCCAAGTGACTTCTGGGTCTTTGCGAGCCTGCACCGCGGGATAAATAAGCGGTTGTTCCAACGAGCCGACGAATGGGTAGCGTATTGGTCCACGTTGGCCCTAACATACTTGCAAGCGGTTAATATGTAAACATCTTAAGGTCCTTAAATAGATTTTTAGCAGGATGGTCGTATGACTTTCCGCTAATGATACGAATAGCACGTTTTTGTAATTTAAATGGTCTATCTCGGTCCGCTGCTGTTGCCCACAGGTCAGCACCCAGAATTAGAATAGCGTGAAAGTAGCCATAGTAGGCTTTTTTAACATTGTCATATGACAAGGTCAGTGCAATTCTGGAAAGTGCATAACACGCGGAAGACAGTTTGTCGCACATGCGGTCAATATGAGGGGACCACGTGAGTCCGGAGTCAAGGATGAAGCCTAGATATTTTACCTCTTTTACTTGTGGTACCTCAATGCTATTTAGCTTTATGTCTAGTTTGTTCTGAATGTTCTGCCTGAGCTGGAAATGTAAAATATTGGTTTTTTCCACATTTAATAGCTTTGTTTCCTACAAATTTATCCATCCATATATTAGGTTTCTTAGCTGTTCAAAGTTTTTGATAAAAGCGAGATACCTCATCGATGTTGTTTAGTGATTGAAAGCTTTTCCCAATGTCATTAAATCAGGTGTAATAAATAAAATTATAGAAAAAAAATGTTAATTAAACATTCATCTAGATTAAACCTATAAATAAAAAACCGGTCAAGTACGAGTCTGTCTCGCGCACCGAGGGTTCCGTACAAACTTTCGTACACCATACCCGTCATGTCAGGACCCTATTCATTCTTGAACAATCTTAAACAGCTCATAGTAGAAGTTACCGTTGCAAAGCGCCTTCTGCATTTTGGTACTAACAACTTACAAGTTTTTTTGTTTATCAGCGATAGCTTTTTATCACGCGTTTTGATTTCGATCATTTATTTTTTATTTGAAAGAAGGGACTATAATGATAATCTGATAGGAATTTGAAGACATAAAATTTCATAAAAAAGTAAGTAAATTACAAATTTAACAAAAAATATATATTTTTGATAAATAAATAAAATAAGCTACATAGAGGTATCGTTTTATTTTTCCTGTATTCTCTTGGTATAATTTTTAAAACGATAGTTGTATTAAAATGGTCTGAAATGTTTTACTGCTTAAGATGAGTGCAAAGATCTGCACAGAATGCATTGGAGAAGTTGTAGAAGATAAAGGATAGGCATAAAACTTTTTAAAGAATTACTATCATCGCAACATAATCTCACGAACCCCTGGTTAAAAACTTACGTCAAATGATATGCTTATAATCAAGCTCAACGTAATAATCACAATAAAATAATGGCTGCATACAACAATTAATTTAATCCTACCCATAATTTCGACAAAATGAAACACAAAGCAAAAAACAGAGAACGCTCGGTAACAGAAGGTAGCGCCGATGAACAATGAAACTGCTGAATTATAAATAACAATTCGTGAATAATTTCAAATGCATTATTAAACGTTCACCCTTTATAACATGCTGGTTAACATATCCATCGTTTATTTTGCAATCAGCTGGCAAAAAGAAAAAGCATCCACCATTGACTTTGAAGAATTAATCTTGACATGAAATACATCAACATGTTTTTGATCAAAATAGCCAAAGGTTAAATTAGTTTCCTTCTCGAGTTAATTGTAGTGACTTTTATTTTCTACTCGAGCTCTGCAATGAACATTTAAATTGTAATTAAAATTCTTTGCGTCTTTCTGGCGAGAATAAAATAAGACTAGAGCTCGTTGAGGTGTACCTGAGAACTTTCAACGCTAAATTTTAAGCATCCATATTTACTTTACAATACTTGTGCATATCCAATTGTACGGCGGAATTATTTTATTCTATGTCACTCTTTGTTATAAAACATTCAAAGCGGGCATGTATACAGAGCTATAGCTCTAATAAACCTAGTAATGGAATCTTTGAGACTGCGTGCTACTTACAACCCCCTTTTGATTATCTTATTGGCAAAATTGAGAAGATTATCTTATTGATTTTAACGGTTACTTATTTATGTTCATCGGTTGATGTCCGTTGTTGCTTCGTCTTTCTGTTAATGCCACCTTTTTTCAAATCGATAATTGTGTTTCATATATGAGGAAATTAAAAAAAAAATTAGATAACTCTGAGAACTTTCCTAAGCCTGTAAAACAGCAAATGTCAAGTACTTAATGCTAATGTTTCTTGTTATACGAATTAAGAGTCGGAACAGAGAAGAAATCGTTAATTATCACTATTTATCACACATCGATAATGAGGTTTGTTGAAAATGGTGAAACAAAAATCATTTAAGTATTTATTATTTTTTCATTCATCTAATACTGATGTTACTTAATTCAGTTACACGTCGAAGACTTCAAACGCTTACAGTTTTTTTTTCTTGAATTATGCACATATTTCATATTATTATCAAATAATTGCATGTATTGCTTCACTGGAATTTTCAAAACTGGTATTTTTTATGTATGTTTAAATATTTTATTTGATTGCAAGATTAAACACCGTGGAACCTTATTGAGTTTTTAACATGAAGTTTCTGAGAAAAATAAAAAAATAAAATATCTTCGTAGGGCTAATTAACCACACAATTTTTTTTGTAGTTTTTGGAATTTTTATTATTATGTATGTCTTTTTTCCTTATCTCGGGACCATGGGGTCCCACCTTTGGAAGGTATGCGTGGGGCCGAAGCAAACAGCGCAGAGGCCCTTTTAAAAAAAATAATCTAAAGCGAGGGTTACACATGGCGGATACAATCGATGATGGTGCCAATACTATTGCAGTGCAACACTGTGCTGCGATGGAAACTAAGGTCATGGGTTATTGGATTGAATGGTGGGTGGTCTGGAATATGGTTTATTTTATTTTATTTATTAGGTAGGTACATCCACATTACATATATTATATTACAATTCACTTAAAGCTAGTATATTAAGAGGTATTTATTTCTGATATATACATCAATTACGGAAGTACATAACATTGGTTATGCATATTGCATTGATATCAATAAAAGTTAAAGTTAACAAACGTATACAATACAAAATATGAACTAATATTAACAGAATTAATATGTAAATATCTAATATATCTATAGAAATAATACTATTTGCAATAATGGCGACAGAGTTATTTTAGTTTTGGCAGTAACGTGGAATTGTGGAATTAAACTTAGGTAGACGGTCGTGGAAGATGTCGATAGATTAATTTTGGCTGACAAAGTCATTAAAACTTGAGCAAATTCTCACCATAGGAGACTGCAAGCCAAGGTAAGTCCTGCTGAATGGTGTGGCGAAAGGTTTTGTTGTAGGGCGCCGAGGGTAATTGTGAGGAGCTGTTAATGAGACTCTCTCTAATAGATTGCAGCATTTTATTTGCCCATTAACTACCTTGTGCAGGAAACAAAAATCTCACATACGCCGCCGATCACGCAAGTCCATATGCATGTCCATATTAAAAATAGCAAGAAGACACTGTTATAGTTATTTCTGTGTGAAAAGCCAGGGGTGCCAGATATCTTGTGAACGCCCTTTGTATGCTCTCAACCCGTTGCAAGTGAATACTCCACAACTGGTAGTGAGGACTCCAAACAATCGAGGCGGTTTCGAGATGGCTGCGTACCAGAGTGTTATACAGTTATTAGGAGGGGACTAGCGGGCACCCACCGTGACAATCAGTCTCAAAATTGTAAAAAGGCAAGGCGGTGATTCGCCAACTCGCTATGAGAGCCCAACAAAACAGTCGCACGCATAGTGCGACAATTGAGCAACACCTTTAAGCGTCTGCGAGGTTGTCGAGAGGTGAGTCTGCGGTGCCCCAGATCCCGGTAATCCATTAAGTTCCGCCGGCGTTATGTCTTTTTACACTTCCAACCTGGAGCATAGGTTTTGTTCTTGCGACTCCACTCTAGCCCGCCGGTTAAAGCAAGCACAGAGGCGAGGGCGAGATCCACTCGGGCCCTCTGGAGGTAAGGGGTTCGCGGTGTCGCCACTCACCGTCAGCTTGCCTCGGAGTTTTTTTTTACCACTGCAATAGACTATTTTCAGTATACTTTTCTAGTATGTGCGCATTTAGATTTTTCTTTGTGCTTTGAACTTGCTATCATTACAAAGTAGCTGGCTAATAATAGTGTAATGACAGGATAAAATTGAGAAATAGAAAACTTGTACTTTTTTCTTACAAAATGTCCAAGAGCCTTAGCCTGAAGGTTTGTGGTATGGTGAATGTGGGATTATAAACGATGGCTGCAGCGAGTTTTTTTATTCAGATTTAGTAAAATATTTGCTCATTAGATAAAATATCTAATTATTTAAATTTAATAAATTTAAAAAATACCTCTCACCTTGCTTGCACAGAACAGGACGAGTCATACAACTAAGAAAGACAATATAACGCGGGTATTTGTTAGACAGTGATCCTTCTGTAATATTTTAACTATTATGCTCAGACCCTTGACATTTTGATAAAAAAACATAAGGTGACATTTGACGTTCGAACCATATTTTGTTTAAGTCCCTACGGGCCAAGGATCGGGGCACAAACGACTCAATCTAAGTAAATTATTTTAGCCTTTTGTGTGCGATAATCATAAATCATATTGCAATTGTACGAGTACGGTCAGCATCACAAATATGTTTACACTTTTGTATCTTAGGGCTCGGCGACATCTAAGCGGCACGGCACGGACATGTGGCCGAGCTCTTATTCTATACACTCTCTCTCTCTCTTTCTCACTCTCTGGTCGGTCCGTCATGTCTGAAGATCGTGGTCATGGTGGGATGCAAGGCTGGAACGGGCGAACTGTCTCCATCTGACAGAAGTCAGTTGCAATGTTAGCGACAATGGGAAATTTTAATGTGTCTGGATTCTTGAGTTGGTCCGACCATCTAGTTGGTGAGCGGCCTCAGGGACTATTCCCCACTATCATCCCTGCGATTACTAACTTTGCGTTGCGCTTAGAATAATAACGCCTAGAATGATAGTTTCATACGGCCGACGTGCCAAGCGTAAGGCATAAAATGGATTCATGTAGTTGTGATCAACTCGTATTTACACGCGCCAATACGCACACAAACGCACCAATAGTGATCCACCGATCGGCGTACTACGCCATTTACGGCTGAGTTTTGGTGGCCTCACCGTTGCGCGTGAACTGCATTTCTAGGCGTTATTATTCTAAGGCGAGGCGGTACTCCACGTCACATTATGTGTCCAGAGTAGGCTGAACACACGCTGATAACATGTTGTCGAAAGACGCTCTTTTATACTTAGTTGTCAGAGGATTGACGCATTTGTGCATTATTTCTTTCTAATAGGCGGAAAATGTATACAAATACAAATAGTTTATTTTGCAAGAAAAAGGGTTCTTACGGCCTTGGTACAAAATATTTAAACATTGTGCAGGACCCTATGCCAGGGGATGGAGCATCTAACTCTATTAGGATTATAGGATTAAATTAATTTGTAATACTAACCTGAGTCATAATTCGTGATTGTATACTAACAACTTATGGACATTAGTCCGAAACAAATAATAAATATGGCATGCAAAATAAATGCAGTTTATTTTAAATATTCCATTGTATAAATTATTACAAAAAGGTTAGTCAGGTTCATCTTAAGTCAAAAGTTATTACATTATATTAGTCATTATTGTCTATCAAAAAATTCATTAAATTTATGATCATAAAATCTATGATCAAGGAACCATTTGTACAGGATCTTGTTAAATTTACAATTTGGGATGTCTTTAATTGTTTGAGGTTACTTATTAATCTTATTATGAACATGTTTAACGTTGAATGTACCTACACTAAATACAATTAATCTTGAAGGTTGTTAGAGATATGCTTTAACCGTTAGCGCTGGAATTCTCTTGAGATGTGCCATATGATTGCTTGCTAACGTCTAATGTTAAGTATTCTGGAGTTTTCATCCGATATATATTTCCCCTTAAGGGTTGTATTTTTCCAAAACGCAAAAAGACACTCATTTTTTTTGTATTCTCATAAGAAATCTTCCCCCATACAATTTACCAAAACCCTAAAATGAGAGTGTATACACAAAGTTTCAAGTCTCTCACTTAAATTTTACTCCATCCCCAAACAAACTTTCAACCCCCTTTTTACCATCTTGAGGGAGGAAATTTCAAAAATCCCTTCTTAGTGGGTACTTACTAACGTACCGTAAAACCATATAACTAAGTAGTCCACTAACCCAACTATGGTCCAAAAGTAAACTCATTCATTTTCATCAATACCGATTTCGTATTAGTGATTTTATACGTTTTTAATTAAAGGGTATAGCCGTGTTTGTATGGCGAAACTGCCTTTGACGAGAAAATGGTTTTCCTTTTGCTCGGATAATTATCTTTATATACGTTGTAATTTTACCAAATATCAGCCCCAAAATCGTTGTGATTTTTGAGATTAAAAAAAAAAAGGAAAATCGTTTTTTATTTATTATCTACGAAATTTGTGTATATTATGTAGATAATAGAGGACGTAATATAAAAAAAAATTACCATGAAATTTTATATCTAAGTAAAAAAAAAGATTTTTAATATTATAAAAAAAATTTTTTTTTGCTTGCAAGGTGGCGACACCTTCCAACATTGGATATTTTATAAACCATTGAATACTCTACTACGTATATTTTTTCCAAAAAATATCACTCTGATCAACAGGTTAAAAATGCGAATTTGTAACCTCTCATACATAGGTTTCCCTTTACTAGGGTAGACACAACACTCTTTATGTACTAAGTCATTGGAAATATAATATTAAAGTCCTATAAATCTTTGCTGTTAAGACAAATACAAATTTGTTAGACTCCCTACCTAGTAAAGGGAAACCTAACTATGTATGAGAGGTTACAAATTCGCCACCTTGCAAGTAAAAAATTTTTTTTTTGAAATATTAATTTTTATTTTTTTTACTTAGATATACAATTTCATGGTAATTTTTTTTTATAATAAGTCCTCTCTTATCTTCATAATATACACAAATTTCAAAAAAATCGGGCCACTCCTTTAGTAGATGAATAAATAAAAACGATTTTCCTTTTTTTTTAATAATCTCAAAAATCACGACGATTTTGGGGCTGATATTTGGTGAAATTACAATGTTTATAAAGATAATTATCCGAGCAAATGGAAAACCATTTTCTCGTCAAAGGCAGTTTCGCCATACAAACACGGCTATACCTTATATAACCCTTTGTGTTATTATATTGCCTGTCTTCAAGTTCATACATGAAAAAAGTCCCACCCGAGCAAGTAATATGAGAATTGATTTGGACCATAGTTGGGTGACCTGGACTATAGTTGTGTGGTTTTACGGTACGAGTAAGGTACCTACAGGGTGGAAATAGATTTTAGGTCAGTGAGGGAAGCTACCAGATCCCGTGTTGCTAGGCGAAAATGGTCTTAGAAGACCTTCATTTGATTTCAAATTAATGAAGATTAGCGTGTAAAGATTTTGGAAAAAAACATACAGGATGCGAGAAAGTGGTCATTTTTGACAAACTTTTTTTTTGATGCCATTCGATCCTATTCCTGTCTAGGATCAAAAGCTTGTATGGGACCAAAAAGAAATGTATTACTAAAAATGCCATAAATCGAGAAAAGATTTCCCTATACTTACAATTTGTATGAAAATGAAAAAAGTTTTTTCTACATGTACTTTTTATGTCGATCGATTCCATTTCTATCCAGTATCAATAGTTACCTTGGGGTCAACTTTCGGTAATGTACAAAAAAGCCAGAAATTAAAGAATTTTGTTTCCATAGTAAATGTATGAAAACAGTTTTCTTTAATTTCTGGCTTTTTTATACAAAACCGAAAATTGACCCCAAGGAAACTATTGATACTGAATGAATTCATATTGTCACCTCTATTTTACAAGCTTTCTATTAACTTGCACTGTATGTTACTAACTATGTTTGATCGGCTGGAATCTTGCATCTCAATTTTGAAGCAGATATATTATCTTCAACCGATTGAGCTAAAATTTTGGGTTAAGTTTTAGTTTGGATGACAATTCAATATTATGGTACCATCCTGATCTGATGATGGAGGCAGAAGGTAGCCATGGGAATTCAGGACTTAACCAACGTAACCCCGTTGAGTTTGGGCTCGTTAGAGTCGTCTCTTGTACGTTCCCGCACGGCGGGGCTCCTATTTCTGGGCGGTTTGCCCTTCGGGCATCTGAAGCTACCTACCGAACCTGACCTATCTATTGTTTCGCGAATATGCGAGGGCTGGTTATGTTTAAGGCCAAATAGTGAGTTTATGTAAGGGAAATTAAAATCAAACAATCATTTTATTTATAAAAAACATAGCGACTCCAGCAGACTCCAGCAGGAGGTCTGTTGCTATGCAAATTTTCTGTTGCTAAGCAAATTTTCATTAAAAAGAAGACGAGTCATTAATTTTGATGTTTAATAAATATGTGCAAGGCTTTTTATTAAGGCTTGATTTTGTTTTTATTAGTAGACAGATGTTGAATCTCTAAAATAAATAAAGCATCTGATGTACTCGATTAGTCGCTGAGTCATTGATGACAATTTAGAATATAATATATTTTACCAGTAGATGAGTTGGATACTGCTAAGTTTAAGCCATTATTGTTTCTTCCTATTCACAATTCTGCCCAATATTAATTCCGCACAACTGTATTTGATTACATTAGTTTTTCTGCACGGTCAGTATTTTTACACAATCCCGTTTCTTCCTATTCGTGATTCTGCACAATATGAATTCCGCACAACTGAATTTGATCACATTTTTTATTCTTCACTGTCATTATTTTTACACAATTCTGTTTCTTCCTATTCGCGATTCTGCACAATATGAATTCCGCACAACTGAATTTGATCACATTATTTATTCTTCACTATGTTATTCGTTATGTGTATGTTGTTCGTTATGTTTACACCATCTCGATTCTTCATATTTTAACTCTTAGCTCGATAATCTTATGTTTACTTGTTGCCCGCGTGGATTCGATTGCAAAGAAAGCAGCAATACTCGGCTAATAAAATAAAGCCTATGTCCATCCAGAAGGTCTAATCTATACACAAGTGAAAAAAATATTGAAATTAGTCTAGTGGTTTTGGAGATTACCCATTTTATACAAACAAACAAGCTTACAATGTCGCAAACTTTTTCTCTTTATAATATTACCAGCTGCCCGCGCGGCTTCGCAAACAACACATGTAGGCATGAATGTTTAACCCCCGACGCAAAAAGAGGGGTGTCATAAGTTAGACGTGTCTGTGTGGCTGAGTGTGTCTATGTGTATGTGTGTGTGTGTGTGTGTCTGTGGCATCATAGCTCCTAAACGAATAGATCCATTTGAATGGGTTTTTTTATTCAAAAGCTGATGTGATCGAGAATGTTCTTAGCTACGTTTCAACAAAATCTGTCCAGCCGTATTTTAGATATTGAACATTGAAATGAAAGTGTCGGGGGTTTTCCAACTTTCCTAAGCTGTATTTATATATTTTTTTATTTAATAAGGCTCACAAAACAAGTTTAGTCTAAGTAAAGAATAATACAAATTATGCAATATGTTCGGATCTGGACAATAACTCAAAATATGTATGTGCACACATGAGAGAATTATTTTATATATAATATTTTTAGAGGATAGCCGTACAATTTTAGTCGGTGGGTGTTAAACTATTTAATTATGGAATATGATGGGGTGACAATGAAGCAATGGATTGATATAATTATTGGGTGAGATTATGGAGTGTCATAAAATATGTTACTAATACTGTTCTTAAATTTATCCATGTTATCAATAAATATCCAGAGAAAATCGACACATTCTTTTTACAGGATTATTAATTTATTTATCGTAAGGCGTTTTTACAGCCGTCCACTATCATCTTAATATAATGTTTAATGTGTGATCAAATTGTGTAGGATTATTAAAATAAGACGTGTTATTTTTATATACTTGCAACTGGAAAATGCTGCATGGCACAAGGGGTTACATTGTTTAAAACTAGTAATGAAATGAAGTACCGTAAACTATTACTTTGATAAATTTTAAGGTTTGACACAATATTTTGGCGACACTATTTCACAAAAAATATGAACTTTTTTTTTGTGGTTTGGGGTGGGGGGTTACTTTGATAACAATAAAAACAAGATTTATTAACTCTTTAGGTGATCAAGTATTATGCAAATAGTGTCGAAACTTTATTCAGGTATAGGCTTTATAGGTTTAATAGCTTTCAATCACAAATATAGAACGATTTTTTGGCGTCTCCTATACAAGTGAGGGAATTTTTAATATTATAATCTTGTCTCTTTTTATTTGTTACCTAATCTTCTTTTTGTCATAACATGGTATTGTTTCTATAAAAAAAAATAGTATCATCAAATACCGCCAGAAAACGGATTCCCAGGGCTTAATCGTTTGATGAATTTCACCACATATAGCTGTTCAAAGACACCCCGATCCATGGATTCCCCGGCCAAAGGTGCATTTTTAGGTTGTAGGATTGAGGATGTTTTTTTCAGACTCACTACTGACTAGTGATTAACTTGAGACACTGTACAAATCAACTGCATTTATTGTTAAATAACGACAGTGAAGAATAAACAATGTGATTAAGTTTAGTTGTGCGGAATTCATATTGTGCAGAATCGCGAATAGGAAGAAACGGGATTGTGTAAAAATACTGACCGTGCAGAAAAACGAATGTGATTAAATTCAGTTGTGCGGAATTCATATTGTGCATAATCGCGAATAGGAAGAAACAGAATTGTGTAAAAAGAATGACAGTGAAGAATAAAGAATGTGAATTAATTCAGTTGTGCGGAATTAATATTGTGCAGAATCGCGAATAGGAAGAAACAGAATTGTGTTAAAAGAATGAAAGCGAAGAATAAAGAATGTGATCAAATTCAGTTGTGCGAAATTAATATTGTGCAGAATCGCGAATAGGAAGAAACGGGATTGTTTAAAAATACTGACCGTGCAGAAAAACGAATGTTATCAAATTCATTTGTGCGGAATGAATATTGGGCAGAATTGCGAATAGGAAGAAACAATAATGGCTTAAGCTTAGCAGTATCCCTAGTCTAGTTTAATAGAAGCTGTACTATTAACCCGTTGCTCACATACTTAATAAAATAGATGTTACAATTCAGGTGCTAATAAAAACTTTAGTCACTCCATTTATAATTTCCCGTTTTAATATTATTACTGGTGGTGGCTAAGGGCTTAGTTTTTTTCAGACGAATTTTCGGAAAGAGAATATAGTAGTTTAACACTCGTCCCAAAAATAACACCAACCTAACTTATTTTTATAATTTACGCTTGTTTCTTTCCAGATATTAAAGGCGCCTCATATTTTATCATACTACGCACGCTTACTACTGAAGAAAACCTCTAAAATCAGAAGATGAAATTTGGAGTGACATCTCATGCATATGTGTATAAGTACACCAACATATTATTGATCATTGAACCGCTCATTTGCATTGGATTTTAAAAAAAGGTAGCCTAAATTGCATTCAATTTTTTATTATCATGGCGGGCTGCCTTGGTAAAAAAAAAATACTTCTCTCGGTAACCACAGCTACCAGAAGCAATTTAGGGTGCACGAAATTGCTAACTGTGGTTACCTACCAAAAGCAAGTGTGTAGATAATAAACAATGCACAAAATTATTAATTGTTAAATGCATTCAGCACAAGAAGCACAACATCGTTTGAAAACTGTACATAATTAAAAGTAAACTGACTTATGACTTTAAACTTCTTGGTTTATTAGTAGACTAGCTTTTACCCGCGACTTCGTTCGCGTTGAATACTTACAATCGACAAGGTATTAACTGACCATTTGTGAATCTTATTTAGCTTGCAAATTGGCGGTGATCCAGTTGACGGGTTAAGTATTATGGTATTGTGGTTAGAAAAAAAGGAGGGGTAACCTGTATTTGTATAGGCTTACACACGAATATAAAACCTACGAATAAAAATGCAAGAAGCAATCTTTAAGTAATTATGTTTTTGAGATATGGTTTCGTCTTATAAACATAGGTAATGTTTTTGTTTAATTATATTTACTGTGTTCTCCTATAATCTACTAACATTAAAGGCAGCGATGATATAATAAAGAAAATGGCTACACTATGTACAAAGCTTACTGTACAAAAGTTGCAGTACAACTGAGGGTAATCACGTAACGCGCGTTAGGACAATCCAACTGTCATTTTTCCATATAAAATTTGACATTTAGATCTACCTAACGTTTGTACAATGCGTTACGTGATCGACCAGCTAGAGCATGTTTTAGCGAAGTTGTCACTTTCACAGACTTCGAAAAATGCCGTCAGTGTTGTCTTCGGAAGCGTGGATACTCTGTCGTGAAAGTTTTGCTCCGTGAAATAAACTCGTTCACCATTGGGTAGGTGCACCGCTAGGTGGGTGACAGTTGGATGTCGTTTGTAAAGCGGCAAGCCAAAGATTCGCCACGCCGCTTCATTGCTGCTGACGTATCGGCCCGCGCTAAACGTGTGCACCTCATCCCTGGGGTCGATATTTACATCACCAGCTTGCCTGACGTTGAAGACCGCCTGATCGTTGCCCTTGTTGATATATTTGCATATGTATTTGATAGCCTGCCTTGAACTACAAAATTTTACATTAATATGGCCATTTAACATTTTGATCAGAAGCGGAGAATATGGCACAATCCACCGATAATCCAACATGTAACAACTAGTAGTAACAGTGCGTCCTCCATCGTCAGGTGCTCTTCGCCGGTATAGTGGATACCCATTTTCACTCGTCTGCGTGTCCTTTAGTAACGCTCGGGGATATTTCTTTGTACACTTCCCATCCTTCATGCTCGGAGATGACATATTGAGTGCACCGCATGGAGTGGATCATGTTTTTGATGACAGTGTCGTGGTAGTTTTTGTCAACATTGCCATCAGGAATTTCCGCACTAATGACGTCATCGATTTGACAGGGACGCAATTTCTTCTTTAGCCACAATAAAAGCTGTAGGTACATGGGGCAACCTTCGCTTTTGCCCCTCTATAGTGCCTTCATCAGATGCTGAGCCTGGCCTTCAAGACGTCCAGGTAAGCCGATACGCTATCTACTCAAACTTTAACATTAATTCTGCAATATCACGACGACCGCGCAAGGAATTGATTTTGATGAAGTCCACTTAGAATCTGTCGCCTTTCGCCATAGTAATACACTTCATTTTCAGCACTGCGATTCTCCAAATATTTGACCTTTACTGAACAGGGCGACTAACTTCTGGACTTTAATTTAAAAAACCCATGCAATGAGATCGTGCCTCTCAGTGGCTATTTGTCCAGGCATTAGTTCATTGGTAATCTCCGGCCATGCCGTGTTCCATGTAAGCGTGATGAACAGATCCGGACGGCCGTAGCTCTGAACGTACGCGAACGCATCTTGCGTGTACTTGTGGAGGTATCTCGGGCTATTCACGACAGAGGAGGGCAGTATCACCATCTGCCCCACATCATTAGCGTTAACTTGCGTGTCATTCCTTACATCATCTTGTACAATGCGTTACGTGATTGACCTACTGGTCTCTGAACGCCTTGTACGATGGAGGACCGTCGATCAAGTTGCGCTTCCTCGTCGCCTAAAAAGTAAACCTGCAAAAACTGTGGCTGTTCATTGGCTACAGGAAGTAGGGACCCAATTCTGTGGTAGACTTGCCCCTGGACTGTTAATGTAGGAAAAATTCCAGGCATTGAAATTACCCTATCCGTCCCAAAAGATGTCATGTGAAAACATGCATTATACCTTCTTATATTGCTTAAAAAACGCCGAGATTCGTCTGTTTCACCAAAAAATAGTTTTCTTAATGGTTCCGATGGAACCTCTAGCTTTGGAAGGACTACCTTTCCCCCTGAACAACACATACCTGCAGTTTCCTCCTTCTATTTTAGCGCACCGCAGAACCCGCACGTTTTATTCATGGGGTCTATCTTTATAAGCCTGTGACTGCTGTAACCAAGACTGGAATCATATTCCAATGCGGCGCGTTCAAATACACTCCAAGTGATTCGAGTGAATGTTCACCGCCGTTGCGCCAGTCTCTCAGCAACAGTTTGTCTTCGAGCTTCCGCTTGCTCCGCAGTCTCAGAAGCTCGCTGGGAGGCCAGATAGTAGGCGTGCTGTTGAAGTAGGTGCTGGCGCTGCTCCGACGTTTCTTCAGCCCTCACACTTGCCTGCCGCTGAACATCTTCGTCGCGCCGCGCCTAAGACTGGATGGGTGACTCAGAAGCTCGTTGAAAGGCTAGATAGTGGGCGTGCTGTTGAAGTCGGTGCTGGCGGTGCTCCGACGTTTCTTCAGCCCTCACTCTTGCCTGCCGCTGAACATCTTCGTTGCGCTGCGCCTGACACTGGCTGGGTGACTCAGTAGCTCGCTGAGAGGCCAAATAGTGGGAGTGCTGTTGAAGTCGAAGTTCCTGCTGTTAGCACTGAGAATATAACAGCGAGCGAAATAGGCTACCCGTCTCTTTCTAATTAGAGCAGTTAAAAAGTGACGGCTACATAAGTCACGCACCATCACGTGCCAGCCATGCGTCGATAAATTATTGTCGGGAAGCTTTGTGAATACATCCTCGATACTTGTATATCTCCATCTCTATCGCTCTTATTTGAGCGACAGAAAAATATATACGCGAACCTCATTGCCGGTCTTTAAAAAGACTTGAGTGCTGGCAGCTGACATTTTATATAGAAACATTACATAAGAACAGCGCCTTTTTGAGTCAAAATAACACAAATCGATTATATTCTGCACGCGATTATATTTTTTAACATATGGGACGTGTGTTCTAGAATAGCATAAATATTTCAATGGATACGCCACTTTGTCTTTGAGATACAAAAACTTCGATATGCCAAAATATTGTCAAAATAACGTCATTGTGCATTATACTTTTAATTATTTCGTTTCAAGCCATTATACTGCTTATTGATAGTAACTTAACACCTAAAATGGCGTAAATAGCTAAATGAACTTCATAATCATGAAATTAATATCCAAAATTGATATTCGGCGAAAAGTAGCGAAACAAATCGAGATAAAATGTAGCCTATGTGTTATTTCGGGTTATAAACTATCTTTATACCTAGTTTCAGCGATATCCGTTCAGCCGTTTTTGCATGATCGAGTAACAAACATCCAGACATCCAAACATCCAAACATCCAATTTTTCACATTTATAATATTAGTAGGATTAGTAGGATAACAAATTTAACTGGAGCCCACACATTGACCATGTATGTAAAAAATTAAGAGCAATACTCAGTCAGCTAAACATACTTAAAAATAAAATGCCATATAGCACACTTCGTCTAATATACTTGGCCATGGCTGATTCAGTGATAAATTATGCCATATCTAGCTATGGAAGAACATACAAAACATACCTGCAGCGTAAATACAAGTTACAATTAAGGCTGATAAAGACAATTGTACCACTTAAAGTAAGCATAAAACAACTATGATAAACTATTTAAATATTGTAGAATCCTTAACGTATATGATAAAGTTAAAATAGCAGTAATTCTAGAACAAAGGCAATGCATAGGAGGACTGAATATTTAGGTATAGCAGACCACAGAACCTGCGGACACTAACAAGTAATAAAACCTTCACGGTACCAAACAGCAAAAACTTTTATGGGCAAAGGGTCTGGTCCAGTTATGTGCCTGTTATCTTAAACAGCTTCCCTACAAATATATTGGAAAATGTAATGGATTGTATAAGGGATAAACTGCATAAAGCCAAATATGTAATTAAGAAAGCCATACTGAGTGTAAAAAATAATGATAATTCTTAACTTAACTAACAATAACTAACAAATACTAACAATAATTAAAATTAAAATGTCAATGATATGATATATGACTAACTAAACTTAGCTAAATAATCTTTAAAATTTAAGATTGGGTTAAGTTGTTCCTGAATATATTTTTTTTGTCTACTATTGAAATAAACAGTTCAAATTTTTTTTTTTAACAAGTAAGGCTAACTAAAACTAAACTAAATATTATAAGGTGTTCAATGTACACACTGCTGTATCAGTGCATTCAGTAATTTAAAGTTCTTAAAACCATTTCGGATACCTACTGGCTTTATTTTGTACCATAAAGATTAAAGAGTAACATACTACTTAACTAAGTCATACTGTTTTTCTTAAAATATATTAATAAAATAACAAAAGTCAAATAGAACCCTTTTTTCTAATGCGTCATTAAATGTTGCAGGATTGAATGAGGACAAAGTGGGACAAATGTATTAAAAATGGTATATATTATGTGTTTCAGTACCTGACCCTTAATTATTACAGCCTGCACTGCACTTAATCATTTTTAAGGCAACAACCCATTTCAACGACCTATAAAACTAGATCCTAATGAAAAATACGAAGTAAAATCGTTGAAACATTGAACTTGTTGAAAGTTTTATAAATTTCCATTCGAAATTACCAGTGTCTAATTGAGAATTTGCGACTTTAGCAATTCGTGAAATTGAAGGGATTTGATTAAACTTTGGAATTACACATTGTTTAAAATGTTCATTTAGTAATAAAATGTAGCAATAGAAATTTCTTAAATATTTAGTTCCAAAGTCTAAGCAAAATGGGTCTCAGTTGTTAGACCTAACAACTTTAGTCCTAATGTTAAATAAGACCTAATCTTTCACTAGACCTAATGCATTTTCCTTCGAGACAGTTAACTTTTCGGTTTTTCTTTGAATATCATCAAATGAAAGTCATTAGGTTAGGTAAGGTTTGTTTTGCAATAATCCTATAAAGTTTACTATTTAAGAAAAAATAAATTAGGTTAGGGAGAACCAAGCAAAATGGCTCCCGTGTTAGAGCTCAATCTGACTGATGTAAAATATGGCAAATTCCGATGAGTGTATTTTAATAGTAGGTCATTATAAATCAGTGCACGATTCACCAGCTAGAATAAATCACCTCTCCATCATTCACGGTGTTTTACTCCTTGAAACTCGTCCTCAAAGTAATATTTTATTGCATCTTAATACTCGTACATGTTCCACGCGCTGGGCACACAATTATTGTGTCAGAACGTCTGGACGTAAAACAATGAGATTGTGGTTAGTAAACGTACCTTATGTTTTAATTGAGGCGTAGTGCAAACTTGTTCTCCCTTTCTATCTAACTACTTTAGCATTAAATGCTTGATTAGACCTAATGCATTTTTTTCTTAAATAGTAACTTTATATGATTATTGCAAAACAAACCTAACCTAACCAACAGGGTTCTAGATAAGTACGAAGTTGATTCGAGAGTCGATTTGTCTTCAAAATGTTACGGTTTCAGGGAAAATCTCTATTATGGCATGTGATGCTTATAGCAAGAAAAAATATGGCTACAAAGGTATCTGTCTTAAATAAAAGTGCGACTCACACTTTGCCATCCATGCCCTATTTATTACCAAGCACGATTTACGGTCTAAAAGGCTTGTCAAAAGATGAAATATTACGTTCGCGGCTTAGAGTTCCATTAAAAATGTATTTTTTCATGCGCGTCTTAGATTGTTTCAATGCTTACCTAAGCCGCTTTTATTAAAAGCACGTGTGAGTGTGAGTCTACTAACAAATCCATATTTTAGGGTACAGTGTCTCCAATTGATAAAAATAATAAGTGTATAATAATATAATAAGTTAATATTGTTAAGTTAGTAATTATGAACCAAACACACACACACACACACACACACACACACACACACACACACACAAACACACACACACACACACACACACACACACACACACACACACACACACACACACACACACACACACACACACACACACGCACGCACGCACGCACGCACGCACGCACACACACGCACGCGCACACACACACACACACACACACACACACACACACACACACACACACACACACACACACACACACACACACACACACACACACACACACACACACACACACACACACACACACACACACACATACACACACACACACATACACATATATATATATATTGTCTTTATATAATTAAGTTGCTTATATATAGTACTTAAATTTTAACTTAAACTTAATTTATTTGGTTTTTGTTACCATCTCCCGAGTGATGGAAGAGCGGGATATTCCGATACAAGCATACGATATGCTTAATGGAAGGTTCCAACCTTGTTTGTTTTTATAACGTGTTAAAAAGTCAAATAAACTATTTTGTATTTGTATGTCAAAGTGCTTTTCAGAATAAAAATATTATTATAATAATGTTCCTGCCATAAAAATAATTTTTGGTACAATTATACTGGCGTACTGTACCTTTTTTGCACCATCATCAACTACTAGAACTGTAGGAGTTGCTTTGGCCATCTTCTGCCTCCATCATCAGATCAGCTTGGTGATGCCATAATATTCGCCTTCCCTGGGGTTCTTAGGCGAATGCCGCAGCCACCGCGACATGGAACCCTTGCGAGCTTGCGACCTCGATGAAACCCCTTTAGTCGCCATTTATTACAGGCGTGGGAGTCCGTTGGCAAATAAACTTAAGGCGATCTGACAGACAAGCTTCCAGTGTGAAGAAACAATGAAAAATTCTACTACAGAAAAATTAAAATAAAAGAAACACAATAACCGAACATAATATAAAAAAATGGCTTGGTAACTCTGAGAAAAAATCTTAAATATCATCGATTAAATATAATTTTCATCGACAATCTGTGTTTTTTTCATAAAAAGGATAGCTTATTTATTGTTCTAACACAATTATCCAGATATATTTTTAATAAATTACCTATCCAAAAATCTATTAATATGTACTAAAAAGTGATGTTACACACTTCCGAACACGCACTTCCATCTCGCTGACGCATATGCTCATGCGAGAGGTAGATAATACCATGAACCTACATCGCCTAAGCTTCTTAAGACGCCTTGAACTCTACCTACACTGTATATAGCTGTTTTGTTTAATTATTCGAGCGTTAACCCATAAACTGCAATTGATATTCCCGACACGTCACAGCTGGAGGAAATAGAACGGGGAAAATACACATTTCATGACGAATAATGTCGACGCTGCCGGATCATAATTTGAATGCAATTGGAATTCATAAAACAGTTAGACGTTCGCGAAAGCATGCTCTAGTACATAAAGAGCATCATTGAATATCAGTTCAGAGTTCATTCAATAATTTAGGTATTAACAGTTATTTTTTAAAAGAAGGGCAAGTTTTCAACATCTGTAAAATTTAGCTTTGTTCGCATATTTTTAGGGTTCCGTACCAACCGTACCTATATTTTTTTCTATGAAAAATTACGGATATGATAGGGGGCAAATATTTAAAGTCTAGTTATTTGGTCAAGAGGGATATCATATGAAAAGGCTTGAATGCACATTCCGAAGCCTTTTTTTATAAATACAGTAATAAAATTTTGATTTATTTAGGAAAATGTTGAAAACAATACCATTTTCCAGCCCTTTACTCCGAAGTTTACCAATAGAAAATGTTGAAATTATTACACAATATTAACTTTAATAGGATAAATACTACAGAAAAAATATAAATGTTAATCTATTAAGGTTATCTTTCTTTGCGCTGTTATGAGTTTTTTTTTATGACGAGGATGTTCGACTGTATGTATGGAACAATGTACTCAAGCTCAGTTTTTATTAATGGTTAATTGCTTCTGTGTTAGTCTACTGCACATTTTGGGGCCTGGTTGGGTGCACTTTGACCCAATGAACTTTTGTTTGCCTCCCACATGTCATAAAAAACAGGCCAAGTGCGAGTCGGACTCGCGCACGAAGGGTTCCGTATCATTATCTATAAAATATTTATTTTATTCTGTTTTTAGTATTTGTTGTTATAGCGGCAAGAGGAATACATCATCTGTGAAAATTTCAACTGTAACTGGTGACAGACAGACAGACAGACGGACAGCGGAGGAGCCTTAGTAATAGGGTCCCGTGTTACTCTTTGAGTACGGAACCCTAAAAAGCGATTGCTTAATTAAAATACGATCGACACGTTTTATCGATTTCACGAAGTTTACACCAGAGTCCCTATTCTCGCACCTCATGAATGGAACTGAATGTTTTAAAATGTTTTAAACTAACAACGATTCTCTCGTTTTCGCGCTTTTTTAACCAAATGAGAGTAAGAGTTATTACAGTAAAATACTAAGTTTATTTTTAAATCTGAAATCACTAATGACATTAAAGTTGAGATCGCTTGGGAAGGATGGAAACTAAAGGGGGTAGGAATTCCCGCTCTTGACAAAAAAACAAATGAAACAAAACAAACAATAACTATATATTATGTTTATTATTCAGATGTACGAAACTCATATCATTTGGATATCGGTACCTTATACCTATTCTTCTTCTTCTTCTTCTGTGCCTGTTCCCACGTTAGGTGGGGTCGGCTCTCCTAATTAATCGGCGCCAAGTCGCTCGGTCTTGGGTTGTCGGGTCTGGTAATTGTTCCTTTTTCAAAAGCCGGGTCATGCTGGTCCACCATGTAGAAGGGGGCGGCCTCTGCCTCTTTTACGTTCCGGGATGTTTAAGGCCTTTTTGACAACGTAGTCATCAGGTCGTCTCATGACGTGGCCATACCACCTAAGACGGCTTTCAGAAAGCTTTTCTGGTATTGGAGCAACTTTGAAACTACCTCGAACATACTCGTTTCTGATTTTGTCATGCCTGGTTGCTCCCCCTGACCATCTTAGCATCTTCATTTCCGTCGTGTGTATTTTCTGTACATGCGTCTCTTTTACCGTCCCTTTTAAGGTACCTTATACCTATTGATGTATTAAATTTAATTTGATGTTACGTATTATATATTATTAGGAGCCTGTGTGGTGTCCCGCTGCTATTAGTCACTAAAAAGGCCTCTTTTCTCTGTTTCCAGACATAACAACCCGGAGCAGTCTCTGGCCAATCCTAAAAACCGCCTGAGTGCGAGTCGGACTCGCGCACGAAGGGTTCCGTACCATTATCTATAAAAAACGATTTTATTCTGTGTTTTTAGTATTTGTTGTTATAGCGGCATACATCATCTGTGAAAATTTCAGCTGGAACTATCACGGTATCAGTGAGATACAGCCTGGTGACAGACAGACGGATGGACGGACGGACGGACGGACGGACCCTAAAAAGGAGTCTAGTTCGTCTCGCCATCACCGGCGAGGTCTTTGTTTTGAGCTGTCGGGCTGCCATTCGGTGGCGATCTTGGTTCACAGCTCACTTGGGATGCGCCACATGACCCAGCAGTCCCACTTCAATTTAACTGCTTTTCGAGCTACATCGACAATTTGAGTCTTCGAGCGCAGCCTGGTGTTTCGGATCTGGTCCATAAATTTTACACCCAATACGCTGCGCTGCATTGTCCGCTGGCAAACCCCGAGATACTTCGGAGATAATGTAAAAGACCAAGTCTGTGTGCATAGGTGAGAATCAGTAGTATGCACATGTCCATGAGTCTTTTGACTTCTTTCGACTATCGCGCCTGGAAGGAAACTAGTTTGGCCATATAAATTATACATAACGAAGAAAAAAATATCGACCAATCTTTGATTTGCCGACGACATTGTCCAGCAGGTAAATTGTACCGACAAGCGTTTGGAACGTTACATGATTACCCCTCTGTTATACCTTCTGAGCTACGAGATCTTAGATTGCTTCAAGATACGCCCAACCGACGTCAGCGACCGACGTCAGCGTAGAAGGAAATCAAGCCTCGAGGATGGACTAGGTAACGTTCAACATGTCAAAGACCAAGATCATTACCAATAGCACCACACGTGGGATTGAGATTAATGTGTGTGGCTGCGTGTATATGTGTGTGTGTGTGTGTGTGTGTATGACAGTAGGTATATTGGTGGGTAGGAGTTGTACAGATATGAGCCGTTTTTGAATTGTAGGAATTTGACCTGTGGAATGAACATATTATGCATTCGAAAATGATTAAATTGTTTGTGGCACCGCAGTAAAGGGGCAAAGATCTTGGGTTTTATTGGGCATGTGTTAAATCTAGTCTCGATTAATACTCAAGAGACTTGGTTTTATTTGTTCAGTGTACGACTCGACTCAATTACGGTTCACTAACTTTTTCCTATTACTCTATATTTCGCTTTGCGTTGTTATGAACTTCGTGTACATACTTTTTGTTTGTAGGAGTTATGATTGATACAATAAATTCGCAACCTACAAGTAATTTTTAACGTCTTCACTTTGTTGAGATTATAAAAAAAATCCCCAAGATGGTTCATTCTAAATATAGTTTCGTAGCCAAAATAGCAAAACGGAACCTTAATAGTTTCGTTATGTCCGTTCGTCTGTCTGGTGTTCGAACTCCTCCGTCGGTATGTCACAGGCATTTTACTGAATAAATAAGTATATAAAATGGAAATTAAATTTGGAATATAGGTGTACTATAGAAGCTGCTACGCTCCATACTTGTACAATTAAAATAACAAAAACAAATTAGGGGGCACCCCAAACGTGTAACTGAAACTCAGAAATTATATACAAAGCTTGTTTCGATGTTCCACTGCTGCTAGGCGAATACCTACACAGTAATACGTGGTAATACTAATCAAGGCTTTAACACGTTCCCTGTGCATGCATCATATGTGTAGCATTTAGGGTATATATGATACGTGCATGCACCACGGATGATGCACGACGCCTTATAAACTTAAAGCATTGCCAAAGTTTACACGTGTGAGCTAGATGTTTTTTATTTGCGTGCACATACTCGCTTCGAAAATTTTGACAAAAAACATGTGCACGTGTGGAGTCGATTTCTGGTTCCCCGCTACACAGGTAACGTGTTAAGAAGGGGTAGAAGAAGGGTGTACTTTTCCGGCGGATTCCAGGCCGGTTATTATTTGACTCTTAGCTATGTGTCGCCGTCTCAACGTGTTAAGGATGACTCACACTAGAACGGGTCGTGTCCGGCCCGGGCCATTTTCTAAGAAAGACGACGGCGTTTTTGCGCGGCCTTGCTAAATCCAAGCCGGGCCGAGCCACGGCCGGGCCGTGCCGACACCGGGATGCTTCCGAGCCTCCGAAAATGATGTCTGTACGCTGCTAATGTTAACGTGCGCTTTGGCACACTCTTCTTGTTTTTCTGTGGTTTTAGCAGTATTTTAAATACTATTTTAGTACTAATATTAACATTTGCTGAAAGAAAAAATATGTTGTTTATGTTTGACAATCTGTCATAACAACGATTCTATGTGTCGTTTAGGCCTCGAGACAATTTAACCATTACACGTTATGTCGATTGTATATTTTGGCAGTGTACTTTTGTGCCACAGGATCATTATGGAGGATTTGTTCGCCAGCCGGACTATGGAAAATTTGTATTTTTCGATTGTTTGGTGGTTATATTACCGGACCAAGGTACAGTGTACAGATGTACAACCAACCAAACAGTATCGCCACCAATCGAAAAAATAAATTTTCCACGGTCCGGCTGGCCGGACTGCACAACCGGACCACGGTTAAGAGGGGCAATTAAATATAATCGTTTATGTTAATTATCATCTTGTATTAACTATAGAAAATAAATATGTTTTAATACATACAAGATACTAGAAGTGTTGAACAACTCATATATTTTCTAACGCTTATGGTGTTAGTTATGACACTTGTAACGTAAATAACGTTGGTCGACACTTCGGGTGTCAGGTAACACTGCTCTAAAGGCTTTCTAACACCTTTACCTGAAAAATCGTGGGCCTTATTCGTGATTATAAGGGTGTAAGAACATGCTCTTACACCTTTTTTACAGGCATTGTAACACCTTAACACTTGGCTGAAACTGAAATAAGAATGATATAAGGGTTATTTTAACGCTAGTGTGCTAGTTGGGAGATAAATAAGTTTCTGTCAAAAATTAAATTATTGGTAAAAGCTTTTATTACCGATTGTACTTTTCTGCATACCATCATCAACTACTCATTGAGACGATTCTAACGAGCCCAAACTCAATGGGGTTGTGTCGTATTTACTTGTAAAGCATAGGTAACAATGGTAATATGCTGTCACGTTACGTGGACTACCAAGATATTGATAGCCCACGGAACAGCTACAAAAGTACTAACTAAAGAAGGAAAAGAGAAGAATTAGGTCGGGGTTTTATTTTTTATTTTTGACAGAGGTTACAATAGTATATAGGGTACGATGGCACGCGGTACAATATAATTTAGGAAAGGTAAGGGTTCCAGAGATTTCCAAGGGATTCTTGAGTTAGGTTGAAGGGTGTTCGAGCAGGCGGGCACGCAACCAAAGGAGCGTGTAAATGGGCGCGCAACTAAGCGCGCGTGCAAGTGAGCGCGCAACCAGGGCCTCTCGTGCAGGCGGGCGCGCAATGAAGAGCGCGTGTTAGTGAGTGCGCAACCAAGGGCACAGGCAGGCGGGCACGTGTAGGTGGGCGCGCAACCAAGCGTCCGCGCAGGCGGGCATGCGACCAAGCGCGAGTGCAGGCAGGCCGCACAACCAAGCGTCCGCGCAGGCGGGCGTGCAACCAAGCGCGCGTGCAGGCGGTCGTGCAACCAGGGCTTCGTGCTGGCAGACGCGCAAACAAGGGCGCGTGAAGGTGAGTGCGCAACAAGGGCACGCGCCCGCGCAGGCGGGCGTGCGACCAAGCGCGCGTGCAGGCAGGCGCACAACCAAGCGTCCGCGCAGGCGGGCGTGCAACCAAGCGCGCGTGCAGGCAGGCGCACAACCAAGCGTCCGCGCAGGCGGGCGTGCAACCAAGCGCGTGTGCAGGCGGGCGTGCAACCAGGGCTTCGTGCTGGCGGACGCGCAAACAAGAGCGCGTGTAGGTGAGTGCGCAACAAGGGCACAGGCAGACGGGCGCGTGTAGATGGGCGCGCAGCCAAAACACGGAGAAGGATCCTTTAAAGTTGCGGGGCCAGCTGTGACCCCGCAATGGATCAATTTAGTAGTCTCAAGCTGAGAGACGACGTAAGACTGACGTTCTGCCAGTTGTATGGGCTTATATAGGCAGTCCAAGAATTCTAGAATTTCTGGTTTTAAATTTACAATTCAAAAATTACAAGATACCAGGATCACGTAATAACGAAAAGTGAATACAACCTTAGACTAAAAGTATTCAACCTAAACTGCACGGTGATGCGGTTAACATAACTTGTTTATTTTAACTTACTGCAGCGCGAGTCCACCCGCGTATTATATAGAACAGAAGTGAAGCCTTTGTCCATTCTATACACTGGTGAAAGAATTTTATACACCAGATGAGTAGTCCCGGACTTTACCTAAGCACTGCATACAAACTTGCACGCTCACAAACAATAATACTAGCGTTTTTTTTTTCATTTCTAAAAACTGAATCTACAAAAAAAAAGTATTATATAAGTATCGAACCTGCTCACAAATTTTCACGAGAATCAGTCGAAAAGTGCAGAGGAGAACAGCTGGACATCTGGACATACAGAAAGGATTTTGGCCCAAGTTGAAACGGAGAACTTCGTTCGCTTCGCTCGCTCTTTCAATTAGTATAGACATCATTAAGAAGTTTTCACTCCCGCTTACGCGCAACCAATACAAAATAACAATTTTCACACAATGAAATAATTTGTCGCCAAACACAAGCTCCGCACACCAAAAGGCGAGTCAAAAAAGGTGAAGACTCGTAAATTACTCCAAAAACCTTTACAAACTTTGTCGCAAGTTCCACGGACAATAAAAGACATTTAAGCCGTTTCATTCGTTTGAAACTGGAGACCGGTGCCCGTTTGACAAAAGTTAAAATTAACCACAAGGTCTTGCCGACAATAGATAAAGTTGAACCGTAAAAAGTCGATGTAATGTGACACTTCGGTTACTAACTGTACATCGTACAAGTAATTGATACTTTACCGTAACTGGTTTTAATACGTTGGAATGATCTGGCTATATTATTATGGTGTTTAGTTATATTTAAGTATACACATGAGAGGAGGCCTGTGCTAAGAAGTAGACCGTACCTACGCTGCCGATGATGATGATATGAAAAAAACGTATATTTAGTGTTAACATCTTATTTTGGACAACATGAGAGCATAGTTTAGTTGAGGTTTAAACTTTCCGTTAACTTTAATTTTGAAATAAAGTGGATATAGAATAATCAAACACGAGTCCTCAAACCGTCAGCAACGCGTTTTTGACTCTTCTGTCACACGCTTCTGTGTCTGCTTAAAGAAATAAGTTTCTGTCAAAAATTAAATTTTTGGTACATGCTTTTATTGCTGGACTGTACTTTTCTGCATACCATCATCAACTACTCATTGAGACGATTCTAACGAGCCCAAACTCGATGGGGTTGTGTCATTTTATTGCGGAGTTCCTATGGCCCACTTCCTGCTCCAGCATCAAATCAGCTCCAAGTCATCATAATATTGCATTGTCATGCAATATACATATGCATGCAAAATTTCAGCTCAATTGGATAACGGGTAGTGACTGAAAAATGGATTACAAATTTTGAAGGACAACTTAAATACTTACATATTTACATGCATACGAACAGTGCAAGGTAATATAAAGCTTGTAATAATAATAAAAACAACTGACGTCACTGGGGATCGCTTCGCAATTAGAAAGCCAGTCGTGTCTCCGCAAGGTTAGCACGTCGTCGTTCGTGGGGAACTGTATACGCTTTTATAACACAATACCCACGGAAATAGTTAATTTGCCTATTAGTAAATTTAACTCTCATATTAAAAGTAATCTGCTAATCAAGGCGTATTAGCCTGCGAATGTCAAATTACGCTTTGTATGGCAATCGAACCACCTTAAAAGGCTTTGCTTACGGTGTCGTCGTTGATCGGGTAGCCACCTTCCTTAACATATGGTTGAGGGAGGCGATGGCTGAGATACGCGTCATACTCGTGGACGGGTGCTGTTTGTGGAGTCCGGTCTGCTCATGCTTGTATGGGCATAGTAACTACTTAAGGGGACGTAGGCTCGTGGTCTTTTCTCCCTCTCACTGAGCATAAGCGTGAGCGAGATGGAATTTCGTGTTTGGAAGCGCGGATATCATGTTTTTTAATTTTAATTTTTTGTGCATTTTAATAAATAAAAAAGTAATAGCTGATTTCCCTCAAACATGACATTGCCGATTTTTAGAACCAATTTTAATATGTTTAGCTGTTGTGCATAATTTGTTATGATTTTTTTAAGTGTATTTTTGACCTATGTTCGTGATTTTTTTCTATCAAGCGAAAGTCAAAAACTCAGGATTCGAATAGCTGATTTCTCTCGAAAAAGGCCTCAAGATTGCTAATTAAATTTAGAGCAGCCATGTTATAATCCAAACAAAAGCTACGATTTTTTAAAAATCAGTTTTTGGAGCTCACGTCGCCTTAATACTAGTGTTATTTTTAATTTTTATGACGAGATACATCATCCTGTTCTTGACTGGTATTATTGTTATTGACCCTATACATCTCCGACAATATTAGTAATGTTCCTATTTTTGTGTTTTGATGCTTGGAGACTGTATACATCTCTATGATTATTAGAATAATAATTATTAATTGTATCTGGACGCTCAGAGACCTTATACATATCTGGGATATAAAATTACATCACAAACTTCTTGTTAATTCTGATAGAGACCTTGTATCTAATGTAATGGAATAACAATTGTAATATTGTTTTCATTTAGGGACATTTAGTTATGTTAAACTGCATTTTCCAAATAATATTTTTTTAAGATTTATATATTTTTTTATTGTAAATTATTGATCGACATGTATAAGTGCCCTTGTGCTATTATTAAGTGTGCTTCATTAAACAATCATCCTGTTCTTGACTGGTATTATTGTTATTGACCCTATACATCTCCGACAATTATAGTAATGTTCCTATTTTTGTGTTTTGATGCTTGGAGACTGTATACATCTCTATGATTATTAGAATAATAATTATTAATTGTATCTGGACGCTCAGAGACCTTATACATATCTGGGATATAAAATGACATCACAAACTTCTTGTTAATTCTGATAGAGACCTTGTATCTAATGTAATGGAATAACAATTGTAATATTGTTTTCATTTAGGGACATTTAGTTATGTTAAACTGCATTTTCCAAATAATAATTTTTTAAGATTTATATATTTTTTTATTGTAAATTATTGATCGACATGTATAAGTGCCCTTGTGCTATTATTAAGTGTGCTTCATTAAACAATCATCCTGTTCTTGACTGGTATTATTGTTATTGACCCTATACATCTCCGACAATATTAGTAATGTTCCTATTTTTGTGTTTTGATGCTTGGAGACTGTATACATCTCTATGATTATTAGAATAATAATTATTAATTGTATCTGGACGCTCAGAGACCTTATACATATCTGGGATATAAAATGACATCACAAACTTCTTGTTATTTCTGATAGAGACCTTGTATCTAATGTAATGGAATAACAATTGTAATATTGTTTTCATTTAGGGACATTTAGTTATGTTAAACTGCAACTTCCAAATAATATTTTTTTAAGATTTATATATTTTTTTATTGTAAATTATTGATCGACATGTATAAGTGCCCTTGTGCTATTATTAAGTGTGCTTCATTAAAAAAAGCTTGTGCTACAATAAAGTTTTTTCTATTTCTATTTGCAGAATAAATGTTAGATTTAGATTTTACATTTTTGAAATTATCTTACAGCAAGCTAAAGGGCAATATTAAGTAACCATGTAAGGAAATTTGGTGACATCAGCAAGTTCTCGTAAAGTAAAAAATACCACATACAGCCATCCCACCAAATTCGGTAAAGGCCTTGGGAATTTTGTTTCCTCGTGCGTGAAAAATATATCATTTGTACCTATGTCACTTAGTGGCAAAATCATTTCCATCTTTGGCTCTATCACTCGTGTCCCTCAGGATTATTAGGTAGGTATGAGTTCAATACCCTTTCGGTAAATAAATCACTTTGCTCCTTTGTGACTGACAATCTTTCTTACCTTTTACTCAACGGTACCTATATTTTCAGCAGAATAAGTTCATTGTAACTCCATCGTTTTGTCCGAACATTTCCATTCAGAATATCTCCATGCTGTATTTAAACTTTTACAATAGAATGATAAATTGGAGATTCAAGATAAATTGTGCCTAATTCATTAGATAGAAATGGCTTTTTTCAAGTATTCAAACACATGAACATGGTAATCTGATTCTTTGAAAGATGCTTAGATTGTTTGATCATGGAAAAAAGGTTTAATAATTACACTGGTAGTGGTCAGCTGCTCAGCATTTCTCCTAAGTATGAAAGTTTGCAGGGAAATATGTACTTGCAAAAAACAATTTTCTATGATCAAATAAGTCCATATTTTGATTCTTATGTATTAAAAAATGTCTACGTTAGCAAATATAGTTTATTAGTATTCTTCTGGGTTTTATTTTTTGGTAAAGTAAATAAAATTTAATTTTACTCTTGTGGCGGCAGCGGTTTAAAATGTTTAAACCTCTTTAGACCCGCGGATCGCACTGGCTACCGAATAGAGATGACATTCTTGTCGAATACTGATTTATGACATAATATGATTAAAATTAATTAAAACAATGTTACTGACTGCTTTCTAGCACATCATATGGGAAAAAAGAAGTTCAGGCCCCGTAGCATGGATGGCCTTATCACGCGATAAGTGACAGGATAGAGCATCCGTCCCTGGCTGACACCGTTCGATAGAATGAGACGACGCGCTTATCCTATCACTTATCGCGTGATATCCATGCTACGGGGCCTGGAATTTGAGAAAAGTTAATAATAAATGTCGCCAATTATCTGACAAGTTACGAGTATACCTACTAAGTATTCGAGATAAGTTAAGTCGTAAAGCAATCAAAATTATACCACAGGGGCAGGTGATGTCTAATAATATTAGTCACTTAAATAGTTATTAATATTCCGACATCGATGCGAATACATATGTATATGTACCTACCAGTGTGTAACCGCCATACGATAAATAAATAAATAATATTCCCAGAATTGTCTTGTCAGTTGAGAAGTTCCCTTGTTAAAATAGACTTCAAATAAGGCAAGTTTCAAATTAATTTTCAGGTGAACTCGTTAAAACACAACCATAAACCGCGAAATCAAATATTAAATACTTCAAAGTATTAATTGAATAGAACTATGTGAATCAGGAGTAAATGAGGCTTACCTGATACGATGTAATTAAATAGTTCGTGGCAATCATTATTAATTTTGTTATTTGTACTATTACCTAGAATACAAGGCAAACCCCGCATTGCACATCGAACGTGTAGGTTTAAAACTTACCCGTAAAAGTGTAGGCGCAGTAAGTAGAAATGTATTATTCAGGTTAAACACATCTGTAGTAAGACTTAGTGTTCAGGTTTTCTTGTGAACACATCCGAAGTTTCAAGAACTCATATTGATGCTGGACCTGTATGGGTTAATAAATAAATAAACATAAGGGGACAATCTTACACAGAAACTACACTTGTCTATAGTATGTAAAGCCACTTATGACTTACGAGTATATGACCGTAACATATCTTATGTGTACCTAAATTGTAACACTTGTATAATATTGTCTACAGAACAACACCCCACTACGTTTTTAAGATCTACTGTCATTGAGCACAAATTGAAAATTAACAACCCGAATTTTTTGGTCGAATTTGAATGATGTCTATTTGAAAATCGATGACATGAAAAATTGTCCAGTCTAAATGATGCAAAAAATTAATAACGTGCAAAAAGTAAAATTGACATACGGGTCGAAATAAATACATCCATATTGTATGGGGAATCGATGAAAATTTTAGAAGTGCCTGATTTTTTTTGGTGATAGTAATAACCTTCCTTTAAACCAGAAAAGAATTCAAACTTTTCAGCTACGTCTATAACTTTTTGGTTTTGGGTTTAGAACGGCGAATCACTTTCCTTGTTCCGTCTCATATTACAAGAAAATTTTCAAGTCAGTAAAATAGTCGATCTTCATATTAAAATTTGATATTAATTTAAATGAGACAACATACACTTTGCACGTATTTAAATATGAACCAATTTCATACTGGCCAAAATTCCATTCGTGTTTTATAAATTTTTGAACAAGAAAAAAATTGGACATAAAAATGTATAGACACAATTACATTTTCACCGAAATCACTTTTGATGGTATTCACAGATGTATTAACATAAGGAGATCGGACATGGCGGCCGATTTGTATAGAGTGAGCCTGTCGCAAGTACATTAACCCACACAACGCCCAAGTAATTGACAAGACAAAGCACGCACACATCTAAAACACACACACTTGTATACCTACACGATTATTTGACAATAAACGCGCATCATATCAGGCATTTTGGGAAAAAACGTAATATTCTCTGCGATCAGCACGCGTGCACAGTATGTCAGTGTATGCCCATTGAGCATACAGCTGCGACACGGCCGGCGGCGGCTTGTCCTCTCTCTAGTATTCTATGCTCTGAGATGGTATTACTTTTGGTCCAATTTTCCAGTTGTGCCGAATGACAGTAAATCGTTCTTAAGTCACGTACAGTCACCAGGATTGATATATACATAATAAAATGGGCAAAAATATTTTGGTATTCCCTTGACTGGCCTAATAACTTTTTGCCTAATTTCTGTTTGTCTAACAACTTTCACTATACTGAATGGTTTGTGTGTTCTGGCGTGGCTATCAGGAACGACTGTTTTGACTAGCGCTTCTGACACGTCAGCCAAAAATTGTTCCCGAATTATAATTTACCTTTCATACTTCCATACTTACTAATTTGCACAAGGAGAAGAATTTTGCTGAGATGGGCGGGTGGCGTAACGCGACTAGACAAGGTTCGCAACGAGTATATCAGGGGATCGTTCAAAGTAACTCCAATACCAGCAAAGCTCAAAGAATGTAGGCTCCGTTGGTATGGTCATGTAATGCGCCGAGAAGATGACTACTCCGTAAAGACAGTGCTTAATATCAACACTCAACCCAGAGGGAGAGGCAGACCACCGGCTACGTGGTGGTCAAATATCGAGAGGGACCTAAAAGCACAGAAACTTTCACCTATGACAACCCAAGATAGAATTTCCTGGCGCCGCTGCACAAGGAGGCCCGACCCCAGCTGAACTGGGACAAGGGCAGCAAGAAGAAGAAGAAGAGACTTCCATACTTACTAATATTATAAATGCGAAGTCCTTTTTAAGCTTAAACCACTAAACTGATTGTGATGAAATTTAAAATGAAAATAGTTTGCGTTCCAAAAAAGGACATGTGATAGTTTGTAGCTCAAAAATCATGTGGCACAAGATCATTCATCTGTTACATTGTACTCACGCAGGTTTTCTCACGCGGCGACCGGAGTGATTTTGACTCTCGAGACTCGCTATATTGCACGCAGTAAACGTCTTTTTCGACGGACCATCTTATAGATTAATGTTTGCCTATTTTTGCTCGATTTGGCAAAAGCCATGCCCCCAGATACATACACATAAGTCACCTGAGATATTTCGTCCCTTCCAAAATAAAACAATCCGATTTGAAGTAGGTCAAACATTTAGGACCCGGGTATCTCTAAAAGCTCTTCAAGGCTAAACCTTTAAAATTTTCGTAAAAATGAGTTGTTTAGTAACCATTTTATACATTATGTCGTAATAATTTTAGCATCGCAAATAATATAATCATAATCTGCAAGATATAAAAACTAACATAGTTTTCGTAGAAATCCATTATAACAAAAGAAAGAAGAGAAAAAAAATCTAAAGTGAACCCTATTATTTCACTTGTAACCATTTTACTGCTCCATTTTTTATCAGAAAAAGATGAAATTTTATAATCTTCTTCATGAAGTAATGAACAATAACTTTATATTCTTACTTACTTAAGTTTTTTCTCGTTTTCTGAAATATTCCAAAAATACATGATATTCGCGCTTTCGAACACGCACTTCTATCTCGTGCACGCTTATGCTCAGTGAGAGGGAGAGAAGACCATGAACGTGCGGAGCCTTAATTAAGACAAAATTGATGGTCCCCCGAGATTGGACTAATCGGTTTCGAATAAAAGGGTTTATCGAAACAGGATTTTGGTATAGATTGTGTCTCCCATTAAATTACAAATCTATAGGATCAACGAAAACAACCAGCATTATTGTCTTGTTTTCAATGAGTAATAATGTAGGTAAGCGGTAAGCATTATGAACTTTTTTACTTTAATGGAAATAAATAATAGAGTGTTTAGGTCTAAGGATGGACTGTTGACTAAGGTTGACTGGGAAAATCACGATTTCTCGGTTGTAAAGGGTTAAAAAGTCAGTCTTTTCTGACGAAACGAAAACCCTTTTTGATTGTGATGTTTCATAGCTAATCCTAACTGAGCTCGATCGCCCAGATATCAATAAGTTAACATATAAATTGCCGAGAAAGCGCTATTATCTTGATCAGTACCCCGTCCTTGGTTTGTAAATGCGGACTGCTATTGTATCAGTAATTACCTTATTTAGCATAAATTTTCTACATTAACGAACCTTTTTTCACGGAACTGTAAATCGTTCAATTTACGTGAGAAGTTCGAGAGAGAAGTAGGTACCTCAATTCTACAAGTACCCTACTGAAAAAATACAAATTGGCATTAGGCTTTTGAACGATGTACGACTCCGTATTAACTTAAATGTCCTGTCCGTAGGTAGTATTGTTACACGCGGCGTTGGTAAGTAGGTAACTTCTTGAGGTAAAGTCACTTATAACATTAGAGTCCCACTTAACTCTGGATGCCGCTGACACATGGATTCGTATTCACAAACAAAAACAATCTCCTCATGCAAACCAGTGTCACTAGTCTCCGGTGACACATAAAAGTTGAGGTCTACTCGTAGTAATATTAGCGACGAGTGGTCAGATGAATTGAAATGGGTGGAGAATGGTATAGTGTCAGGGTTGCACATGCGAAAGAAAATGTATGAAGAATTTGACAAACAAGTTCATTATGCAAGTAATGACTGAATTGCTGTATTTTATGCGAGCGATAACAAGATCGATCATTCAATCAATATTCGAAAAAGTTTGGCGCTACGTTTATATTAGCGCACAACGTAGGGCCTAGAAACACGTTTTTGGAATATTCAAATGATATTTAAATTTTTAAATCCGAATTGGTAAACGCACTGATAGACAAAATAGTGCCTTTGACAGATAAGATTGTCAATAATAATGTTTTATTTTTCCTTTGTCTACCTGTTTTAGAAAAGATATGCTGTCTTACTTTTATTTTCTTCCTAGAACCCCTTATAGAGGCAACTTCAGACATCATTCCCAGACAGTTCGTGTTTGACAAAAAGTACAAAGTTGAACTATACGAAACCCCCCAGGAAGGACTTAATCCCAGAGAGTTAAGAATCTTCACGGACGGGTCCAAGACAAGGTCAGGCACCGGATCAGGAGTATTCTCGAAGACAACACCGTCTTCCAGGCAGAGTGTATGTATGGGCATAATAATGGCTGCTCACGCAATCGCCCCCAGGGAGGTAAGGGGATATCCCATCCGCATACTTTCCGACAGTCGATCCGTACTGTAAGCCCTACAAGGTCACGCAACAACTTCTGGGCCACGAGTGCCACAATATCCTATCACAGGTATGTAATAACAAAAAAATAACCCTGCAATGGATCAAAGGGCACAGCATTTCACGCGGCAACGATGCAGCGGATGCACTGGCTAAAGAGGGTTCAGAGTCAAGAGCTGTAGGGTCGGAACCCACAATTATTTTACCCTTTGCATGGCTGCGGAGCACACTGCGACTTGACACCAAGGTAGAACACCAAAAACTTTGGAACACCCTAGGAACCTGCAAGCAAACCAGGGAGGCCCTCCTGACAATCAACCCGAATTGTCAAGGAAGCTAAAGAGGCCGGCACTCCGTCTTCTGACAGGAGCCATAACTGGTCATGCACTACTAAACAAACATCTTTTTACTTTAGGTGTTACAGACAGTCCTCTTTGCAGAGCCTGCATGGAAGAGGACGAGACAGCCGCCCACGTCATCCTGACATGTCCTGGAGTGGCGGAATACAGGGCAAAGCACCTCGGAACACTGGGGTCACTACCTGAGGCTGTCGGCAACATAAAGCGTCTGCTAGGCTTCCTGGTGGAACTGGGTTGGCACGAATAACAGTAGTGCCAGAACCCCTAAGCAAAATAGGCGCATTTATGACGTCGAGTTGCGGAAACCCAGCCCGCGTACAACCTATCTATCTATACATATAATAAAGCTGAAGAGGGTCGAAAGTCTGTACATGGAAGATATTTGAAAAAAAATTGAGTAGGGATACTTAAAATTGATAACAGAACACGTTCCGACAGTTTTTAGAATTTTTGTCTGTTTGTCTGTTTATGTGACCGCGCATCACGTGAAAACGGCTGAACCGATTTATATGAAATTTGTTATAGAGATAGTTTGAGTTCTAGGAAAGGACATAGGGTAGTTTTTATCCCGAAAATCAACCCCTAAGGGGATGAAATGGGGGGTGGAAATTTGTATGGAGCTACTTAAACCGCTGCATGAAATTTGGTATTTAAATAGTTTGAGTCCCGGGGACGGTCAAAAAATAGGTTTCATTCCGGTCAATCAATCACTCTTAAGGCAATCTTCCCCTTAGGGGGTAAAACGGGGGATGAAAGTTTGGATGTAACCCATTTTGATAAAATTTGGTTTAGAGGTAGTTTAAGTTCTGGAAAAGGACATGGGATAGTTTTTATCCCGGAAATCTTCCCCTAAGGGGGTGTAATGGGGGATGAAATTTTGGATCGACTCCGTTTAGAATTATACGTATAGAATTTGGTATAGGGATAGTTTGAGTCTCGGAGAATGACAACGGATACTTAGAATCCCGAAAATCATACCTTAAGGGGGTGAAATAGGGTGAAAATGTAGATTAATCCCATTAAGTTAAAATTTGGTAAAGAGATAGAAGGAGTCCCAGGGAAGGACAATGCATAGTTTTTATCCTGAAAAATCATCTCCTGAGAGGGTCTTCAACCCCTCATGGTGAAAATTTGGATAGGACCCATTTAGATGAAATTTGGTATAAAGATTCCTGGATAAGGACATAAAATATGTTTTAGTCCAGAAATCATCATATGGAACCCATTTACGGTATAGCGAGTTGGAGTCCTGGGGAAGCACATGGGAAAGTTTTATTTATTCATGACCCATTTTAATAAAATTTGGTTGAAAGATAGTTTAAGTCCTTAGAAAGGACATTATGATAGTTTTAAACCCCAGAAATTATACCCTGATGGGGTCAAATTGGGGGTGAAAATTTAGATGTAACCCAGTTAGATGAAATTTGGTATAAAGATAGTTTGAGTCCCTGAGTATGACAACGGATAGTTTTAATCCCAAAAATAATCCCCTCAGGGATGAAATAGGGAATGAAATTTTTGATAAAACCCATTTAGATGAAATTTGGTAAAGAGATAGAAGCAGTTCCAGGAAAGGACAGTGCATTGTTTTTATCTCGAAAAATCATCTCCTGAGGTGGTGAAATGACGGTTAAAGATTTGAATAGAACCCATTTAGATGAAATTTGGTATAGAGAGGTAGAGTCCTATGAAAGGACATAGATGAAAAAAAAATCCGGAACAAATGAAAGGAGGAAATCTTCCCCTAAGGGGGTGAAATGGTGGATGGAAATTTGGATAGAACCCATTTACGGTATAGCGATAGTTGGAGTCCTGGGGAAAAAATAGGATAGTTTTATACCGAAAATCATCCCCTAAGGGGTTGTAATTGGAGGTGGAAATTTGTTTGTGACCCATTTTGAAATTTGGTTGAAAGATAGTTTGAGTCCTGGAAAAGGACCTAAGACAGTTTTTATTCCGGAAATCATCCCCTAAGGGGGTGAAATAGGGGTGAAAATTTGGATGTAGCCCATTTAAATTGGTAAAGACATAGTTTAAGTCACGGAGACGGACAACGGATAGTTTTTATCCCGAAAAACATTCTCTAAGGAGGTGAAATGGGGCGTGAAAAATTGCATGGAACCCATTTACGGTTTAGCGATAGTTGGGAGTTTCACGAAAATCCTCCCCTAAGGGGTGAAAATTTGGGTGTGAGTGACCCATTTAGATGAAATTTGGTTTACAGATAGTTTGAGTTGCGGAAAAGGACATAGGATAGTTTTTATCCCGGAAATCATCTCCTAAGGGGGTGAAATGGGGGGACAATATTTGTATTGAGCTACTATACAACCCAATCAGATAAAATTAGGTATAGAGGTAATTAGTAGGCGCGGCGTTGGGAGGCCCCCCACAAGGTGGACTGATGACCTGGCAAAGGTCGCGGGAGTCCGCTGGATGCGGGTGGCGCAGGATTGGTCACTTTGGAACACTTTGGGGGAGGTCTATATCCAGCAGTGGACGTCTTTCGGCTGATATGATGATAAATAAATAAATAAATAAATATTACGGGACAATCTTACACAAATCAACCTAGGCCCACGGTAAGCTCAGTAAGGCTTGTGTTGTGGGTACTAGGCGATGATATATATAATAGATACAAACATATAGATACTTATATACATATATAACATCCATAACTCAGGAACAAATATTCGTGATAAATACACAAATAAATGCCCTGACCGGGCATGATGATAATGATGATGATGATGATGATAATGATAAAGATAGTTTTAGTCTTGGAGAAAGACATAATTATGATAGTTTTTATATCGGAAATCTACCCCTAAAAGGGTGAATGTGATTGAAAATTTGTTTCGAGCTACGATATAAACGAGTTCTACGCGGACGAAGTCGCGGGCAAAAGCTAGTAATCTATAACTTCCTAGACAAGCTTCAAAACTTAAACTAAAACCTCCTTAACTAAGTCAATAGATAGTTTCCTTGTATTTATATTTATATTCATAATAATACTATGTACACAATAAACGTTATTGTCAAAGGTTAAGCCTAACTAAGTATTATTCATTAATCATTCACTATCATTAGACTTTGTTTATCTCGTAATGGCCAAAATATCTACTTGGTATTTTTCTCTTTGACCAATGTTTTGCTTTTTAGTTTGGCAGAACTGATATTTACAATGATAACTGCCTCTCAATTCAGGCGATCCAGTCTAAGTCTGATTTTCGATTAAGCGTAAATGTCACCGAAGTCAGGGTCAATATATGCTGGGGGTGGTTGAGGAATTAGACGAGACAGCTCGTGAATTGTAAAGTAGAGGGCAGAGGTCGTAAACATCATTTACCTGTTTATTACCGCGTATTAAGTGCAGACCCCTTCAATTAGCTTCAAAATGGGGCTTAAACTTATTTGCATTTCAAATGTGGCATAAAAAGCTTTTTTTAAGTATTAAAGGAAGGTTTCACTGTAGCAATAAAATTTCATAGGTGTATTGTAGTTAATCTTATTCTATTCTTGATGCAAAAAAAATCGTACAACTCTAGAACAAAATCTAAGTAGGTATCAGTAACTTCAACAACAATTTTGAATACGAAAAGAACTTCTATTATTTTGACGTAACTTGCAGCAACTTCACAAACACGTGACGGCTGTAGTCAATTGTAATAATCATATCAGCCGAAAGACATCCACTGCTGGACATAGGCCTCCCCCAGTGCCACTCCCGCGCCACCCACATCCAGTGGACTGCCGTGAATTTAACCAGGTCTACCCAGGCTTTGCCTGCTGGAACGTGATCTAGAAGCCAAATCCTACTTATATTATAAATACGAATGTTTTATAAAACATTTAAGTCTTAAGTCACAGATAGTAGAAATAAATAAGTTTCTGACAAAAAAATAATTTCTGGTACAAACTTAATATTGTCGACTGTACATTTCTGTACATCGCCATCAACTACTCATCATTGAGACAATACAATTCGAACGAGCCCAAACTCAACGGGGTTATATTGGTTAAGGGGACGTTGGTTCGTGGTCTTCTCTCCCTCTCACTGAGCATAAGCGTGAACGAGATGGAAGTGCGTGTTTGGAAGCGCGGATATCATGTTTTTTAATTTTATTTTTTTGTGCGTTTTAATAAATAAAAAAATGATAGCTGATTTCCCTCAAACATAACATTGCCAATTTTGGGAACCAATTTTAATATGTTTAGCTGTTGTGCATAATTTGTTATGATTTTTTTAAGTGTATTTTAGACCTATGTTCGTGATTTTTTTCTATCCAGCGAAAGTCAAAAACTCTGTATTCGAATAGCTGATTTTCCTCGAGAAAGGCCTTAAAATTGCTAATTAAATTTAGGGCAGCCGTATTAAAATAATAACAAGAGCTAGGATTTTTTAAAAATCAGTTTTTGGAGCTCACGTCGCCTTAAGTACTGAATTCCCATGGCCACCTTCTGTCTCCATCATAAGATATAAACTATACCTTAACCCAAAATTTCAGCTCAATCGGTTGAAGATAAAAAACTCCGGTCTAAAATTGCTCTGGTCTGCTTTAAAAAAAAAATTTAAGATTCAGAACAAACATAGTTATTTACTTAGTAAACATACACAGCATTTTCAATTCGGAATTACAATGCAGCCTGTACTATGCTTCGGCCGTCTACCAGCTCGATGGATGGACGATAGTAGGAAAATCGCGGGTCACTCCTGGACAAGACTTAATCAAGATTGGGACGGGGGGCGTACTCGAAGAAAGGCCTAAGCAGGGGGAAATTAGCGGCTGGAAATAATGATGACTAAGCTTCCATTGTCTATGCAAGAGCGACTGTGATAGCGATAGACAACTTAACTTTATTCACTAATTTTTGCATAAGTAGGTACCTAAAACTATGTAAGTGTGATTGCCAAGTCACAAAATTTTATTTAGCAAGCAAATAAAGATTAATAAGAATGCCTGACTTGGCTCTACGAAATATCTCACCACTTTTTACTGTGAATGAGTTTCGAGACTTGGCTTATTTTTTACATGGAATGTTTTTTATGGGATCTCATTTCTTTTTGTAGACTTTGTATAAGAATGTTATTTTACCAACCGCAAATAACGTTTGTATATATTTGCAGGAAGGAACTACAATAGTAACTTTGTAATCGCATGTATTTGTATAGGATTACAAACTTACTTATGCAGTGAGTAAATCTCTGAAACGTGACTGAAATTGCAATATATTTGGTTTTTTATGAATTATTAGGCTAAAACTAATAACGTTTGAAATTTGGAGCTTGTAGGTCTGCTAGAAGTACCTTAGAATTAGCATGATCATTATAATATAAGTGAGTATGTCAGTGACAAAACTAATAACGAACTTTGACGGACAATAGGTTCATAAACTAAACGTTAAAATTGAATGTTATTGCTATTATATGTTAGCCATATTATGCCCTAAATGTTCCTGAATGTTCCTAAGGGTCCTAGCTTTAGCCAACACAAAATTACAGGATGTTGAAAATGGCCTGAATGGCTTCGAGAAAAGGATGGTACGGCCGTGCCTCTTTGTTTTGCTCGACTTGGCGGGAGCACTGCCGTGCCCCCAGATAGCTATTAAAATCTAGTTGTGCTGCACTTTAATAATACTTTTAAAGTCGAATCTAGCGAGTTTAAGTTAAAAGAGGTTGCATCGTTCCATTACAGAGTTCATACGACATTTAGATTGTTTGTCATTAGGAGAGGATTACCATATATATGAGAAAGTTCGCTCTTTATTTAGATACTAGCTTTTGCCCGCGACTTCATCCGCGTAGAACTCGTTTATATCGTAGCTCGAAACAAACTTTCACTCACATTCACCCTTTTAGGGGTAGATTTCCGATATAAAAACTATCATAATTATGTCTTTCTCGGGGACTAAAACTATCTTTATCATTTTCATCATCATCATCATCATATCAGCCGAAAGACGTCCACTGCTGGACATAGACCTCCCCCAAAGAGTTCCAAAGTGACCAATCCTGCGCCACCCGCATCCAGCGGACTCCCGCGACCTTTACCAGGTCATCAGTCCACCTTGTGGGGGGCCTCCCAACGCCGCGCCTACTAATTACCTCTATACCTAATTTTATCTAATTGGGTTGTATAGTAGCTCCATACAAATATTCACCCCCCATTTCACCCCCTTACGAGATGATTTCCGAGATAAAAACTATCCTATGTCCTTTCCCGCAACTCAAACTATCTGTAAACCAAATTTCATCTAAATGGGTCACTCACATCCAAATTTTCACCCCTAAGGGGAGGATTTTCGTGAAACTCCCATCTTAACTGTAAATGGGTTCCATGCAATTTTTCACCCCCCATTTCACCTCCTTAGAGAATATTTTTAGGGATAAACACTATCCGTTGTCCGTCTCCGCGACTTAAACTATCTCTTTACCAAATTTCATCTAAATGGGCTACATCCAAATTTTCACCCCTATTTCACCCCCCTTAGGGAATGATTTCCGGAATAAAAACTGTCTTAGGTCCTTTTCCAGGACTCAAACTATCTTTCAACCAAATTTCAAAATGGGTCACAAACAAATTTCCACCCCCAATTACAACCCCTTAGGGGATGATTTTAGGTATAAAACTACCCTATTTTATTCCCCAGGACTCCAACTATCGCTATACCGTAAATGGGTTCTATCCAAATTTCCATCCACCATTTCACCCCCTTCGGGGAAGATTTCCTCCTTTCATTTGTTTCGGATTTTTTTTCATCTATGTCCTTTCATAGGACTCTACCTCTCTATACCAAATTTCATCTAAATGGGTTCTATTCAAATCTTCAACCCTCATTTCACCACCTCAGGAGATGATTTTTCGAGATAAAAACAATGCATTGTCCTTTCCTGGAACTGCTTCTATCTCTTTACCAAATTTCATCTAAATGGGTTTTATCAAAAATTTTATTCCCTATTTCATCCCTGAGGGGATATTATTTTTGGGATTAAAACTATCCGTTGTCATACTCAGGGACTCAAACTATCTTTATACCAAATTTCATCTAACTGGATTACATCTAAATTTTCACCCCCAATTTCACCCCATCAGGGTATGATTTCCGGGGTTTAAAACTATCATAATGTCCTTTCTAAGGACTTAAACTATCTTTCAACCAAATTTCATCAAAATGGGTCGTGAATAAATTTTCAACCCCAATTACAACCCCTTAGGGAATGATTTTCGGGATAAAACTTTCCCATGTGCTTCCCCAGGACTCAAACTCGCTATACCGTAAATGGGTTCCATATGATGATTTCTGGACTAAAACATATTTTATGTCCTTATCCAGGACTAACTATCTTTATACCAAATTTCATCTAAATGGGTCCTATCCAAATTTTCACCATGAGGGGATGAAGACCCTCTCAGGAGATGATTTTTCAGGATAAAAACTATGCATTGTCCTTCCCTGGGACTCCTTCTATCTCTTTACCAAATTTTAACTTAATGGGATTAATCCACATTTTCACCCTATTTCACCCCCTAAGGTATGATTTTCGGGATTCTAAGTATCCGTTGTCATTCTCCGAGACTCAAACTATCTCTATACCAAATTCTATACGTATAATTCTAAACGGAGTCGATCCAAAATTTCTTCCCCCATTACACCCCCTTAGGGGAAGCTTTCCGGGATAAAAACTATCCCATGTCCTTTTCCAGAACTTAAACTACCTCTAAACCAAATTTTATCAAAATGGGTTACATCCAAACTTTCATCCCCCGTTTTACCCCCTAAGGGGAAGATTGACTTAAGAGTGATTGCTTGACCGGAATGAAACCTATTTTTTGACCGTCCCCGGGACTCAAACTATTTAAATACCAAATTTCATCCAATTCGGTGCAGCGGTTTAAGTAGCTATATACAAATTTCCACCCCCCATTGTATCCCCTTAGGGGTTGATTTTCGGGATAAAAACTGCCCTATGTCCTTTCCCAGAACTCAAACTATCTCTATAACAAATTTCATATAAATCGGTTCAGTCGTTTTCACGTGATGCGCGGTCACATAAACAGACAAACAGATAAACAGACAAACAGACAAACAGACAAACAGACAAACAGACAAACAGACAAAAATTCTTAAAACTGTCGGAACGTGTTCTTTTATCGATTTTAAGTATCCCTACCCAATTTTTTTTCAAATATCTTCCATGTACAGACTTTCGACCCTCTTCAGCTTTATTATATGTAAAGATAGATAGATAGATAGATACCTACAGAAAATTTCATTAAATAAGAATATTAAACGCAGTAACTTGAATATTTGAATAATTACGTGGTAGTCAAGTGCGAGTCGGACTCGCGCACGAAGGGTTCCGTACCATCTATACAGTAGTGAGGTGGTGAAATGAGGGTTGAAGATTTGAATAAAACCCATTTAGATAAAATTTGGTATAGAGAGAGGTAGAGTCCTAGGAAAGGTCATAGAATAAAAAAAAATCCGGAACAAATGAAAGGAGGAAATCTTTCCCTAAGGGTGTGAAATGGTGGATGGAAATTTGGATAGAACCCATTTACGGTATAGCGATAGTTGTAGTCCTGGGGAAAATAATAGGATAGTTTTGATGTAGCCCATTTAGATGAAATTCGGTAAAGAGATAGTTTAAGTCGCGGAGACGGACAACGGATAGTTTTTATCCCGAAAATCATTCTCTAAGGAGGGGAAATGGGGGGTGAAAAATTGCATGGAACCCATTTACGGTTTAGCGATAGTTGGGAGTTTCACGAAATTCCTCCCCTAAGGGGTGAAAATTTGGATGTGAGTGACCCATTTAGATGAAATTTGGTTTACAGATAGTTTGAGTTGCGGGAAAGGACATAGGATAGTTTTTATCCCGGAAATCATCTCCTAAGGGGTTGAACAGATAGTTTGAGTTGCGGGAAAGGACATAGGATAGTTTTTATCCCGGAAATCATCTCCTAAGGGGTTGAAATGGGGGGTGAATATTTGTATGGAGCTACTATACAACCCAATTAGATAAAATTAGGTATAGAGGTAATTAATAGGCGCGGCGTTGGGAGGCCCCCCACAAGGTGGACTGATGACCTGGTAAAGGTCGCGGGAGTCCGCTGGATGCGGGTGGCGCAGGATTGGTCACTTTGGAACTCTTTGGGGGAGGCCTATGTCCAGCAGTGGACGTCTTTCGGCTGATATGATGATGATGATGATAAAGATAGTTTTAGTCTCGGAGATGGACATAATTATGATAGTTTTTATATCGGAAATCTACCCCTAAAAGGGAAATGTGAGTGAAAGTTTGTTTCGAGCTACGATATAAACGAGTTCTACGCGGACGAAGTCGCGGGCAAAAGCTAGTTATCTATAAAAACGGCAAAAAAATCACGTTTGTTGTATGGGAGCCTCCTGTAGCCTAGTTGGTAGTGAATGAATGAATGAATATATTTTATTTCAGGTCTTCACCGACCCATATAAGAGGTGTTAGTTACATTTTAATTATAAGGTTAGATTACAAAGCTTACATACAATTTAACATACAACATAAACTGACATACACAGAACACAGAACATACACTTACTTACTATATTGCAAGGTAGATTTGACCTGCCCAATCCAATACAGAAGTATTGGACAGTCAAACCTACCAGCCATCATTTTCAGGATGCTGTTGGTACTTTTCCTCACTCGAGCCATCAGGGATGAAATTTTATTTCGCATAATCGCATGGAAGTCATTTGTGCGTGCCTCTGCGAACATCCCCGAGGCACTACACCATTTTGGCATTCCTAACAGCATCCTGAAAATATTATTATACGTAACGCGTAGGGCGCTATAAGCTCGCTTTGTGTACTTAACCCACAGTCCGCCAGCGTAGAAAGATTGGCAGAAGGCTTTAGGCTTTCTGTAGTGACCCTGCCTACGAAGCCGGTGGTCCCGGGTTCGAATCCCGGTAAGGGCATTTATTTGTGTGATGAGCACTTAAGTATGTTTATCTTCGTCTAGTACTCACAGTACAAGCTTTGCTAAGTTTAGAAATACATCATCTGTGAACATTTCAACTGTCTAACTATCACAGTTCAAGAGATACAGCCTAGTGACAGAGGTACAGACAGACAGACGGACAGCGGAGTCTAAGTATTAGGGTCTCGTTTTATTCTTTGAGTACGGAACCCTAAAAAAGGATGAATAGGGTTTTTGATGCTGCGTGAGCGTGACCTAAAGTTTCAAAATACTGAGACGAAAAGGTGTTGTTCAACTTTTCATAAATTGAACGATTGTGTACTTTATTGCAACGAGACAAGATATCCTGCTCAAAGAGTGTTGCCGTTTGTATTAAGGAAATGCATGTCGATGTCGGCACAGAAACGCTGTTATTGTGGGGGACGTCAGTCTCATATTTCGGCTCATAGACCGGGAGATGCTGACACATTTTTTCCGGTCATTTGTACCAAGTATGGCAACCCTTCAGGGGTCTAATTACGTAATGCAGAAAAGGAAAAAAGTGACAAAATGTAAGTTGGGAGATAAATCCAAAAATCTTTACACTTCTGTTCAATTGTTTCAAAGTACATAGCTGAAGCTTGTGTTTAATTTAATAAGTAGAGCAAATATAAGTAAGAAGGAAGTGTTATAAATATCTTTTGTTATCTAACGTGTAGATATATATATATATATAATGTTGATTCTATAAATATATGTTGTTTAGTTTAGGTTAGCTTAGTACATAATAAGTAGAGCATAAGTAAGAAGGAAGTGTTATAAATATATTTTGTTATCTAACGTGTAGATATATATATATATATATATATATATATATAAAATGTTGATTCTATAAATATATGTTGTTTAGTTTAGGTTAGCTTAGTACATAAATATGTTGCTACACCCTTTGGGGCGTACAGAATTGAATTCATGTAGATAGCACGCCCTCCAAGGGTGTTTTAATTTGCGGTGCGCTTTCTAGTTTCCCTTTTCAGAGATTAGCGCGTTAGTGGACTGTATGTAGGTATCCAACCGTGTGGTCTATTGTCGTAGCTACTTGATGCGAAATTGTGCTGGAAAGTCAGCTGCCTTTGGAAATTGGAACAGGTGGATGAATCAGCTAACAGAAGGTTATAGGAGCCATGCGCACTTACTTGTGACTTGGGTGAACTCCTCCTTCACGCTAGCGTCTCGTGGCACACCATGTGCTCGTGTGGGGCGCGCAGCGCAATCCCAAATTGTCCAAAAACACCTTCACTTCACGAACAGTCGAACACCTTTTAATGCTGAGCTGACAGCATATATAGTTTTCAATGATGTACAGAGAATGCGTCGGATTTAAATAAGATTTAATGTCTTTTATCAGCGGAGGATGTTACACGCACGCGGGGTGAGAATTCAACAACACTTAACTCTCGCCAGGTGGGGCGAGCGTTGCGCACACGTCGTGTATGTGACAAAGACGGCGCGATATATCAGTGCGCATGTTGGAAAGGGATGATGTAGGTATAGGAATCGCGAGTATAGACACGACAACAGATTAAAGTCGGAAAGACCAACATACGAAATCCAACATCTCCCCCGGCTTGAAGGGTTCCCTTCAAAGAGAAAAATAATAATTATGTACATATGGATGTACATAGAAAAAGATAATATCGCACCATATAACTAAAGATAAGCGAAGTGTACAATTTACCTATAATTAGGTAATTATACTAAAATAATAACTATTTATGATAACTTAAAAAATATATATACATAGATATGTATGTGGTGGCAACCCTACTGCGTAGGCAGCTGGCACAGCCGAACGATCGGTCGCTCGAGCGTACCGTTGCGGGTCCGCACTTCAGCAACGCGGACAACACCGTCTCGCCCAGGGAATACCCGAGTTATTATTCCGAGCGGCCACTGCAAGGGTGGCGCGTTAGCAACGTTTATTAAAACTATTGTTCCCACCGCTATCGGCTTGTCTGGAGTATTCCATTTCTCTCTGCTTTGTAAGTTGTGAAGATACTCAACTCGGAACCGTTTCCAGAATGATTGGACAAGCGAGTCTAGCATTGAAAAACGAGTTAATAGATTCGGTCGCTCCTGGCTTAAGTCGGCGGCGGGCAAACGCGGCAACGGCGAGGTTGACATGAAATGTGCTGGCGTTAGCGCGGTGGGTTCTGACGGGTCAGAACTTAGTATATAAAGAGGGCGGCTATTAAGAATCGCTTCGATCTGAGTAAGCACGCTAAGTAATTCTTCGCATGTCAGGATTTGATTGCCTATAACACGATGAAGATGAGTTTTAAAGCATTTAATGTTACCTCCCCAAATGCCTCCAAAATGAGGCGCGTTTGGAGGGCTCATACGCCAAGTAATTCGTATTTTTGCAAGTTCTTCCTTGAAATGCGTATAATACGGATCAGACTGAAGAAACGTGTGAAGCTCGTTTAGGTAAGCTTTAGAAGCTGCAAAATTATTTTGATATTGAGCAATGCGATTCGCTACAAAAGTTGAGAATCTGTGAGGTGAAGAGTGCACCCAACATAAGATAACTTCAGAGTCAGAAAATGCAAACGTATCCGCAATTGGATGACGCTGAGACAAAACATCGTCAAACTCGACACCGAATTGACGCGGAAATTTAAGAGCTGAAATCAGTGGAAGCTCACTGACGAACTGCTCCCATAAATGCGATATGTGCGGCGGCGGCAAATCATCCCAATCCATCCTTAAGAGCCATAGTTCCTTTATAAGAAGCTTGGAATAAAGTATGACAGGGCCGACGAGTCCTAGCACGTCATACAAACGTGCAGTAGCTGAAAGAATAGCACGCTTCGTGCCACTGAGTTGCGGAGGAGAAACGTCAAAGACAAATACATCCGAAGCGGGAAGCCATCGAAGACCAAGAATCTTCAAAGTGTCGCCGTCACCGAAGGAGACGTCTTCCGACTGGCGGTGAGATATGGGAATGTGCTCTAGCAACTGCGGAGAGTTGCTAGTCCATTTTACCAGATCAAACCCGCCAGCCTTGAAGAGACTGATTAGTTGATTCGCTATCGCAACTGCTTCCTCGGATGAAGAAGCAGAGGAAACTAGATCATCCATGTAAACGTCCCTTTCGAGAACGGCGGCAGCGTGACGGAATCTCTCGCGTTCGTCACTAGCGAGCTGGCGGAGCGTGCGAAGCGCGAGGAATGGCGAGGACCGGATTCCAAAGCAGACCCGGTTGAAATGAGACATCTCCAAAGGTACTTCAGGCGAAAAGCGATACAAAAATCGTTGAAAAGAGCGGTGGTGCGGATGTACTTCTATGCATAAGTACATTTGGCGGACGTCAGCAAAAAAGGCAACGCGGAATATGCGAACATTCAAAAGAATGTGAAAAATGTCTGCTTGCAAATTACAGCCGGTATGTAGGATGTCGTTTAATGACAGTCCACTGTCAGATTTGCAGCTGCCGTCCAGAACTTGGCGGATTTTTGTCGTGGATTTGTCGTTCCGGATGACCGGGTGGTGAGGTAGACAAAACCCTGGCGTAGAGTACTCTTCGGGCGGAACCAAAGAAATAATCCCCTTATCCAGGTAATCCCGAATGACGTCATCATATTTGTCGCGGAGTTGCGGGTATTTTAAGAATTTATTTTCGAGCATCGAAAATCTTCTTTTAGCGGTTACAAAAGAATTGCCCAGATTATCTGGCGTTTGCTTGAAGGGAAGATCGACTGCGTAAGAACCATTATCGTTACGCGTCGTCGTTGCGGTAAATATTTGTTCACATTCCTTGTCATCGGGACTTAGAAATTTCTTTGAGGGTACTTCCTCCAAGTTCCAAAACTTTTCCAAAGTTTGGTTAAGCGGTTCGTGCGTAAACGCACAGAGAGCACGAGTCGCGCGCGGAGGTGTCGTCACAGTGACGTCCCCCATTATGACGTAACCCAGGGTGGTTTCCAAAGCCGAAGGCAAGCCGGCACTTCGGACTTTGTCAGAAAGTAAGATGTCACAGAATAAATTTGCTCCTATAAGCATATCAATGGGCCCGGGCTCATTAAAACAATCATCGGCCAGAGGTATATTCTTAAAACAATCAAACAAAGATATGTCGATAGGCGAGTCAGGCAAGTGTGACGTAATGGATTCCACCACCAGAGGCTGAATAGTGTAAGAGTTATCGCCATTACTGTCGAATCGGGAACTAAATTGCACTATTGACATCCCAAGTATTTTTTGGGACGAACCCCCAATACCTTGAACCCTGGCAAAACGATTCTGGTTCGAAATCGGTAGCGCTAATCGATTACAACACTGGAGCGTTATATAATCAGATTGGCTTCCAGGATCGACCAGAATCCTTGCATAATGAACCTTACCGCTTGCGTCATAAAGTCGAATTTTTGCGGTCCCTAATAAGGTTGTCTTATGCATAAGCGTTCTCAAGTTATCATCATCATTTGCACTCCGAGCCGACAAATGATTCAACGTTGAGTCATGCCTCAAACCATTATCAACCCTATCGGCCGGGTGATAAGACTGCAAGTTGCTTGCCACCCCCGTTGGCCCCGGATGGCGGTGTGGAATTCGCCTTGTCAACAAAAGTGTTGGTACTGGTTTGATGCGAGTTAGGTAAATAAGTTTGTTTATGCGGCGGATTAAAATGTAATAACGTGTGGTGCTGTGCATTACATATACTACACGTTCTGTGTGACATACAAGCGGAAAATTTGTGTTTATAACTAAGGCAATTGTTACACACGGAATTAGTTTTTACAAAATTAAATCTTTCGTACGGGGACATTTTTGTAAAAGCGGCACACTGATATAAGTGTTCGTGTTTATTAGTTTTACACAACAAACAAGAATCAATCGCGGGCGTTTGCGTATTAACGAATGTTTTCGTCGAATTGTTTTTTGGTAGCGGTATATTTTTATTGTTATTAGATCTCGGTTGTGATTGTGAAAATGTTTGTTTTGTTGTCGAATGCGATGCAACCCTGGATTGTTCTTTGACGAAATCAATAAGATTTTTGTACGAAGGACACGTTTCCTTGCGATAAAACATCTCAAATAATTTTATCGATTCGGGATCTAGTTTTTGTAATGCGATATGCAAGAACAAAAAATCTGCTAAATCTTGTAATTTAAGCGCTTTAAACGCCTTAACGGAGGCGTCGAAATTACATAGAAAATACTCCAAATTAGAAGCGGACCCATTCGCTATGGGTTTAAAGTCTAACAGCTGATTAATATAGCCGGCTGCCATGGCGCGTTTGTCTTCATATTTATCAACGAGCGCTTGCCAAATTATGGGATAGTTTTCCCCTGTGGCTGGCAGCCCCGCGCATACCGACCTAGCCTTATCAGTCAGTTTACCTACTAGGAACTGAATGCGTTCGCTATCTGTTAAGCGTGAGTTGTTATGAATCACACTTTTAAATTGTTCATAGAATAATGGCCAATTACGAAGGTCGCCATTAAATTCCATTAGCTGCATAGGCGGGAGATTTTGCTTCAGAGCGGAATGCAAAGGCCGCTGAGACTCTGGCGAACTTTCGATTTCAGACTGAATGCGTTTGATTTGACAATACATATCCTCAAACGCGATCCAGGACTGATAATTAGCGGTTGCATCAGGCGTTAATCGTAAAACGCATTCATTGTACGAGTCTAAAACACGCTCAAAATCTGATCGCAATTGGTCTAGATTTGATACGCTATTTAAGAACGTTTTACGTTGAATTTCGTCTTCGTACGCCTTAACCGACAATTTGTATATGGTTTGTAAGCGGGCGAAGAAGGCATTGCGCTTAGCTTCTAAAATAACTAGTTCATTTTGGACGGGGTCCCTAGCCGCCTCGTCTTTAGGGTCTTTTTTCGGTGGCATGATGTTGCGCGTTGAGTGTGACTATAAAACTTAGCCCACACAAATAAAATATAAGTAAACACGATTTGCGGGAATAAAAATGCGGTTCAAATAAATGTCCGTAAACACGATTTACGGGAATAACGGTGCGGTTAAATAACTGTGAGTACCTACTCGTAAACACAAGTCGCGGGAAAAAGCGGTAATAATAAATGTTTGACAAAAGTCGCGGAAATAAAAGTGCGGTTAAATAAATGTGAGTACCTACTCGTAAACACAAGTCGCGGGAAAAAGCGGTAATAATACCTAAATGTTTGACAAAAGTCGCGGAAATAGAAGTGCGGTTAAAATAGATGTAGGTATGTAACACGAATCGCGGGAAATAAAAGTATACAAAGGAAATGTGTTACAAAAAAGAAACAGTTTGTGAGAGTAAGGCGGTTTAACTATCCGTCTACAAAGTAGGTTAAGCGATGACCGTGTAGGTACCTATTGACGGCACAGATCGGAGCGCGCGGCACGCGGTAGTTCGAGAAAAGATTAGAACGAAATAAAAGCGGGTAGATATGAACGAAACCGGTCAGCGCTCCCGAGTCAGTGAGAACAATAGCATGTATTTGTGACGTGTACATCAATTGAAAACTAAGAATCGTTAATTGCGTTGCTGAAATGTTAGTATCTTTAGAATAATGATACGAAGATATGATGCGAAGTACGTAGATTTTACGTATCTATGGGTAAATTATATAATATAATGTCAAGAAGCTAATTTAAATAGATATAAATATTATAAATCCTAGGTTGGGAATGAAATATAATTATCCGGATCGTTAGTGACCAAAACTTGGGGCGTACAGAATTGAATTCATGTAGATAGCACGCCCTCCAAGGGTGTTTTAATTTGCGGTGCGCTTTCTAGTTTCCCTTTTCAGAGATTAGCGCGTTAGTGGACTGTATGTAGGTATCCAACCGTGTGGTCTATTGTCGTAGCTACTTGATGCGAAATTGTGCTGGAAAGTCAGCTGCCTTTGGAAATTGGAACAGGTGGATGAATCAGCTAACAGAAGGTTATAGGAGCCATGCGCACTTACTTGTGACTTGGGTGAACTCCTCCTTCACGCTAGCGTCTCGTGGCACACCATGTGCTCGTGTGGGGCGCGCAGCGCAATCCCAAATTGTCCAAAAACACCTTCACTTCACGAACAGTCGAACACCTTTTAATGCTGAGCTGACAGCATATATAGTTTTCAATGATGTACAGAGAATGCGTCGGATTTAAATAAGATTTAATGTCTTTTATCAGCGGAGGATGTTACACGCACGCGGGGTGAGAATTCAACAACACTTAACTCTCGCCAGGTGGGGCGAGCGTTGCGCACACGTCGTGTATGTGACAAAGACGGCGCGATATATCAGTGCGCATGTTGGAAAGGGATGATGTAGGTATAGGAATCGCGAGTATAGACACGACAACAGATTAAAGTCGGAAAGACCAACATACGAAATCCAACACCCTTGTAGGGTCCATGTCTGTACTAATTAGATTTTAAGAACATCCTGTGAATACCATGGTTGCAACGAATAAATGAATATGAATATAATTAAAGATAAATTATAAAATTTTAAATTTTATTGATTATCTTTTTATTTAAAATAGATATTTAGAAAAGAAGGGTAAGTACTGCTTCTTAAAAAAACATTAGATAATATCGTTTTGAAGCAAGAAGAACACAAGTTCGCACTTATGTTTTTGTGTTAACTTTGCAATATAGCATCTAAGAAAAAACAATACAAGTTTTCACAAATTTAATGGTTCTATTACTCATTGGTCTAGGAACTTCAAAAAGCACAAAATATGGGTACTTGTGGTTTATTTAATTGGTCAAAGTTTTAATCACGAACTAACAAGATTGCACATGTTTCGTCTTAAGTGTTTTTATTTAAAATTACTTAAAACCTAATGAAAATAATATGGTTTTTCTTCTTATGATAAAAACTATAGGCACACGTCCAAGACAAAGATTAAAAAACATAGGTGGTTACTTAATACTTTTTTGTCTATGAACACCAAACATTCCGGTTTATTACACAATTTTTTTTATTTATATAGTAAACTTATTTTAACCCGAGCCGACCAGAGCTCGGTTGCCCAGATATGACAATGAACATGAAGTTATGACTTTTCTCCTTCAAACAGGAAGTAAACTTTACAAAATGACATGAACTTATGCTTGTCTAAATTCTGAAATATTAGATATATCCAAACCCGTCTGACATAGAAAAATCTCATTTTTTCCCCTGAGTCCGAGATTGTTACAAATTAAATTTACAAAAATTGTCACTAATGGTTTTATTTCTTAAGGCGGCAGGATGATGGTCATAGCGCTTGTATCGCGTTAATTGAACGTGGCGGATAAATAACGAAGGTCGTACGATTTGTTACACAAGAATTTTAGTTTTTAGGGTTCCGTACTCAAAGAGTAGAATGGGACCCTATTACTAAGACTCCGCTGTCCGTCCGTCCGTCCGTCTGTCTGTCACCAGGCTGTATCTCACTGATAACGTGATAGTTCCAGTTGAAGTTTTCACAAATGATGTATTTCTGTTGCCGCTATAACAACAAATACTTAAAACAAAATGAAACAAATATTTTTATTGATTGACGGAACCCTTCATGCGCGAGTCCGACTCGCACTTGGCCGGTTTTATTTCCGATAGTCGAGCGTGGGCGTGGCGTAGGCGTTTTGGCCGCCGGTACCAGCGCTGACTGTGAACATCATTTTCCATTTCTTCATTACGTAATCAGACCCCTGAAGGGTCGCCATACTTGGTACAAATGACCGGAAAAATTATGTCAGCATCTCCCGGTCTATCAGTCTTGACATCCATTTAGCCGTGACGGCATACAGCTGCCCGATGTTCTAAGAAATGCAATAAACAGTGGCCGTATACAACATGTTTAAATGACAGCTTATAACATGGCAGCCTGCATTATGAAATGGTTAATGCCAACGGTGATTTGTCAAATTTTTAACATAACGGGTGTCAATAAGAGTGCACTAAAATAACCCTTAAATTAGGTATTATTCGGGTAATTAATAGTGCACTGTTATTAGAACACCCGTTATTTAATTATAAAACGAAAAAGTAACCATGTACTACTTGTAATTTTACATTTGTGATAGTTTAATGTCACAAAAACAGGGCATCGGAAAATTGAACACTATAAAAAAAATATTTTAGTATTAGTAAATATAGCAATAATTAAAACATTACAACTGAAATATGCTCGTATCGTACCTATGGCATAAAGGTGATTTGTAAAAAAATAATTTGAGTCCACATTATACCTATTTACCAAACGTAAGAAAAATAAAACAGAAAGGCTGTCTGATGAATCATCGCTATGGAATTCCTTTAACTTTCATCAATATTAGTCATCGACTCAATAACAAGTGTAATGTTTTATTATCATAAATATTCAAAACTAAGACGCTTAAAATATTTCGGTGACGTTTTGTCTTTATGCCAATGGCATTTACGTATAGGCAAATAAAATAACCTAATCAAGCCCCCCCCCCCCCCCCCCCCCTTAATACTCCACATACATCCATACATCTTAACTTTATACATCAAGAGTTTGCGTAAAATCCAGTAGTTCTGATTTTTGCATACTTGTTTATGATGTTGGCATTGAATTATCCAAGTTTGTGACCTCGAGCGCCGAACGCAATTTTGACAAAAATCTAAAATACCGCGAAAGTTTTTATTATAACCCAAAAGGACTAGTTTTTAACTGTACTTTTCATGACATTTTTACAGAAGACTAAATTTGCTACAATATGCGATAAGAATTGTCTCCGTACACCAAATAGTTTCTTAGATAAAGCGTTTCAAAGTTTATCATTTTTCGAACTTATTATTTTTTTAGAATCCTCTACTGGCACGAAGGCATCAGTTCAGAAACACCATTTAGCAAACTAGATTAAAGCCAGCTAATGGACATATTACTTTGATGATCTTAAAGGTTCAAGTTGGTTACAATCATTACGTTTAAGTGTGTAATTAGACACTGCATTCGCCTAGCTAACCGGAAAATCCGTATGTACTCGTAATAACAATAAGGCGGATGAGCCGTTCATTCAGAATGATGGTATGTTCTACGCTACTGGCATCATCTGCAATTCTCATTAGGATTATGCGTTTTATCAGGTTATTGATGTCTCGTAAAATTTAATGATTAACTACAAATTGGGTTTTGATGATGGCTCTGTTAAAATGGCGGTTAATTGAACGAGCGAGCGAAGCAAACGAGGTTCTCCGTTTCAGGGTGGCCGAATAAAAATCGTATGTCTGGATGTCCAGCTGTCCCCCTGTTCGGCTATCCGGCTGATTTTCTCTACAGGTCGTATTTTTCAAGCGATTCTAGTTAAATTTTGTGACAGGTTCGGTAATTATATTGTATTTTTTGAGAATACAGTTTTTGGATATATTTAGTTTTTTTTTGTGCATTCGTGAATTTTTTCATGTGCACACAATATCTTTGTAAATTGGATTTTTCAAAATTACTTAAAAATGCAATTATGTTTCTTGAACTATTAGCTTTATAAAAAGCTATTAAACATGAAAATTGGCTCAGGATTGTTCAGATTTTGGGCAATTTCCCGGTTTGTGAGCCTTTACGCGTTACGACGTGCTTGAGTTGTACTACCCTTTACCCCTATATAACGAGGTAGAGGGGGGGGGGGCGGTTTTTTATCAGCCACTTATCAGAAGTCGACCGGTACATATCTCCGCATATTATCCTGTGACGAACACCTAGAAAAAATGGAAGCCATTGGAGCTCAAGTCACCATAGTCATCCAGCTCCTGCAAGGAGGGCGTAGTCACCGTTCAATAGCTGCCGAGGTGAATCTGAGCCAATATTCAGTTTGAAAACTTTACCCGAGGTTCCAGAAAACTGAAGCTTTTACTTCAACACCAACAAGCAGCCGCAGAAGGTGCACATCAAAGAGAGACGACTGCTTCATTGTCTCAACATCTCTCCGAGATCGTCACCAGACAGGAGTTACCATCCAGCAGCGTCTGCGTAAGGTGCGAGGAGTGGCTACCAGCGAGCGGACAGTGAGTATCTAGAAGACCCAAGGCAGCGAGTTTGACACCCAGGATGCCTGCGACGGGGCCCAGGTTGCTGGCGCGGCACCGTACAGCCCGAAGAGCACTTGCAGAAATTCATAAGAATTGGAGCCTTAAGCAATGGACCCCAATTATCTTCTCAGACGAGTGCAGAGTGCGTCTGAATGGCTGCGACCGAAGGAGATGAGTCTACAGGAGACCGGAAGAACAATATGCTCAGTGCTGCTTCTCCAAAAGAGTCGCCTACGGAGGTGGCTCTGTTATGTTTTGGGGCGGCATCTCAACGACGCGCGGTGTGCGCGGACTGAGCTGAGATTTTCGTGCTTGGCGGTGGTCGTGGCGGTGGATTGACTGCTGCCAGGTACATAACGGAGATTCTGGAAGAGCATGTCGTCCCTTATGCTAGTATTTTGGATGAGGGGTTCATGCTAATGCAGGATAATGCATCTTGTCATACCGCAAGGGTCACCGCTACCTACCTCCGTGAGGTGGGCATCGATACCATGAACTGGCCAGCGATGAGTCCGGACCTCAATCCCATTGAACCACATGTGTTCAATGGGATTGAGGTCCGGACTACCTGAAGAGAAAGGTTCGGGCTCGGGATACTGCCCCGGCCACTATTGAAGAGTTGAAGACAGCTTTGCTGGAGGAGTGGGACGCTATTCGTCAAGACTACCTTAGAAAATTAATTAAATCGATGAAAAATCGCTTAAATAAACTGTGTCAATGGCTAGGGGTGGCAATACCCGATAATAATTTAACAATAATAAATCGTATTGTATGTTAAATAAGTCTTTTATTCCAAGTTTGCCTTGTTTAGGCCTTGAATATTATTAAATAAGCACATTTTCCAATGCGCTACATTATTAGCTTTTATTTGATACCTTAATTTTTAGATTCGGGTGGGAAATCTATCTATCTTCTATACATATAATAAAGCTGAAGAGGGTCGAAAGTCTGTACATGGAAGATATTCGAAAAAAAAATAGCTAGGGATACTTTAAATCGATAACAGAACACGTTCCAACAGTTTTTAGAATTTTTGTCTGTTTGTCTGTTTTTCTGTTTGTCTGTTTATGTGACCGCGCATCACGTGAAAATGGCTGAACCGATTTAGATGAAATTTGGTATACAGATAGTTTGAGTCCTGAGAAGAACAAAGGGTAGTTTTTATTCTGGAAATCAACCCCTAAGGGGATGAAATGGGGGGTGAAAATTTGTATGGAGCTACTTAAACCGCTGCTCCGATTTAGATGAAATTTGGTAAATAAATAGCTTGAGTTCTGGGGAAGGTCAAAGGATAGGTTATATCCCGGAAATCTTCCCCTTAGGGGGTAAAACGGGGGGGATGAAAATTTGGATGTAACCCATTCTGATAAAATTTGGTTTAGAGGTAGTTTAAGTTCTGGGAAAGGACATTGGATAGTTATTTTCCCGGAAATCTTCCTCTAAGGGGGTATAAGGGGGGGGTGAAATTTAGGATGGACTCCGTTTAGATCAAATTTAGTATAGAGATAGTTTGGGTTCCGGAGAATGACGACGGATTCTTTTGAATCCCGAAAGTCATCCCCTAAGGGATGAAATAGGGGTTAACTGTGACTAAATCCCATTAAGTAAAAATTTGGTAAAGAGATAGGAGTCCCAGAGAAGGACAATGCATAGTTTTTATCCTGAAAAATCATCTCCTGAGGGGGTGAAATGAGGGGTGAAAATTTGGATAGAACCCATTTCGATGAAATTTGGTATAGAGATAGTTAGTCCAGGGGAAGGACATAAAATAATTTTTCGTCCAGAAATCATCTCTACTTAACTACCCATTTAGATAAAATTTGGTATATAGGTAGTTAGTAGGCGCGGCGTTGGTAGCCACCCCTCAAAGGTGGACTGATGACCTGGTAAAGGTCGCGGGAGTCCGCTGGATGCGGGTGGCGCAGGATTGGTCACTTTGGATTTCTTTGGGGGAGGCCTATGTCCAGCAGTGGACGTCTGTCGGCTGATATGATGATGATGATGATAATTATAAAGATAGTTTGAGTCTCGGAGAAGGACATATGATAGATAGTTTTTATTTCGGAAATCTGCCCCTAAAAGGGAAATGGAGGGTGAAAGTTTGTATCGAGCTACGATATAAACGAATTCTACGCGGACGAAGTCGCGGGAAAAAGCTAGTTACAAATATATTGGATAATCATCATCATATCAGCCGAAAGACGTCCACTGCTGGACATAGGCCTCCCCCAAAGAGTTCCAATATATTGGATGCACATGAAAAGATACAAAGTGATTCGATACTTATTCTCGCGAGTGTAGTACTGATTACTGAAGACAAACTGAAAAAAAATTAATGGGAATCGTCTGTGCTAATGCTTTCCCTCTTACATTAGCGCCGAGGAATGTATGTGCAACGCAGGGGGATAGAGCTGAATTGCAATGACCGTGATATAATATGCAATAAGGAAAATGCTTTTGCACGGAATACTAAATGAAAAATTAAACCGCCGCTTCTCGTTTCTTGGCTATAGAGTAGCGGGTATCAGTAGTCTTGTCTCCACTCTGTTGTAGCAATTCGTATATTTATAGTAAATACTATAGGCTATGTGACTGAGATTGTATACCTAGTACTTATACTCGTATATGTTCATTGTTAATAGGATGTTGTAAGTTAATCTATAAATACCTATGTATTGCGATGCCCTTGCAGGGTTCATGTTTGAGACTTACTGTAACATGTGTCAACTATGTACTATATTATAACAAGATGAATGCAATAAAATACTTGAAACTTGAAACTAGGATAAAATCGATGGGGGTGAAAGTAGAAATTATCTACTTACTGAACCATCAGTAATTCATGCAACTGTTTTTAACAATTTTATTATTTAGCTACGAAACAATTAATACACATTTATATATATTTTTAACGTTATAAATAACAAACCTCCTAGCAAGCGGCCCATTGTTTACCCACAAGTTTGTTATTTTATTTACTTTTGTTCGGTTGTGAGCCTTTAGTTCCCCATTCCAATTGTACAAACACTATGACTAGTTTTGCTTTTGTAATTCTACTGTAATAAATCTGTATTCAATTGATTGGAATATATAGGTATTGTATAGATATTACTATTAGATTTAACTGCTTTTATACATTTTATTTAGTAAAAACAAGAAAACAACATCATAAATAAAAATAAACTAACAAGCAAATAATTGCGTGTTGTGGGCGATGGGCTAGCAACCTATCACTGCAACATCACATTTTGCCGATCTTGTATACCCACATTTATGCTAAAAGTGGCACTGGAACACAAGTTTCATGTGCTCTGCCTACCCCTTTTAGAGATAAAGGCGTGATGGTATGTATGTATGTATGTAAGCAAATAATTATAAACTAATTAAAAACTAAATTAACTTAACTTGCCCAGTTATAGGAAGAAAACCCCGACCAGCAGTTCCGTCTGCGGCATGGAGCCCATAACGCTGGCGGCGTTACCTCTCTGTATTGCTAATGAAATACGTTGCGAGAGGTACCAGCCCTATGGTCCCCTGAAGCGTCGACAATATTACTTAGTTTATTAGTATTACAATGAAAAGAAAACAAAGCATACAGTCAGAATTAAAAGTAGCTACGCAAATGAAGATGTCGAGAACTTTTGACGTATTGTGTATCTACTTTTGATGCTGACTGTACCTAACAAGGAAACGATATTGAAATATTATAACAATGGTTACTGGTTAGATATCCATACAACAGAATATTGTAAATGCGAAAGAAACTGTCTGTCTGTTAGCTGTTCTCGCTTAAACCGCTGAACCGATTGAGACGAAATTTGGTATGGAGACAGTTTGAATCCCGGAAAAGGATAAATGATTAGTTACTGATATATTATTAGTCATCGTCCCCACTACGAGCTAGGATATATAAACGAGTTCCACGCGGACGGAGTCATGGGCAGAAGTTAGTATTAAATAATTGTAAAATTATATAGCATTAAGTATATAGCAAATCCAAACCCTCAAACATCGTAGAATTAAATCATAGCACAAGCCTTATTATTATTAGGCTAACTATGGGACTAATTCAATTGGTGTAAAAAAAGGTAATGAAATGAAATGAAATGAAATTTTTATTTCGTGTAACCATGGACACATGTTGTTAGTAGAATTTACAAAACTAGGGGGTTAGTAGTTACAGCTAAACTTACATTTAAAACAAAACAACACTGACAGGGGAGTGTAGTCCCTCGCAGTGCGACATGTAGGGACAGTCAACCCTGTCCGCTATCATGCGCAGAATGCTGTTGGGACTGCGGCGCACCCTGCGCACCAGGGATGCTGCGCGCGTACGCATGCTCGTATAAAAACAGTCCACACGCGCCGCCGCGAACATCCCTGATGCGCTACAGAAACGAGGCAGTCCCATCAACACCCGGAACGCATTATTATACTGGACCCTAAGGGCCCCATATGCCCGTTGCGTATACTGCTCCCACAGATTGCAGGTATAGAGGGAGGTGCAAAACGCCCTAAACAGAGTTTCTTTCACCTCTTTAGAGCACCTTGCAAATCTGCGGGCGATCATATTCGCCCGGACCGACAGGGCCCTTCGTTCCCTTTCCATGTCCAGGTCGTCTTTGAGGTCGGTCGCGATCACATGGCCTAAGTACTTGAAATGGTCCACTCTATCCATAGGGGTACCATTGAGGCAAATGGTAGGAACTTCCACTGTTTTCTTGCGATCGCACTCAAATATCATGAACTGGCTCTTAGCAACATTATATTTAAGGCCATGATTTGTTGCATACGTTTCACAAATATTCAGCAGCTTACGCAGCCCACACACCGACGCGCTCAGCAGCACCATGTCGTCCGCGTAACTTATGTTGTTAACACAAACTCCACCTACATGGCAGCCAACATGGGTTCTGCTGAGCGCCTCGATTAGCCCGTTTACATACAGGTTAAATAGCGTAGGTGAGGTCAGCCCTCCCTGTCTCACCCCACACTCCAACCTGTACTCATCAGACTGCGCGTTAGCCCATCTAACACTGTTGACCTGGTTTCCATACCAGTACTTAAATATGCGAATGGTTTCCTGCGGTAAACTGGTATTTTCCAGCTTCTTCCATAGTAGGTCATAGGAAACCAGGTCAAAAGCCTTAGATAGATCGAGGAAACAGGCTACCACCGGGGTTTTACTTTTGGTATAATACCTGACAGTGTGCTTAAGACACAGAATCGCAGATTCTGTAGATAACTGTGGTCGGAAACCTAATTGGTTATCATGCAGTTTTACATGACTCTTTAACTGTGAATTAAGCACACTATCAAGTATTTTTGCCATGATTGTTGCTAACGAGATGGGTCTGTAGTTATTCCTATCTGCCAGGTCCCCCGTCCTGTTTTTGACGATAGGTACAACGATCGTTCGCATTAGGTTATCTGGCAGATAAGAATGCCTAATACACAGGGTATAAAACATGGCCAACACTCGCGATATGTGGGGACCTGCATGCTGGAGATGCTCGATAGAGAGACCGTCGTACCCGGGTGATTTACCTCTAGAATGGTTAGTCTAGCGAATTATCTGAATGTCAATTTGACATGATTCCATATAGTCGGCCAGGAGACGGAACCAGCTTTCTGTTTTTTTATTGTATTTGAATTCCCGGCATGTTTTTGACGTTTAAAATACAGTCTCAATGAACAAGTATGCAATTTTTCTCATTATAGATAAAGAAAAAAATGGATTTCTAAATTTATCCTTTTTGTAACAAGACACAAAAAAAGTTGATACATGTTATCTGGAATTTATTTTCGATAAGGCAATACATGCTTGAAGTACCTACAAAATTATTTTGATGTATACAATTATAATAGGGGAAAGAAGGTTGACCAATCTTCGTTTCGCCGACGACATCGTCTTGTTTTCTTCAACCGCTTCCGAGCTTTGTCATATGCTTGACGATCTCAGCACCGCAAGCCTCGAGGTTGGCATAAAGATGAACATGTCAAAGACCAAAGTCATGACCAATAGCACAGAACGTAGGGTAGAGATAAACGGAGAACATATAGCATATGTCCATGAGTATCTTTATTTGGGCCAATTAGTCTCTTTCCAGGCGCGACAAGAGAAAGAGGTCGATAGACGGACCGAAAACGCCTGGAGGAGCTATTGGTCCATGAAACACCTAATGAAGGGCGACCTACCTCTGTCACTTAAACGTAGGCTCATGGACATGTGCATACTTCCAGTTCTCACCTACGGTGCACAGACTTGGTCTTTGACGGAAGCGCAGAAGTCCAAACTCGGGGTTTGCCAGCGAGCTATGGAGCGCAGCATATTAGGTGTAAAGCTAATGGACCACATCCGGAACACCACGCTGCGCTCCAAAACCCAAATAGAAGATGTAGCTCGGAAGGCAGCCAAGTTAAAGTGGGACTGGGCTGGTCACGTCTACCGCATGCCGAATGAGCTGTGGGCCAAAGGGACCACGGAGTGGAAGCCCCAACACTCAAAACGGAGACGCGGTAGACCTCGTCGGCGATGGCGGGATAACTTGGACTCCTTTTTAAAAGACTGGCCAGTTATTGCTCAAGACCGCGATGAATGGAAGTGGAGAGGGGAGGCCTTTGCTCAGCAGTGGGACATAACGGGCTCGATATAATATAATAATAATACAATTATGTTTGTCTTTATACAGTTAATTAATATTTCAAAGCGATATGTATTTGTCTGTGTATTGGTATTCCAATTCGAATTCAACTGCCAGGGCTTCAAATTCTTAATTAATAGAAGCTTTCATTGAAACAGATTAAGATTCTAAGCCCCGTTACGCATTAGGCCTCAATTGTGCAACTAAAATTCGCATTTCCATTTGATACCACTGCTATAACGTTTACGCAAGCTCATGAATCAAAACAATTCGAAGAATACGTTTCAGAATTGAACTCCTTAGGCATTTAGACGCGACGGCCGACTAATATTAGTAATCAATTTATCTAGACACGCGGCAGCGTGTCTAGCCAAGTTCAAGCAAAAGAACTGGCTAGCCAGCGCCAAGTGTAATATTACACGAACCACTTGGTACCACTTTTGACCCTTCTATAACTCAAAACCTCTTTAACGTAAACACATAAAACTATGTGTGTTTAATTATATCCATACGGACATCTAGAAGCCCAAATTTCATGAAGCTAGCTCTAACAGTTGTAAAGATAAGAAGGTCAAAAAGTCGTAAATATTAGCACTGACTGACTGACATATAGTACCAAAACCTAACCTACTTCCAGATGATATAGAAGGATGAAATTTGGAATCCAGCTCGGTAATTATATGTAAGCGTAGGAAAAAATCTGAAAAGAAAAAAAAGTTAAAAAATAGGGGGGGGGGGCTCATATTTTTTTTTTATTGTAGCGTTGGAACCGTTACAAGCAGATATTTGAAACTATCCCAATATATGTATTATATCCCAATATTACTATTATATTTGCTACATAACAGAAATATAAAAATAAAGTTAAGTCAATAAATGAGTGGTGTCCCCATACAAAAAACTTGTAATACGCGCTAAACAACCGGCCAACGGTGTGTCGTCGGCGGCGCGCGGCACCACATAATTATACACAGAACAGAAGTAAATCTATCCCACCAAAAACATAAATGTAAAAAAGGAGAGCCAAGTTCAATACAAAAAATAAGCTTGGCTGTGGGCTTCGTGATGTAAAATATGAGTAAAACAAGAGGTTTTAGAAAGTAACAAACTGAATTTTAATTACTGTACTTCCATAACACAATGTAGGTATCCTTAGTAACCCAAAACCGCAATGGCGGCTGCAAACAGTGTTGCCAACCTTTAGTATCACACACTTACAACACCCCCCCTCAATGTTATACCTATACTACCAAAAAACTAAAAATAAACTTACTGTTCATACAGACCACACTTATTTATAAGCTTTGACAACAAATTTTTATTAAGTGCTTTGGTAAACATGTCAGCTGTCTGGTCTTCTGTTTTTATGTATTTCAACATCAATTTACCCTCTTTAATCAAATCCTTGATATAATGAAATCTTATATCTATGTGTTTCAACCGTTTAACACTATCAGTACTAGCAGCCATTATGGCACTTTGGCTGTCGCTAAGCATCATCACAGGACACACTCTCTCAATATTAAAATCTTTGAGTAGATTTATTAGCCAGCAAGCATCACTTGCAGCCATACTGATTGCTACATACTCTGACTGTGTAGAAGACAGACTAACACTGGCTTGTTTCTTGGAGCACCAAGTAATTAAGCAATTGGCAAACATAAAACAATAGCCAGTTGTCGACTTCCTATCCTTCAAATCTCCTCCCCAATCAGCATCACAATATCCTACCAACATATCACTGTTACATTTATACACTAGACTGTAATTAATAGTATTTTTAATATATCTCAATAATCTTTTCAGAGCTGATAGCAAGATATTATTTGCATTTTTTTTTTATTTATTTTTTTTTTTTTATTATTATATTTATTAACCAAAGATATAAAAAACTTATTCTAAAACATGTCCCTGCAAAACTGTTTGAACAGTTTGACTGCAGGTAAGTCTCTTTTATGCTTAATATACATATCATAATAATAACATCGTTTTTAATCCTATTTTATACTTAAATGCTAACTTATTAATCTTGTTATAAATATGAGTGTGATATGATAACGCTTGCTTGCAAAATAAGCAAGCAAGCAGTTACTTAAGTGTAGGTATGCAGTAGGTGTTTTTTCAGTGCTTTTTTAAATTTATGTTTATTTGGTTCATTTCGGATGTCTTCGGGTAAAGTATTTAAGAAGTACGGAAGTCTCTTGGCTAAAGTACGGTCTCCAAAATAGTTATCAACCCGGGGTACTTCATACTTACCCGCGGACACCGACCTTGTGCTATGTTTGTGTTCTATCGGTATTGGGCTATGTACTCGATTGCTATGATTGTTAACTGCTAAAAGGTATTTATGTTTTAGGCTAACCGGAAGTATTTTACAGATTTTAAATAATTTTGAATAATCGCCCTTGCAACTGTTTTTTGTTTTTTTATTTACTAGTAATTTTAAGAATCTAATTTGCAATGCTTCAAGTTTGTCTATGTAAGATTTGAATGTAAGTCCATAGCAATCAAGGGCATATCCCAGCACCGAGTCTACTATAGCAAAGTACAGACATTTTAGTATATTGCTTGGTACTTTAAAGCTAAGGTGGTAAAATTTTCCTATGAGTAATCTTAATTTACTACAAATATAGTTAATATGTTGTAGCCAGGAAAATGTAACATCAACCTTGACGCCAAGATATGTAACACAGTCTACCTTTTCAATATGTTTGCATTGGCAATTATTTAAACTATTATGAAGACAAGTAAAACTATGGGTATACATAAGTGGTGAGGTTTCAGCTATTGACAAATAAGGTGATTGAATGATGAGGAATTTGGTCTTATCTGTATTTAACACTATACCATTATCATGGGACCATTTAACGACTGCGTCTATGTCCTGTTGAACCAATCGACAAGTTTCTGAAAGGTTGGTTCCGGCAAGTAGGGTGCATAGATCGTCTGCAAACATGTGCGCGGAACAGTGACGCAGTACTCCACACAGACTGTTAACGTGCATGAGGTAGCACACAGGTCCGCACACGGAGCCCTGGGGGACCCCGCAGCGCACCCGCGTCTCGTCGCTTAAGCCGTCGCCTATCTTGACGCGATATGAACGTGATGTGAGGTAGTCCCGGAACCAGCAGTTCAGCGGCTGCCCCACACCACATTCGTCCATGCCCTTTAAAAGAGTGTCGGTTTCCAAGGTGTCGAATGCTTTTTTAAAATCATAAAATATGGCTACAACAAATTTCTTATCTCCTAGGTACGTATTTATCTCATCGGTGAATCTTGATAAAAGGGTAACAGTGCTTTTATCTTTTTGGAAACCATGTTGACAGTCGTTAAGTACTTTATTTTTTTGAAGAAAAGAATTAATTTGGTTTATGATACTTTTTTCGATCACCTTGTCAATGCTAGATAGAATGGATATAGGTCTATAATTGGAAAGTACTTTACGGTCGCCTTTTTTATGGATTGGACGGACTAAGGATTCTTTTAACTTGTTAGGATATTTATGTTGGGCTACTGATAAATTGATTAACCGAGCTATGACTGGACTCACCTTATCCATCACTAGTTTCAAGTCGGACATGCGTACAAGATCGCTCCCCGGTGCTTTATTTTTGTTCATTTGGCGAATGACGCGTTCAATATCCTTGCTACGCACGGGTTGCCATCTTATATACACGTCCGGTTTATTTACATAACTATTACGGTCTAGCCATTTTTCGTTACATATATGTTTGATCTGTTCGATCTCATCAGAGAAGTTAAGTGCGAACTTGTCACAAGTGTCTTTAATACTGCCTTGGTTTTCTACGTTACTAAGGACGGAACTATCTAAAGATTGTTTATTATTACCTAACAGACTATTTATTTTATCCCAAACTTTCTTAATATTATTATTGCAATTTAATATACTTTGCTTATCATAATCATTCCTACATTTAAAGGTAGCTTTATTACATCTATTTCTATACCTAGTATAATTAAGCCTCTTTATTCTGATATCTGCTTAAAATTGACACAGCAATACATAAATCAGCCCTTGTACCTAACGCTGCACATGACAAACAACCTATGATCTTTCTGCATTTCTTTTCAACATTTGTATCAATTATAGAATCTGATGATCCCTCTAATATTTTAGAATTAAAATTTGGGTCCATAGGGGTAGACATTCCTTTACAGTTTTGCATTTCAATTTTTTTTTAAACATTTTCTAGATATTCTTTTTGATTCAATTTGGTCACACCATTACTTAGATCTTGTGTCACACGTATCCCTAGAAAAGTTGACACTAGACCCAAATCTTTCATCTTAAATTCTTCATGCAGCGTTGATTTAAGATCACATATTTCAGTTGATTTATTTCCAAAAATGAGTAAATCATCAACATATAGCAAAACATATGTTTTAGCATCACCTCCACATTTTGTGTACAGACAAGAATCACTCTGAGACCTTACAAAACCTTGTTTCAATATAACAGAGTTAAATTTATCATTCCAGTATTTAGGAGATTTTTTTAAACCATACAGGGACTTGTTTAATCTTAAAAATTTTTTATCACTACTATATGCACCTTCTGGTAATTCCAAATACACTACTTCATCAATTTTCCCATATAAGATAGCTCCTGTGACATCCATCTGGTAAATTGGCAAGTTTAACTTTGTAGCAACTGACACAAATAACCTAAAAGTGGACAAGTTTGCTACTGGTGCATATATTTCATTTAAATCCAATATATCATTTTGTTCAAAGCCTCTAGCCACTAACCTAGCTTAATATTGAACAGTACCATTAGAATATTTAATTTAAAAAACCCATTTACTACTTACAGTCTTTACGCCAACAGGTTTCTCACAAAACTCCCAGGTGTTATTCTCTTTTAAGGTTTCTAGTTCTCTGTCTATAGCTTCTTGCCATTTATTCGCTTCTTTCCGTTGCATAGCTTCATGGTATGTTTTAGGTTCACTTTTCTCAATAAAAGCATGATTACATGTATAGAATGAGGTCTGTTTTCTGATTCGAGTACTTTGCTGACGTGGTGATATAAGTCTCCATCTTCTGCATCGCTGGAGCCTTCATCACTATGACATGGTATATATAAACTTTCATCACTTTGTATAGTTTCATCCTGCTGTGTAACTTCACTGGGTTCAATCTGCTGTTCCCCTCCACTGGATGGTGATTCTCCTTCTTTAGGCTTCTCTTTTCTGGATAATTGAGTGTTACTGGTCGTCTCTGGTGTATTTGTGTCATATTCTAGCAAGACCAGCTGTTCATTCTCTTCCTGACCTTGCTCTAGGAAAACAACATCCCTTTTTGTCTCTACCTTGTTGATCTCAGGGCAAAACACTCTATAGCCCTTAACATCTTGTCCATAACCAACCATGATTCCTTTTTGTCCTTTGGGATCCCATTTTCTTCGCTTCTCCTTCGGGATATGGACGAAGACAGGAGTACCAAATATTTTCAACTCATTTATGTCAAAATCCTTATTAGTCCATGTCTGATATGGGGTTTTTCCTTCTTCATTGCTTTTACTACTTCTATTCAAGACATATACTGCAGTGTGAACAGCTTCAGCCCATAACTTCTTGGGTAAACCTTTTGCACACAGCATTGTTCTCGCTGCCTCAGTCAGCGTGCGAACTTCGCGTTCAATTTTTCCATTCTGCTCTGGCGCATATCCAACTGTAGTTTGGTGTACAATCCCCCGTTTAGCGAATAGATTTTGCACTTCTTTGTTCACAAGCTCCGAACCCTGGTCAGATCTAAAATAAAGTATCTTGTTGTTGGTAGCATTCTCCGCTTTGTTAATGAAGTTCTCAATGCATGTCTTAACTTCATCCTTCCCTTTAACAAAGTATACAGATCTGAAGTTAGAGTAATCATCTTTTAGAACAACGAAGTATTTGGAACCGCCCACAGACGGCACCTCCATAGGCCCGCATGTGTCAGCGTGTATAAGTTCACATGGCCTCGTCGTCTTGGTTTCACTAGCACTAAAAGGCAAACGGTGTATCTTGCCCTCTAAACAACCCTCACACTGTACGTCCGTACCGTTTTTCACTGAAATGTTATTATTTTTAAGCACAGCCTTGACGTATTGCAAGTTTTGATGAGCTAGTCTTTCGTGCCATTCTTTAAGACTAGATTGTACTTGAGTAACGTTTGCTTGTTGGCACTTGTAACGTACGTCCATGTAGTACATATCTCCGTTAAGATTAGCTACCGCACACACTTTGTCCTGTTTAAGAAACTTACACTTGTTATTGTTTGTAATCATAACATAACCTCTGTCTGTCGCGCAATTGACAGAAAACAAGTTTGTTTTTAATTCCGGCACGTACAAAACATTGTCTATGGTCGTGTCTATCCAATTTCGGCCATCATAGACCTGTAGCGCCACCTGTCCACAACCTTCCGCACTAATTGCACTGCCATTGCCGACAATTACAGTCTTATTTGATAATGGCGAGTATGATGTGAATAAATCACGATTACGAGACATATGCTGGCTTGCACCTGTATCTACCAACCACTGTGATTGCTGCAAATGTCCACTTGAACTCGCGATCACAAATGCGTTATTATCTTTGTCCTTATTTTTCTTGAACCAACACTCACTTTTCAAGTGTCCCGACTTTTTGCAGTAATAACACTTTTTACCCGGTCTATTGTCATTGTCCGAACTGTTATTTCGATTACTACGACACTCGCTTTGAAAATGTTCCTGCTTATTGCATTTAAAACATTTAGCATTTCTCTTTTCTATTTTCTTTACAACAAAAGCTGATGATGATGGTTGAAGCACGTCCCTTTTATCTTTCAATCGCTCCTCCTCTATTAATAATCTAGCGACAAGATTATCATAGGTTTGCTTTTCATCCGGTGCCGATTCCCACGCGGAAACAAAATGCTTGTAATAATCTGGAAGTGACATCAGTACTTTTGTTATAACGATTTTTTCTGAAATATTTTCTCCCAACTGCTTTAGCTGGTTTTTCAGTTCTTCTATTTTTGATAAGAATGTAGCCATCTCTGTTCCCTCTTCATACTTGTACTGAAAGAACCTTTGTTGTATGATGTGGACACTTATTTCAGACTTTTGTTCGTAAACACTACTAAGTTTTCTCCACATTTCCGCGGCCGTAGTACAAGTTATAATGTGCATCATCGCATTTTCTGACATTCTTGTTACAAGCCAAGTTTGAGCGTTAGCATCCAGCTTTTCCCATTTAGCTTTTCCAAGTGCGTCCTCCGGTTTCACAGAGGTACCTTCTACCACTTGTAATAGATCTTGACTTCGCAGCAAAATCACGGACTGGAATTTCCATACATTCCAATTTGATGCTCCTTCTAGTTTTATGTGTGTGCCTGCCATTTTGCTTTCTTCCATTGTGTTTATTTCTTAACTTCCTGCTCGTCCCGTCCTTGCTGAACAAGTATTTTCTTCCCGTCGACTTTTCATCAAAACGCCGCAGCCATTTGTGCCGCGCCGATACCGACAGTATTTTTTCGACAAACAGTGTCCGACCCACTTATTTTACTTTTATAACAGAATTATGTGTCTGGGTCCATGACCTGATGTAAAATATGAGTAAAACAAGAGGTTTTAGAAAGTAACAAACTGAATTTTAATTACTGTACTTCCATAACACAATGTAGGTATCCTTAGTAACCCAAAACCGCAATGGCGGCTGCGGACAGTGTTGCCAACCTTTAGTATCACATTGACTTACAACATTTCGCCGCAAAAAAAATGTGTCAGCGTGTATAAGTTCACATGGCCTCGTCGTCTTGGTTTCACTAGCACTAAAAGGCAAACGGTGTATCTTGCCCTCTAAACAACCCTCACACTGTACGTCCGTACCGTTTTTCACTGAAATGTTATTATTTTTAAGCACAGCCTTGACGTATTGCAAGTTTTGATGAGCTAGTCTTTCGTGCCATTCTTTAAGACTAGATTGTACTTGAGTAACGTTTGCTTGTTGGCACTTGTAACGTACGTCCATGTAGTACATATCTCCGTTAAGATTAGCTACCGCACACACTTTGTCCTGTTTAAGAAACTTACACTTGTTATTGTTTGTAATCATAACATATTAGTCATCGACTCAATAACAAGTGTAATGTATTATTATCATAAATATTCAAAACTAAGACGCTTAAAATATTTCGGTGACGTTTTGTCTTTATGCCAATGGCATTTACGTATAGGCAAATAAAATAACCAAATCAATTTTTAGATAATTTTTAGATTCGGGTGGGAAATCTATCTATACATATAATAAAGCTGAAGAGGGTCGAAAGTCTGTACATGGAAGATATTCGAAAAAAAATAGCTAGGGATACATAAAATCGATAACAGAACACGTTCCAACAGTTTTTAGAATTTTTGTTTGTTTGTCTGTTTATCTGTTTGTCTGTTTATGTGACCGCGCATCACGTGAAAACGGCTAAACCGATTTAGATGAAATTTGGTATACAGATAGTTTGAGTCCTGAGAAAGGACAAAGGGTAGTTTTATTCCGGAAACCAACCCCTAAGGGGATGAAATGGGGGGTGAAAATTTGTATGGAGCTACTTAAACCGCTGCACCGATTTAGATGAAATTTGGTAAATAAATAGCTTGAGTTCTGAGAAAGGTCAAATAATAGGTTTTATCCCGGAAATCTTCCCCTTAGGGGGTAAAACGGTGGGGATGAAAATTTGGATGTAACCCATTCTGATAAAATTTGGTTTAGAGGTAGTTTAAGTTCTGGGAAAGGACATTGGATAGTTATTATCCCGGAAATCTTCCTCTAAGGGGGTATAAGGGGAGGGGCCGAAATTTAGGATGGACTCCGTTTAGATCAAATTTAGTATAGAGATAGTTTGGGTTCCGGAGAATGACGACGGATACTTTTGAATCCCGAAAGTCATCCCCTAAGGGGATGAAATAGGGGTTAAATGTGACTAAATCCCATTAAGTTAAAATTTGGTAAAGAGATAGGAGTCCCAGGGAAGGACAATGCATAGTTTTTATCCTGAAAAATCATCTCCTGAGGGGGTGAAATGAGGGGTGAAAATTTGGATAGAACCCATTTCGATGAAATTTGGTATAGAGATAGTTAGTCCTGGGGAAGGACATTAAATAATTTTTCGTCCAGAAATCATCTCCTAAGGGGGTGGAATGGGGGATGCACATTTGGATGGAACCCATTTACGGTATAGCGAGTTGTAGTCCTGGATAAGCACATAGGATAGTTTTATCCCGAAAAATCATCTCCTGAGGTGGTGAAATGAGGGTTGAAGATTTGGAATAGAACCCATGTAGATGAAATTTGGTATAGAGAGAGGTAGAGTCCCAGGAAAGAAGATAGAATATTTTTTATTCCGGAAAAAATGAAAGGAGGAAATCATCCCCTAAGGGGGTGAAATGGTGGATGGAAATTTGGATGGAACCTATTTACGGTATAGCGATAGTTGGAGTCCTGGGGAAGGACATAGGATAGTTTTATCCCGAAAATCATCCCCTAAGGGGTTGTTATTGGGGGTGAAAATTTGTTTGTGACTTATTTTGATAAAATTTGGTATAAAGATAATTTGAGTCCTGGAGAATGACAACGGATAGTTTTATCCCGAAAATCTTCCTCTAAGTAGGTGAAATGGGGGGTAAAAAATTGGATGGAACCCATTTACGGTATAGCGATAGTTAAGAGTCCTGGGGAAGGACATATGATAGTTTTTATTCCGGAGATCATCCCCTAGGGGGTGAAATGGGGGTGAACATTTGGATAGAACCTATTTTCGGTTTAACGATAGTTGGGAGTCCTGGGGAAGGACATACAATAGTTTTATCCCAAAAAGCCTCCTCTGAGGGGTGAGAATTTGGATGTGAGTGACCTATTTAGATGAAATTGGTTTACAGATAGTTTGAGTTCCGGGAAAGGACATAGGATAGATTTTATCCCGGAAATCATCTCCTATATGTGAAATGGGGGGTGAATATTTGTTTGGAGCTACTTAACTACCCATTTAGATAACATTTGGTATATAGGTAGTTAGTAGGCGCGGCGTTGGTAGCCACCCCTCAAAGGTGGACTGATGACCTGGTAAAGGTCGCGGGAGTCCGCTGGTTGCGGGTGGCGCAGGATTGGTCACTTTGGATTTCTTTGGGGGAGGCCTATGTCCAGCAGTGGACGTCTGTCGGCTGATATGATGATGATGATGATAATTATAAAGATAGATTGAGTCTCGGAGAAGGACATATGATAGTTTTTATATCGGAAATCTACCCCTAAAAGGGAAATGGAGGGTGAAAGTTTGTATCGAGCTACGAAATAAACGAATTCTACGCGGACGAAGTCGCGGGAAAAAGCTAGTTACAAATATATTGGATCATCATCATCATATCAGCCGAAAGACGTCCACTGCTGGACATAGGCCTCCCCCAAAGAGTTCCAATATATTGGATGCACATTAAAAAATACAAAGTGATTCGATACTTATTCTCGCGAGTGTAGTACTGATTACTGAAGACAAACTGAAAAAAAATTAATGGGAATCGTCTGTGCTAATGCTTTCCCTCTTACATTAGCGCCGAGGAATGTATGTGCAACGCAGGGGGATAGAGCTGAATTGCAATGACAGTGATATAATATGCAATAAGGAAAATGCTTTTGCACGGAATACTAAATGAAAAATAAAACCGCCGCTTCTCGTTTCTTGGCTATAGAGTAGCGGGTATCAGTAGTCTTGTCTTCACTCTGTTGTAGCAATTCGTATATTGATAGTAAATACTATAGGCTATGTGACTGAGATTGTATACCTAGTACCTACTTATACTCGTATATGTTCATTGTGTTCGAGACATATCCGAACATAGATTAGCTACTAGCTTTTTATATTAATGGTGTTGGCATTACTGGGTGGGAGATGTTTCCGCTCTCAGTATCTTATGTAACTAAAGAACGGTGTCTATAACACGTTGATAATAAAGCTTGTGAATTTAATTAATTCCGGCCTTTTACTCATGTTTCCCCTAACTCTGTGTGGAACATGAGAATGGTCCTTCGAAAGGTGCAAACCAGTGCAAAGTTCGCCAATAGTGTAACTATATTACACAACCTACAAGTTGCATGATCAATCGGGCTGTGAGGTGCAAAAAGCTTGCTGTTCTACAGTGTTAGTGGTAAGACTGTCGCGTTATTCTGTGTTATACGGAATTCTTCGGGTGTACGAGACTTCGCAGGGCAATTGCTACAGCTTCGTATGAAAACCGACTGCAGTCTTTTGAAAGGACACGGTGGTTTTGTCATAGCGTACATTCCAATAGTTGCGGCTGGGAGGCTCTCCAGATCTACATCGATTGAAGAAAATAATTGCGTCATTATAATCAAACGAAAGGTACTAAATATCACGTAGTTCATCGTCAGCTCCGTCATCGAAGTTGCTACATTTATTCCACACAATAAGATACATAACCTAAAAGAAGTTTACAACTCATGATCGTGGCTCGTCCCACATTGGCTGCATGTCAACGTTTCCGCTAACTTGCTTATGTTGGCACTTTGTGCCACTCTGTGGGCATTACAACGTTATCATCGGGTAAGCAGCGTGCATCCGAACGCAAGAAATCACGTGACTGCAAGATTCCGGCCAATCAGCGTTGCGAGGCGAATACGTAGAACGACGAAGTTAGCCGATGACGACCGAAACGTGCCGATCGGTGACATGACAGCGTAGTGTTTGGCGTTTGTATTCTCTTTGTGTGACAGAACGATACAACACAGGAAAAAAGTATTTTGTATTGCATGCCATATTCGCCATATTGTTTTCAGACATTGCAACATAATTGTGGTTTTGCAACCATTTTGTGCATAATTAAAAGTCTATACGCTCAATAGTGTGTAAAATAGTTTAAGGCTAATTAAGCGCTTAATAATAAGTTGGAGTTTTACTGGTAAGAAGTGAATTGTTGCATCAATAAGATCAAACCAGAATTGTTCCCTTTCGTTTGCGTGATATTTTATTGTCGTAATCTGTTTTGTTTCTGCAGTTTCGTTAAAAATGTCGTTAACTCGGCTTGTAAGTGACCGCGGCTATGTTAAGGGGTGCTTCACTCGTATGGAAACGTTCTGTACCTCGGAAGAGATAGGAAAGACAAGCCATGAGGCTCTTGTGTCAAAACGTCAACGTTTAGTAGATTATTTTCGAGAATATGAGACCCTGAACAAGGAAATTCTATTCCTCAACACCTCAGACCAGGAAGATTACGAGGATTATGAGCGTAAGTACTCAAATTGTGTAACTTTGCTAGATTGTGCGATAGGCAAACGAAAAAAGGAACAAAATACTCCACCACCTGATAGCTCCAAAAATGGATTTAAAAGGTTACCGCCAATCGACATTACACCGTTCGATGGTACAAACATAGAAGATTTTATTCCTTTTATAAATATCTTCAAGGCTGTCTTTCATTCAGACGCAAATATAAGTCCTTGTGAAAAACTATACTACTTACGTACTTATTTACACAGCGAGGCGCTTGACATCATAAAAAATTTGTCATTGACTGATGATAACTATTTATCAGCCCTGGAGTTGTTAGAAAAACGCTATAATAATGTTCCGATGATAGTAAATCACCATATAAACAGCTTGCTCGACTTGCCGACTTTTTCAAAGTGTACGGCACAGAATCTGCGCTCTCTTGTGTCTAAAGTAAATCAGCACACTGCAGCTCTCAAAAACCTGGACGTACCTGTAGGGCAATGGGGTGCGATCTTAGTAAATATATTGTCTCGCAAGGTTGATGCCTATACCAACAGGGGGTTTCATTTAGAACGAAATGAAAAAGAGTTACCCGGGTTATCAGAGTTCCTTGATTTTATAGAAAAACGTGCCGTGGCAATGGAGAATACTGCCAGCGAGAAGCCGCCACAGGCGCTGCCGACTTCAGCAAAACCTGTGAAGTCTGGCAAAGCCAGCTTAGTATCAGCAATGAAGCAGCTGTCATGTAAGTACTGCAACCAATCACACAAACTTTATGAGTGTGCGCAATTCAGGCTGTTGACAGTTCAAGATAGGTGTGATTTTGTAAACGGCAAGAAACTTTGTGTTTTGTGTTTGAATCAGCATCAGGGTAAATGTATGCTTCGCTTAAAATGCAATATTTGTCACAACGGGCATAACACGCTTATTCACTCTGACACTGAGTCAAAATCTGATGCAAATGTAAGTAATATTGCTACTGCAAGCTCGACTGGTGCTAGCGTTGACAGTGCCGTGGTGATGACTAACACTTCTCAAGAACAAGATGTTTTGTTGCCTACCGTGGTGGTAAGATTAATAGACAAGAATGGAAAATTTATTTATGCCCGTGCTTTGTTGGACAGCGGAAGCCAAGTGTCATTTGTTACACATAAATTAGCTGAAAAAATTAACTGTAAAATTTCTAAAGCTAATAAGATTATTACAGGCATAATAGATGGCACCAATAGTGTCACACAAAAGACTGAGCTTGAGGTGTATTCCTCTGTGAATAACTTTAATTTGAATGTGACATGCTTTGTTACTAAAAACATTACATGCAACTTACCTCAACAGTCCTTTGATGTAAGAAAACTGAACATCCCCTCATATGTCAAGTTAGCTGACAAAGCATTCCATCAAACAGGTGAGATAAGCATGCTTTTAGGCTGTGAAATCTTCTTCCAGGTGCTGCAGAGGGAGACCCTACCGCTGACGCCGACTGGGCCTTACCTTGTGAATACTAAGTTCGGGTATGTTGTGGCGGGCAATCTGCCCGTATCTGCTGGCAGAGTTTCTACATCTAACTTATGCATAACTGTCAGAGGTAATCCATTACATAATAAAAATAATACACACATTAGTGAAGAAAAATGTAATTATTTGCAACAAAATAAGTCTTCTCTTGATGCACAGGATCAGTCTTCTCCCTTTCTTGATAAACAGAGTGAGTTCTCCTTGGAAGAAAAAATTAATCACACTATTTCACAACTGTGGGAGTGTGAGAAAGTACCCAATGTCTACAAAGAGGGCACAACCGAACATCAGCTAGCAGAAGAAAGTTTTATAAACTCTGTCAAGCTTGTAAACAAAAAGTTTTCTGTAGCTTTACCATTAAAACTCCAGCTGGATGATGTTGGGTTGGGTGACTCATTTGGTAGGGTTTTGCAAAGGTTCTATAATCTTGAAAAACGGTTTTCCAAAGATAATAAATTATATGAAGGCTATAAAGATTTCATGCACGATTATGTTAGTCAAGGTCATGCTAAAATTTATGATATATCTAATTATGATCTCAAGGCAGGAAACGTTTATTTCATTCCGCATCACCCGGTTTTAAATCCAAATAGCAAGACCACACCGGTCCGTGCTGTTTTTGACGCCAGCATGGCTACAAGCAATAATTTATGTCTAAATGACATCATGCTTAATGGCCCCACTGTGCAGAATGATCTTTTCGATATTCTAACTTTATTTAGAACATTCCAATACATAGTACTTTGTGACGTCAAGGCTATGTATCGTGGGATTCTAGTAGATAGTGACTATCGCTGTTTACAAAACATTCTTTGGCGAGATTCGCCTACGCAACCTGTTCAATGTCTTCAGCTGCAGACTGTGACCTATGGTTTGAAGAGTTCGGCGTTTCTGGCCACACGCTGCTTAATCGAACTCGCCGACAGGTATAAAGATGAGTACCCACTAGCTTCGTTTGTCTTAAAAAACACAAGTTATGTTGATGATATCCAATGCGGTAGCAATAGTTTGGCAGAGCTCGCAGAAACAAAACGGCAACTGATAGAGCTTATGGATAAAGCTAGTTTTTCCCTACACAAATGGTGTTCAAATTGCAGTGAGCTTTTAAGCGATATTCCTGAATCTATTCATCAGTTAAGCAGTAAAAATTTTGACAAAGTAAACAATACTTACATAAAAACTCTAGGACTTTCCTATGATGTGCATACTGACACTTTGAATATGAAATGTCCAGTAACTGAAAAACAAAAAGGCTTCACTAAGAGGGAAATGCTTAGTTTTATTAGTAAGTTCTTTGACCCCTTAGGCCGTGTAGGACCTGTTTTGGTCCACGCAAAGTATTTGATGCAACAAGTCTGGGTTGAGAACTTGAAATGGGACGATGTGTTACCAGAGTACCTTAATAGAAAAATGGTTGACTTTACTAGCAATTTGATAGACATGTCTTATATTTCTGTACCTAGAAATATTAATGTACAATCGCCTGTCAAAATGGAACTGGTTGGGTATGCTGATGCCTCAAATATTGCGCACGGCTGTTGTTTGTATTTGAGAGTAGTTAGCCCTGACAATCATGTAAATGTCAATCTTTTATGTTCAAAATCTCGCATCAATCCAAAAGACAAAAATCTCACCACTCCCAGGCTTGAATTAAATAGTGCTCTTTTGGTAGCTATGTTAGCTAGAAAAGTATATAACACTTTGTCACTCAAATATGACAATATTAATACATTTCTGTACTCCGATTCAAAAATAGTGTTGTCTTGGCTAAATATAGAACCAGTAAAACTCACTGTGTATATTGCAAATAGAGTAGAGAAAATTAGGCAGTTATGTGATACTTTTCAGTGGAACTATGTAAACACAAATGAAAACCCAGCCGACTGTCTGTCGCGTGGAGTAGAGCCTCACGAACTAAAAGGGAATTTATTGTGGTTTCATGGTCCTCCATATTTAAAAAATATAAATTATGTACACTGTCCTTTAGAAAGTACAACACCAATGGATGTTGAACTTCCTGAACTCAAAAGGCTTTCACCTGCGTCCTTTGTATGTAGTACGGTACATAATCACTTTCAAGACTTCATTGAAAAATATTCAGATGTAGAAAAAATGACTAGAATATTATCATATGTAAAACGATTTTTGTTCAATTGTAAAAAACAAAATGTAAACAAGAAAAAAGGAACTTTGTGTCCAGATGAGTTAACTACCGCACTAAATGAATTGATCAAACTTGAACAAAGAAAACATTTTGAAAAGGAATTTAAATTTGGTGAGTTTAAAATTAATGAAAAATCAAGTTTAAGCAACTTAAATCCGTTTGTTGATGGTTTTGGTCTCGTAAGAGTGGGAGGTAGATTGCAAAATGCAAACCTAGCATTTGATCAAAAACACCCTATCATCTTGCCCAAGGGTTCAGCTTTGACCAAGTTATTGATTATTCATGAGCATATTAGACTCAAACATGCGGGGCAAAAGTTGACTCTGAGTAGCCTACACGAAAGATATTGGTTGATCAATGCAAATAGAGAAGTTAAATCCATTCTACATAAATGCGTGATGTGTTTTAGGTTAAAGGCTAAAAATGCAAGTCAACTCATGGGTTCTCTCCCCCTTGATAGAGTCAATATGGCACGACCATTCCAAATTGTAGGAACTGTCTATGCCGGTGCCTTCAGGGTAAAGCAAACTAGGATTAGAAAACCTGTTATAACTAAAGCATATGTTGTAATGTTTATTTGCTTTCTTACAAAAGCCATTCACATTGAATTAGCGTCCGATATGACAACCAATACCTTTTTGGCCTGCTTAAAACGGTTTATTAGTCGCAGAAATAAACCTACTAAAATATATTGTGACAATGCCAGTTACTATAAAGGCGCCAATAACGTACTCAAAGAGTTGTATGAGTCACTGAATTCCACAGACCATCAAAATAAAATAATAAATTTCAGTAATGCAGAAAGAATTTCCTTTCATTTTATACCGTCTTACTCACCAGTATTCGGTGGTTTGTGGGAAGCAGGGATTAAAAGTATTAAATATCATATGAAACGTGTAATAGGTAATCTTGTACTTACTTATGAGGAGATGTACACGGTCTTGGTTCAGATTGAGAGCATTTTGAACTCTCGTCCACTTACCCCTCTATCTAGGGACTCAGATGATATGTCATACCTAACACCTGGGCACTTCCTCACTGGTGCGCCATTGACTTCATATCCAGAATTAAACCTAACTGATATAAATATAGGAAAACTTAGTTTCTGGAAACAATGTACTAAACTACAACAAACCTTTTGGGCCCAATGGCACAAGCAATACTTAACAATGCTACAGAGCAGACCTAAATGGCAGAGCTCCCAGCCCAATCTGCAGGAAGGGACTATGGTATTAATTAAGTCTGATAAGGTGACTCCTCTTCAGTGGCCAGTAGGTAGAATTGTAAAGGTGATACCAGGCAACGACAATTTAGTTCGCGCGCTTGATGTAAAAACGCCTAAAGGGTTTGTCATTAGAACTAGTATAATGAAAGTTTGTCCACTCCCTATTGATTATAATTAGTTTATAGTAATGGTATACAATGTACTATTATATTATTATTTCTCAAAGGCATTGTGGTGGGCCGACTCTCACTTAGTGTAAGCTAAATAATTTAAATTAAGTGAACTAAAATTACTAAAAAATTTAGATTTATTACTATGCTATTGGATTGTGTAACTCAAATACCTAAAGTCTCAAATAAGTACTAGTAGTAGTAGAAGTATACTATTTCAAGTAAAAAAAAAAAAAAAAAAAAAAGGGAAAACCTTGTACTTACCTATTTTCTATTCTCAATTAAGTATCTTTTCTTAAGTTTGTTTAGTCAAGACCTGCTTGGGCATTTGCGTATCAGCAGGTACTAAAAAGACATGTGATAGGTACAGTATATATTGGTGTTTTAGGTATAGTTTATTACATTGTAAAGTGTAGTTGGTTAAGTAGAAATAGGTCTTAATTAACATTTTGGCCTAGGCCCGAACATGTTCGAGACATATCCGAACATAGATTAGCTACTAGCTTTTTATATTAATGGTGTTGGCATTACTGGGTGGGAGATGTTTCCGCTCTCAGTATCTTATGTAACTAAAGAACGGTGTCTATAACACGTTGATAATAAAGCTTGTGAATTTAATTAATTCCGGCCTTTTACTCATGTTTCCCCTAACTCTGTGTGGAACACATTGTTAATAGGATGTTGTAAGTTAATCTATAAATACCTATGTATTGCGATGCCCTTGCAGGGTTCATGTTTGAGACTTATCTTATCTTATCTTATCTAGGTGAGGGCCCTTTCGGATGCACTTCGACCCAGTGGGATCTTTTGTGCATTTGCCCTCTCCTTTATACCTGCTCCCAGGCTTGCTCCATCATTTCCACAAAGCGGATGATGCAGTTCGCCGGGAGCACCTTGAATTCCTTTGGTTGCGGGTAACCGTTACCAAAGTAGTTCATTCTTTGTCTGGCAAGGGCATGACATTCACACAATAAGTGTTCCATAGTCTCATCCTCCTCGCCACACATCACACATCTCATCTCATCATCTACAGTCTAAACTATCAGATAGTCCCATCTTGGCCAAGAGATCCTTGACCCCGAAGTGACCAGTGAACACCCCAGATATAATTCTGAGTTGCTTCCTACTGGATTTCCAGAGTTTTCTGGTCCAGCCCGAGTCCACTCCTTCTATGAAGAGCTTAGAGTGCCTTAAGCCAGCCTCATTCCTCCACTCGTGTTGGTGTTTGGTTTTGGCGTAGGCTTTAAAGGCCGATATTATGGTCCCCTGCGAGAGTCCCACAAATGATTCTGGACCTACAAAGTGATTTGTAGAGCCCCCTCTTGCAAGCTCATCTGCTCTTTCGTTGCCGATGAAGCCCTTGTGCCCTGGTATCCAAACTAGTTGCACCTTATTGTGCCTTCCAAGTATGTTTAGTGCTTGGACGCCATTATAAATTAGTCTAGAGTCCACTTTCGGCGCCGTAAGCGCTTTAAGGGCCGCTTGACTGTCACTGAGTATATAGATAGTCCGCCCTTTGGTTCGCCTGTCTATATTCTCCTGTACACAAGCAATTATGGCGTATGTCTCCGCTTGGAAGACAGTTGCCAAACTACCCATGCTTACACTACTACTATAGTCATTTGCATAAATGCCTGCTCCCGTACCGGATCCCATTTTTGATCCGTCCGTGTACCATATACTGTCTTCGATACCAGACTTTGGTGGTTCTAGACCTTCGGCCCACTCAGCCCTGGTTGGAACTTTTGTTGTGTAGTTCCTGTGGAATACATACTTGGGTAGCATTTTGCCGCTTCCCATGTTTGTTATTCTGTCTAAGAAACCATCAGTCTCCATGTTTGTGTGCTTAGTCTTCGGCTTGCTATCGCTCCACAGTCCAAGAGTTCTTAATCTGTAGAGCGATTTGCGCGCCTCTGACTTAATCACCATGTGAAGTGGCGGTAGGTCCAGTAGGACTTACTGTAACATGTGTCAGCTATGTACTATAGAATAACAACATGAATGCAATAAAATACTTGAAACTTGAAACTAGGATAAAATCGATGGGGGTGAAAGTAGAAATTATCTACTTACTGAACCATCAGTAATTCATGCAACTGTTTTTAACAATTTTATTATTTAGCTACGAAACAATTAATACACATTTATATATATTTTTAACGTTATAAATAACAAACCTCCTAGCAAGCGGCCCATTGTTTACCCACAAGTTTGTTATTTTATTTACTTTTGTTCGGTTGTGAGCCTTTAGTTCCCCATTCCAATTGTACAAACACTATGACTAGTTTTGCTTTTGTAATTCTACTGTTATAAATTTGTATTCAATTGATTGGAATATATAGGTATTGTATAGATATTACTATAAGATTTAACTGCTTTTATACATTTTATTTAGTAAAAACAAGAAAACAACATCATAAATAAAAATAAACTAACAAGCAAATAATTGCGTGTTGTGGACGATGGGCTAGCAACCTATCACTGCAACATCACATTTTGTCGATCTTGTATACCCACATTTATGCTAAAAGTGGCACTGGAACACAAGTTTCATGTGCTCTGCCTACCCCTTTTAGAGATAAAGGCGTGATGGTATGTATGTATGTATGTAAGCAAATAATTATAAACTAATTAAAAACTAAATTAACTCAACTTGCCCAGTTATAGGAAGAAAACCCCGTCCAGCAGTTCCGTCTGCGGCATGGAGCCCATAACGCTGGCGGCGTTACCTCTCTGTATTGTTAATGAAATACGTTGCGAGAGGTAAGCGCCAGCCCTATGGTCCCATGACGCGTCGACGATATTACTTAGTTTATTAGTAATACAATGAAAAGAAAACAAAGCATACAGTCAGAATCAAAAGTAGCTACGCAAATGAAGATGTCGAAAACTTTTGACGTATTGTGTAGCTACTTTTGATGCTGACTGTACCTAACAAGGAAACGATATTGAAATATTATAACAATGGTAACTGGTTAGATATCCATACAACAGAATATTGTAAATGCGAAAGAAACTGTCTGTCTGTTAGCTGTTCTCGCTTAAACCGCTGAACCGATTGAGACGAAATTTGGTATGGAGACAGTTTGAATCCCGGAAAAGGATAAATGATTAGTTACTGATATATTATTAGTCATCGTCCCCACTACGAGCTAGGATATATAAACGAGTTCCACGCGGACGGAGTCATGGGCAGAAGTTAGTATTAAATAATTGTAAAATTATATAGCATTAAGTATATAGCAAATCCAAACCCTCAAACATCGTAGAATTAAATCATAGCACAAGCCTTATTATTATTAGGCTAACTATGGGACTAATTCAATTGGTGTAAAAAAAGGTAATGGTTAGTCTAGCGAATTATCTAAATGTCAATTTGACATGATTCCATATAGTCGGCCAGGAGATGGAACCAGCTTTCTGTTTTTTTATTATATTTGAATTCCCGGCATGTTTTTGACGTTTAAAATACAGTCTTAATGAACAAGTATGCAATTTTTCTCATTATAGATACAAAAAAAATGGATTTCTAAATTTATCCTTTTTGTAACAAGACACAAAAAAAGTTGATACATGTTATCTGGAATTTATTTTCGATAAGGCAATACATGCTTGAAGTACCTACAAAATTATTTTGATGTATACAATTATGTTTGTCTTTATACAGTTAATTAATATTTCAAAGCGATATGTATTTGTCTGTGTATTGGTATTCCAATTCGAATTCAACTACCAGGGCTTCAAATTCTTAATTAATAGAAGCTTTCATTGAAACAGATTAAGATTCTAAGCCCCGTTACGCGTTAGGCCTCAATTGTGCAACTAAAATTCGCATTTCCATTTGATACCACTGCTATAACGTTTACGCAAGCTCATGAATCAAAACAATTCGAAGAATACGTTTCAGAATTGAACTCCTTAGGCATTTAGACGCGACGGCCGACTAATATTAGTAATCAATTTATACACGCGGCAGCGTGTCTAGCCAAGTTCAAGCAAAAGAACTGGCTAGCCAGCGCCAAGTGTAATATTACACGAACCACTTGGTACCACTTTTGACCCTTCTATAATTCAAAACCTCTTTAACGTAAACACATAAAACTATGTGTGTTTAATTATATCCATACGGACATCTAGAAGCCCAAATTTCATGAAGCTAGCTCTAACAGTTATAAAGATAAGAAGGTCAAAAAGTCGTAAATTTTAGCACTGACTGACTGACATATAGTACCAAAACTTTACTATTAATAATTGTAATTAGTTAGCCCTCTGATATTGCTGTGCCCTTGCAGGGTGTCACATGTATACCTACTTATTAATACCATCTACGTCTGTAATGTGATATGCAATAAACATTTCTATTTCTATTTCTATTTCTAAAAAAAACCTAACCTACTTCCAGATGAACTAGAAGGATGAAATTTGGAATCCAGCTCGGTTATTATATGTAAGCGTAGGAAAAACTCTAAAAATAAAAAAAAAGTTAAAAAATAGGGGGGGGCTTATCATTTTTTTTTTATTGTAGCGTTGGAACCGTTACAAGCAGATATTTGAAACTATCCCAATATATGTATTATATCCCAATATTACTATTATATTTGCTACATAACAGAAATATAAAAATAAAGTTAAGTCAATAAATAAGTGGTGTCCCCATACAAAAAACTTGTAATACGCGCTAAACAACCGGCCAACGGTGTGTCGTCGGCGGCGCGCGGCACCACATAATTATACACAGAACAGAAGTAAATCTATACCTGCCTAGTTTTCTTTACAAAAAGTAATGATATCCCACCAAAAACATAAATGTAAAAAAGGAGAGCCAAGTTCAATACAAAAAATAAGCTTGGCTGTGGGCTTCGCCGCAAAAAAATGGAGATCTAAATGAGTGATTTAAATTGTGAGATCTTAAAGTACGTTAGATTCGACTTGGCCAGTTTTTATCAGAATTAAAATTTATATACATATATATGTTGAATAACTTTATAAAACGACTGATGTAATGAAAACTGGCCAAGTCAAATCGAACCTACTTTAAGATCTCACATTTTTAAATAACAGCAATTGTTATAGGTATCCAATAAAGCAAAGACATAGAGTTTAATACTTGTTCATAATGTTATTTTGTTCCTATAAATACATATTTGGATTTTGCATAGAACTTGGCACTAACTCCTTAAAGACTAGAACGCAATTTGCCAGGTCACAGTTTATCAGTAATTCTGTACATATTTATAATAAAATTAACAAAGTATTAGAAATTTATCCAAAACTATATCACGATTGCAAGAAGCTGCTTATAAAATGGCTTAAAACAAAAACCTACGATGAAGCGGAAGGTTTTTTTTTTTTTTTTCATTTATTTCAGGATAAAAATTACAATATAAATTTGCATAAATGTCAAAATTACAAGAATTTCTACCATGATCGTCAATATAATTGAAATGTAAAAATACCTGCAGAACCTGTGATGCCACAGAGAAAGAGAGGCAGACCACCTAAGCGCAAGCCGGTTGCCCCAACACCGCCAGCAGCGACTAACGAAAGGAAGAAGAGAGGACGACCGCGCAAGAAGGAACCTGTGTGTCGGCCCATGGGCGAGGACGTCCCCATGGCCCGAAGGGGGAGCCTGTAGCACATGCTATCAAACACACCTCATCACAGACGTGTAGCCACACCCTTACACATACGTCTGTGCTAACCCTTGTGGACTAAACCTTACTTACTGTGGGCGACAGAATGTAGTTTGTGAAATGTAGGACCTACGGGCCACGAAGAGAAAGGGTGTTGTATAGTATGTGAACGATAAGGCCTACGGGCCACGAAGAGAGAGGATGTGTAATTATAATTCCTTCACATAAGGACGGCAATTGTGCCCAGATTAAGCTCCTAAAGCAAACGGCTCATATAAGAAGCACGTGATTTATTTAGGACCTAAGTACAATAGGTACAGACAAAGAAAATAGCTTAAAGTAAAGATAAAGGTACCAGGTACCTCCAGTAATTATTTCATAAAGATCGATAGGGGGAGAGCCCCTGATAAATGAGGGAGAGATAGCCAAATTATTTGTAAAGAAACCAACTTGAGACTATATCCAGATCTAGTCCGTCAACAAGGGACATCGGTAACTAGAGTTACATAAAATGTGAAATAAAAATGTACACAACGTATGCATAGAGATTATTGCTTATTATGGTGCAATAATGGTCAAGGTTCAGGTTGATTTCTATGATTGGCTAAAAAGACGGGAGCAAAAGTCAAACTTACGCTACCACGTTAAGGAAAATGTGAAAATTGACGGTCTCACCCGGCCATATCTTCGTAACCAGATGAGGTACGAAAGCAATTGAGGTATCGTTAGGAAGGTAAGGTAAATGCCCTTACGTATGTATAATCACTTTTGATAATTAATGTTAATTAAAGCCACTAGGGCCTGGCAAAGCCATTTCATGTTACCAAAGTTGATAATTTTACGTAAATATCGACTTTCCCCATTTAAACGGGAAAAGCAGGAAAACTAGTAGATATTGTAATGTATAGCTCAGAAATAGTTCTTTTGAAGGAAAATATGTAAAAACCCTTAAGGTTTCCCTGAAAACCAGGAAAACGTAAAAACTAGCTTTTCCATAGTAAAAGTGGGCGAGGTCTTCAAAATTATATCCCCACCACTTTTAATGTCTTAGGGGTATAAAAGAGGCTATAATCGCCGGATATATTTGTGTTCGCTCAGCCCCACCAGTGGGAGCTCCTAGGAAGAAGAAGAAAGGAAGAAGTAGGGAAATTGTGATAGGAAGTAGGAAATTGTGATAGGGAAAGTTTAACCAGTAGTTTGTGTCTCATTATTTTATTATACCGTTTCATTTATTTTTCGCCAAGTATTATTTTATCGTCACCCACACCCCATCCTTCATCAGTGCAGCTCAGTCTGCGGGATTAGTGCTCCCCTAGAGCACCTGCGCTATCAGAGCGCGTTACGGCCGTTTAAAAACACGCTGAGCGGTTCAACCGCCTCGGTTCACCCGCCGCGGTTGAAACGCGCGGTTCGCCCGCCGCGGTTTTTAAACGCCCCTTGTTAGGTGACTGTGAGGTCGCGAAGGTCAAACCCAGGCCTGTCGCACATCGACCACGTCGGCGCCACGCGTCGTCCACAGTCGTTTTGGTCCTTCGAGCCGGATCTGGAGATCCAAAAAAGTGAAAGTTATAAAAAGTGATAGTACGTGTGGGTACTCAAAGAAAGTCGTTTGGGGGTTATAAAACCAACGACGCTAGCGAAAACAGCGTAGCTCGAAATTTGTCGCCGCGACGCGACCAAAAGTGGTGAAAAAATTAGAAATTGTGAATGCATGTATGTCACTACGGTGTGACAGCATAAACTGTATACAATACGTGCGGTGTATTGAGTAGAAGCCCTTTCATGCCTGTAGTGTAGGTTGCCCAGAGCGCAACCGCAGGCATTCGAATAGAAGAGTTCTAGTAGAAGTACTTATTCGGTCACTACGGTGTGACAACAGTGTTATTAAGTGCGCGTGCACTGAAAAGCCACAATGAGAGTGGTATAAATAGGCAGAATTAAGCCAACATTATGAACGGAACGATTCCAATGAGGCCAGTCGGGAGCGAGCGGACACCGTATCACAGATACATCCCTAGAACATGGCTCGCCGAGCCAGCGGCGTGCGGCACACACACCGCGCACGCCGCCCGGGTTGCCAGGAAAATGCAACCGGAAAATTATGCCCGAGACGCGGTCTGGGAGCAATGGCTGAGGAGAAGAATGCCAGCCCCTATGAGTATCGACGATACTAGAAGAGCCGACTCCCAAAGAGGGGCGGCCCCCGCAGTTTTATCAAACATGGACGTTACAGAGTCCCCATATGAGAACGCGAATATTTCGTGGTGCATAAAAGCTGAAAGATGGCTGCAGCAGCAGTACGAATATGAGAACATACCCCTGGGAACTCACCAGAGAGGAATCCTCAAAAACCCCCTGACGGGGGGAGCGCAGGTCGGCAAAATGAAGAAGAGAGTCACGTTCGCTGAACCACTGACGACATGCCGGCCGGAATCGCAACAGTCAACCGAAAGTCGGTTATCGGCGACACGCCAGCAGGAGCTCGAACAAGAAGAGAGCGAGCAACTAGCCAAGTTACGGCAAAAAGAAATGCTGCAACAAACAGCACACCAGGAAGAAATAAGGAAAATAGACGCCGTTCTTAGACAAGAGTTACTAAAAATGGAACAAGAATCCATAAATAGGCAAGCCCTATTAAAGAGAGCACAGCAAGAGGAACATAAGTGCTGGCTAAGAAATGCCAACGAGAGGCTTATAGCCGCTGCAGAGCGTCGCCGACGCGATGCAGCATCAACGTCGGAGCCCGTCCGGCCAAAAGAACCGCGATGGCGCGACCAGTTGCCGGAAGTCGTCGACTTCGGCACGTCTAGGAAGCCCCAACAACGGGGGCCCCACACGACTGACACTCAGTCATACGGGCACCTACAGACCGCTGGTTGCGGTGCCCCACCGTCCGGACCACCACCGGAAACCTACATCACGCTCGCCATGGCTGAGGAACATCGCCTATGCGACGCGATATCCACGCCAGAGCCCGCCCGGCCGACAGAGCCGCGACAGGGCGACGCCTTGCCGAAAGTCGCTGACTTCGGCATAGCTACAAGGCCCCAACAAGAGGGAGCCTACTTGGATGACAGCCAGTCGTCCGGGCACCCGCAGACCGCCAGTTGCGGTGCCCCGCCGTTCGAAGTTATAAATACAAGCGCCGAGGTGGCGTTCGCCGTGCACAGCAGCACAGAAGACATCACAGTGTCTACAATCATGGCCCCAGGAGGCGCCATGGCCCGCCTCATCACTGAACCGACCCGCGGTCGCCCGGGGTCGGTCACGGCCACTCTTAACATATCGGCCCCCGGACCAGCGGGGTCGATCTCCACCGCAACGCACGAGAGTGCTGCGGTCGCCAGTTGCGGAAGGGCGAGCCAGCTCGCCATCACACGCACTGCACACAGCGGAACATCGTCGGCGGCACAGCGCAAACGGCGCCCCGCCGACCCGCCAACCTTCGCGACGCGAGAGGCAGCGACTAGTTGTGTCGCTTACATGAAGAAGAGCCGCCGGGACGCGCAGTTGACACTGCGTACCGGCAATAGTGGACAACCCCCGGCTCCACCGGAGCCACCGGATGACGCAGCGCCTACAAGGCCTGCTCAAAACAAGAAGAAGAAGGTAAAGATTAAGATCGGCGATGGCAGGATCATCGCCGACCCCGCCGACCCACCACGCGATTGGGGGTACCGGCTACCAAGTGAAAATGTGTTACCAGTGGTGGCCGCTCAAGGGCCACATAAGTTAATTAAAGTGAAAGTTTCTATTCCGGTACGAGGGGCAGGCAGCAACAAGGAAAATGCGCCCCCCCCCAACCCGTACGGAATCCATCACCAAACCGCAGCGGCGGCTGGTGGTAGTGAAGAAAAGTAAGTAGTAAAGACAGTGAATGAACATGAAAGTGAAAGTAATTAAAAGTGTTATTAATGACGAATCGTGCCGTAAGACTTTAATGTAGACTGTCGCTTACCCTTGCAACCCAGTATGTATCTGCGATACATACCGGCGGGGGCATTGTGGGCGACAGAATGTAGTTTGTGAAATGTAGGACCTACGGGCCACGAAGAGAAAGGGTGTTGTATAGTATGTGAACGATAAGGCCTACGGGCCACGAAGAGAGAGGATGTGTAATTATAATTCCTTCACATAAGGACGGCAATTGTGCCCAGATTAAGCTCCTAAAGCAAACGGCTCATATAAGAAGCGCGTGATTTATTTAGGACCTAAGTACAATAGGTACAGACAAAGAAAATAGCTTAAAGTAAAGATAAAGGTACCAGGTACCTCCAGTAATTATTTCATAAAGATCGATAGGGGGAGAGCCCCTGATAAATGAGGGAGAGATAGCCAAATTATTTGTAAAGAAACCAACTTGAGACTATATCCAGATCTAGTCCGTCAACAAGGGACATCGGTAACTAGAGTTACATAAAATGTGAAATAAAAATGTACACAACGTATGCATAGAGATTATTGCTTATTATGGTGCAATAATGGTCAAGGTTTAGGTTGATTTCTATGATTGGCTAAAAAGACGGGAGCAAAAGTCAAACTTACGCTACCACGTTAAGGAAAATGTGAAAATTGACGGTCTCACCCGGCCATATCTTCGTAACCAGATGAGGTACGAAAGCAATTGAGGTATCGTTAGGAAGGTAAGGTAAATGCCCTTACGTATGTATAATCACTTTTGATAATTAATGTTAATTAAAGCCACTAGGGCCTGGCAAAGCCATTTCATGTTACCAAAGTTGATAATTTTACGTAAATATCGACTTTCCCCATTTAAACGGGAAAAGCAGGAAAACTAGTAGATATTGTAATGTATAGCTCAGAAATAGTTCTTTTGAAGGAAAATATGTAAAAACCCTTAAGGTTTCCCTGAAAACCAGGAAAACGTAAAAACTAGCTTTTCCATAGTAAAAGTGGGCGAGGTCTTCAAAATTATATCCCCACCACTTTTAATGTCTTAGGGGTATAAAAGAGGCTATAATCGCCGGATATATTTGTGTTCGCTCAGCCCCACCAGTGGGAGCTCCTAGGAAGAAGAAGAAAGGAAGAAGTAGGGAAATTGTGATAGGAAGTAGGAAATTGTGATAGGGAAAGTTTAACCAGTAGTTTGTGTCTCATTATTTTATTATACCGTTTCATTTATTTTTCGCCAAGTATTATTTTATCGTCACCCACACCCCATCCTTCATCAGTGCAGCTCAGTCTGCGGGATTAGTGCTCCCCTAGAGCACCTGCGCTATCAGAGCGCGTTACGGCCGTTTAAAAACACGCTGAGCGGTTCAACCGCCTCGGTTCACCCGCCGCGGTTGAAACGCGCGGTTCGCCCGCCGCGGTTTTTAAACGCCCCTTGTTAGGTGACTGTGAGGTCGCGAAGGTCAAACCCAGGCCTGTCGCACATCGACCACGTCGGCGCCACGCGTCGTCCACACTTACATACATTCACCTTTCGTTACCTTCACTCATCCATTCACTGAGACTGCGTGTGCCAAGCGCGATATTCAAATCCAGTCCGATTTCGTCTAGCCTAGAGAGCAGAACACCTATTTTCCTCTGTGAGTGAGTTCCCTTTTCCTTAAACAAGCGTAAATCACAGAACCCCCAGCCTTCAATGGTTAAAAGTATAATTATATCTCCCAAAAAGGATCGTCATTTGTTATACAGTAGGTATAATAATAAAATTTAAAAAATATTAATGTCAACATAATAAAAACGAAATATATAAAAAAATATCAAAACATAATTCTCTCAATAAATACTATCACTAAAACTTAAAACAGAATATTATAATACTTAATAACACTTAATAACATTTGATACAATTAAAATCAATCATCAGGCGGCAATGTCAATTTATTAGGTACATCATTTAAAAAGTAAGTTCCATGTACTCGTTCACGGAGTACAGAGGGTTGATCAACAAAAGATTTCTCAGCTTGCGCCGAAATGTTTCGTCAGATTGTTCATTTCTGATATCGGCGGGTAATCGTTCATAGTATGTGGGGCCGATGACGCGGGGGTTCTTTGTTGAAAGCGCCATGCGACGAGGAACCGTTCTCAGCCGCCCTGTAGAACGAAGCTGTTTCCCTGGAAAGTCCACGCGTTGGAACTGAGAAATATTCATTCTTACAAATATTAAACAGTCGAATAAGTATTGTGAGTAGTGTGTCATAATGCGTTGAGATTTGAAAAGTTCTCTACAGGGGTGCCTATGTTTTACTCCAACAAGTGTACGAATTGCTCGTTTCTGCACAATTAACACTCTCTTTGCGTCTGTAGAGTTTCCCCAGAGGATGGTGCCGTAAGAAATAACTGAGTGGAAATAAGCAAAGTACACCTGTTTCAATGCCTCCCTGGAGATCAATGGTTTCAATTTTCTCAAGGCAAAGACGGCACTACCCAACCTATCACACAAACTGTCTACATGGCGCTTCCAATTCAAATTCGAGTCAACTATGAACCCAAGGAACTTGCTCTCGTTACATAGTGGCATAGGACTACTGGCCATACACGGCGGAAGCGAAATCTTTCGGCCAGAGAATAGCATTATGTTAGATTTTGAACAATTTAATAGAAGCCCATTTGCCGAGAACCAGTTCCTTAATTGACTACATGCCTCACCAATCGTATGGCTTAGCTGGTCGTAAGAGTTTGCACTAACTAACACAGTTGTGTCATCGGCAAACAATACAGACAAACCAGCCACAATGTTCGACGGAAGGTCATTTATAAACAATAAAAATAAGGTATTTCCTAGGGCAGAACCCTGAGGAATACCAATATTTATGTCCCCTGCGTCGGATTGTAGTGATTTGCCGTCAGTGAGTAATTTCACGACTTGTTTTCGGCCTGACAAAAATGAGGTGAATAGATTGTAGGCATTGTTTTGGATTCCATATCGATTTAGTTTATTCAGAAGTAATTCATGGTTAATAACGTCAAAAGCCTTTGACAAATCACATAATATTCCTGCCATCTTGCTCCTATCGTCCAGCCCAGTCATGATACAGTCGAACATCCTATACGCCGCGGTGGTTGTCAACTTTTTTTGTCGGTACGCAAATTGATTGTCCGTTAACAGGTTATTCGACTCCAGATGACGCATTAGCTGAGACGATAAGATAGATTCCACTAGTTTGGAAATAGTGGGTACTATTGTGATTGGCCTATAGTTGTTAACGTCGCACCTGTTACCCTTCCCTTTGAATATTGGACACACCCTCGTATTTTTTAAAACATCAGGATATGTACCAGTTTCAAACATAAGGTTTATAAGGACAACAAGTACGTCGACAACAAGTGGCCATATCCAAAGAAGAATATTAGGTGATATGTCAAATATATCAATAGTGCTACTTTTCTTCAGCATGGGGCGAAAAGCCGTATCAAGCATATCGCGAGTGACGAGTGGTAGGGTAAAAACGGGCACGTTTACGGGTTTATTACAACGTTACTCTTAAGTCCCGTCCCGTATAAAATGTATCGTACACCCACGCATACATACACGCACACACACACACTTACACACACACACACAAACACTTACACACTCACACACAAACACACACACACACACAGACACACACTCCCTCACACATACTATTTTCTAGTCTAGTATAAAATTGAATAAAAAAACCTGTTAAAACCTTTTGTGTTAGCATAATACCTATTATAATCTATGGAAGAGCGGAGCTACCCAATACAGGCATTGTTTGCTTACCGGGCGGCTCCATCCCTATCATAAATTTAGTCTATAATTTAAGAAAATAAAGAATTTTGAATTTTTTTTTGAATTTAGATCTCCATTCTTTTTGCGGCGAAGTTTCAAGCATAATTTTTATATTGAACTTGGCTCTCCTTTTTTACGTTTATGTTTTTGGTGGGATCTGCTTTAAGGCAAATGTTTGGTTGGTTGACCTGGTTGACTAGTAGAGAATGCTTTGTAGCATTAAGTCCACCTTTTGCAACATAAGTTATTATTTTGTGCAATAAAGATTAAATAAATAAATTATTACGGAAAACATTGACATAAGATTGAAAATCACCTAGCCTGTGAAAATAGTTATTTGTTATACAAGAGGAGAAAGTTGGTTCATATAAAGAATCCTGAGCGTAGCGAGTGTTTCAACACACGAGACGTAAAATTACTTTTCACCCGTGTATAACACAAAACTTTTCACCTCACTACAGCGAGGAAAATAAGAAAAAGGGTACCTAAGACAAAAAAAAAATGAAAGTGACATAAAATATGTCAGGAAAATAAAAACTTAAACGAGCCAAGCATTTAGTGCAGTCGCCATCACATACATCGGAGCAAACAAGCACGTCACAAACATCGGAACACACCTCTATTTTCAAGGCATTATTGTGCATGTGTAATGGCGACTGTACTTTTAACGTTCTACGTTTTGTTCGCTGTCACATGTCACTTAAGCTGCGTTCAAATGTCAAAACACTTTCTTTTCTTCACATGTGGATAAAAAGCGATTTTGTCAATAGGCTTTCCGAGCTAGTGAGGTGAAAAGGTTTTTTCACGATACCTATAGGTACTTGCTTGTGTGGCGGCCAGAGGTATACTCGCACGTATTTTAGATTCCAAATGCATTCTTCTTCTTCTTTTTGGTCATGTCCTCATATCTGAGGGACGTAACGACTATGGGCGACTCTTTCAACCTTTGTTCTCCAGGCGGTTCTAACTTGAGCCTTTTGTATAGTTGCCTGTATTGTGGACCCAGTACCTTCTTGGACTACATCTGTCCACCTCCTGGGCGCACGACCTCTGCTCACGACCTCTGCTCTTCCTTCCTTCAACACTACCAGAAATTATGCACCTTTCTAGCGTATCCGCGCTGCGTCTGATAGGTGTCCGAAGAATTTGAGTAGGTACTCTTTGGGTACAAATGGTGGACAGCCTTGTTGTGATATTAAGCTCCTATACTAGCCCCAATGCAGAAGAGTTCGTACAGTACTTAACAACTATCACATTTATCTTGATATTTATTACATGCTCAGATCAAACGACCAAGTAATAGGAACAATATTAGTAATGTTTAATGTTGTTTATTTTCATTGTTAAATAGAAACCCTAAAAGGTTTTATTGTAGAAAAAAGGGCACTTAAAAGCTATTGTCCAATTCAAATTGTGGTCTCCAATTGCACTTCTTGACTCATGGGCTCGAAGCAGAACCGTGAGCATACATAGCTTTGCCGTGTCGCTTTCTCTTGTAAGGGCCCTTTTTTCGCTTGTTGAATTCGTTACCGAAAAAAACAAAATTTCTTCTGCTCATAAAAGTGGTATCCTTGTAATATAATTGTGTTAATGTGGAATATTTTCATATAAAATGGAACTATAATACAACTAGTATTGAACGGTGTTGAATTTTTATCGAAAACACCTTACAAATGGGAGAACCTACAAAACTGCTCTGACTAGACGAAAACATATGCATCGGGGCTAGTATATAGGATAGACTCGTTAGTCCGACGTTCAGTCCAAGATATCCGAAGCATTCTGCCCTAGCGCCACCATCTCGTCTATCCTTCTAAGAATCAGTGTCCAGGTCTCGGAAGCGTACAGGAAGATCGAGAAGATGAGCCTTATTTTTGTTTTGCGCAATATTTACTTTTGTTTCCAAATGCATAAACGAACCGTTATTTACTACATTTTCCTATGATTTACATCTACATGCTAATGTAAGTACCTACTCAAGATGCTGGCCTCTGATCAAGTTGGACCGAAAAGAGCTCAGCTCTCAAATTGATGATTATGATATCTGTGTAGTGTCAAACAGCTGATTTTGGAGTCGACGTCAATACGTCAGTACTATAAATTTGTACAAAGCATCTAGCAACACGCTGCACGGCCTTAAATCTATTTTATTTGTTGGTCAATTACGTAACTTTTCGTACTTAGTTAGACAGATGTAAATGTAGATAGTGGTCAAATGCGTACCTATAAGTAATAAAAAAAAAATGGAATTATTGTATGAAAAACTCGTCAGTTGAATTATTTCAACGCTCGTTCGAAAAGTTACGCAATAAGGTACCTCTCTGGATCCACTCTTAAACCAATCTTTTTGTACATGGCGAGTCACCAGCTACAAGTCAGTAGTGCGTAACGAAATGAAGACATAATCGTCGATTGTCGTCGCAATGACAACAAACAGCGTAAATTGAAATGGATAGGTAGCTATCTCCCAACCGACTCTTAAGTGTAATGTCCTCCATATGTACAAATTTGCATTCCCCCTTTATAGCACTAAATCCTTATTTCGCTTAATGTTTACACTTAACGTTACAGGATTTCAGTTTATTTAATATTTTAAATGTAGCTTAAATTTGATGCTGTCAAACTGGGAAACTTGATACTTATGTGAATGATAAGTACCTACATGGTTACTTATCAAAACTTTGGCTATGCCATCGGAACTCTGATCTCTTTAAAACATTAAGTCAAGTAAATAATTCTCAATCAATGTTGTATTCATTCACAATCCACATTGAATGACTATAATTTTCTATAGTAAATACAAGATGATAATTAACATAAACTAAATTAAATTAAAACTACGTTAAATCTAAAAATACATTGAATTAGTTGAGCGTTACTGTTATTTAGAAGTATTTTTCCACTGCTGCTGGGCACAAGACTGAATAGTTTCAAGTTTCAAGTTTCTTTATTTGGCCAAGTAACAAAATAACGTTACATCTAGCAAACATAACACTTTTCTCTTAATTTAATCATGCACTTATACTTAAAATAGGGTAACAATCATGAAATTTTACAAGTCAAATGTAATTGAATTATCAACGTAGGTACTTACTATATGTATAACAATTTTAAATGGATCTCTCTTGTTTATTTTTTTCTGTAAATTCATTGATTGTGTAAAATGGGTTACATTGAAAGAAACATTTAAGCCTGCTCTTAAATTTTATAAATGGCATATTTGTTATGTGAGAGGGTAGCAAATTATATAAAGTAATTTTGAGAGGTAGACCTTGTTTAAATGTTTATACTAGTTTCGTTGGAGGTACACACAGTTTATTTTTATTGCGTGTATTATAATGAATGTCTTTCCTTTTGATAAAGCTTTCCTTCTCTTTGTGGATTTCCAACAGACTTTTAAATATAAATAACGATATTACTGTCATTATTCGGCCTTTTACAAAGTATTCTCTAACCGAAGTGCCCTTGCGTAAACTAAACAGAATTCTAATGGCTCGTTTTTGAGATACAAGGATTCTATGAATGCCAACAGCATTGCCCCAGATGGTCAAAGCATAGTTAAAATGAGCGTGGATAAGAGAGAAGTAAGCCATAACTAGGGTTTTATTGTTAATTAAAGGTCTCAATTTCAGGAGAGCGTAATTACCGGAAGCAATTTTATTATAAATTTTGTCAATATGAAATGAGTGGCTTATTTTATTGTCAATGTGATAACCTAAAAAATTTGTATCAGTTACAATATTTAGTCCTAAGTTAGAATAATTAAATTTATCAATTTTATTTTTATTACAGTATGTCAATAAAATAGTTTTGCTAGTATTTAAGACTATGCCATTAGCATTAAACCATTTCTTAAGCGTCGTCATGACGTGATCAATTTAGAGTTCTAATTTTGCATAGTTTTTATCTTTTAGACCCACATGAGTATCGTCTGCAAACAATGTCACCATGGCATAATCTGGTAGGCATTCAGGAAAATCATTCACATATACTAAAAACAAAACAGTAATAAACACTTAATAAAAAAAAACTGCAGTGCAAGTTACTTATTTTGGAATAGCCCAATTAACGAAAGTGTAGTTATCATGTGTGTCACCCTACAGAATAATGCAGTTGAAATAATGAGCTCCTGATAATTCGCTTTATTACGGGCGAGGAGGGAAAATGGCGAATCTCTTAAAGATTCGGCCAATTCAGCTAAGTTAATGCATGAACTAAAGTTTTTTTTATAAAGTTACTTACGTACGTCCGCTGGATGCGGGTAGCGGAGCACCGGTCACTTTGGCACTCTTTGGGGGAAGCCTATGTCCAGCAGTGGACGTCTTTCGGCTAATATGATGATGAAGATGATCTATACGTTGACGGCATTGACTTAACATCAAGCGGCACATTCACTTTGTTAGTCATCACAATGTCCCATATTACCACAGTCGACGGAGCTAAAATTAACAGCATCTGACTGTAGTATTACGTTACGCGAACTATTAATGAAGTCGAGGCATTCCTCAGAGATGACAATTAGCAATGCTGAAACAAAGACTTCAAAGACATAATGTCTGATATTCATTTAATTAATTCAGACCGCCTTTACGCTTCAAGCAGTTATGTTTGGAAAATTAAACGACTCTGGCTCAACTTACGCCTTATTGACTTCCTACACTAGTATTACCCTATTTAAACATAATGTAAATATTGTTAGCAATAAACACACAGGAATATACATACATACGTAGGGATTGATACTATCACATGCCATTTTCAAGAAGTGTACTTTATTCGACTTAATAGCCTTATTTAAAAGCTATAAACGTAAATGGTATTGGTAAAATGTAATGGAGGAGCATATCGTAAAACAATAGGTGGTCGGACCAATCACTTAGCAATAACGCAATAGCTTTGACGTCTCGGTGCCCTCAAAGAATAATTGGACTTGATCAGAGCAAGGTCATTGAATCTTGCATCGTGATCGTTTGATATTTACGATGGAATAAACACGTATTTACTGGCTTTACCAATTAAGGAGCTCTTGAGATTTCCGGAGTTCAAATAAGTCGGTACTTCTAGTTTGGAAGATAAAGATAGCAGAATAGGTACTAAGAAAATGAACGCATATGAGAAGAGGACAAATCAAACATACAGACTTGTTCTCATTATTTCGACTTCCGAAAGAGATACACACAGGATACATTTTCCTTATTTGGGCTGCCGAAATCAAATAAGTACTTGTACTTACGATATTTATATTAATTTTACTGTTTAAAATAGTTATGCTTCTAGTTTGGAAGATCTAGATAGCAAAATAAAAATAAATTAATACATATGCATATGACACAAGAACAAATTTAATCAAACATACAGACTTGTGTACTCATTCCTGTATTTTCAAAAGAGATTCACTAAGTACATGTTGACATTAAGGTTAAGTTAAGGAAACTATAACATATATGTACACCTTAAATTACATAGATAAACATGTGGAAGAGCGGAGTCTATTAACACAAGCATATTTCAATGCTTAAAACGAGGCTCAAACTCAGATTATGTAAAAATTTTAAGATACTGAATAAAAGATTTTATTTTTATTATTTTATTTATAAGTGTACACATACTCCTACTGTGAGAAGAAATGTCTGTCTTTCCACTAGTTATATTATTAAGTCAATTGATAGTAGTAAATCTAATTATAGTTGTCAATAAAACAGCCTCATAAAAGAAGCTATTGACAATATATTAACTATAAAATAAAATAAACCAGTGGACAACAATTAGATTAGGAGTTTCTAAACTTTTGACGTGGGTTAGTTTTGAAAGGTAAAAGTCAACAAACCAATTATTATGATGATCATTTGTTTTGTAGATTTACTGTTAACAGCCAACTGTTTTACCTTCGGAGTGCTGACGGTTATAAATGATTTGGGTAACCCTTTTTTACTCAGCTTAAGAGTTATCAGTCATCGTTAAATTTTATGTGTTCTTGTCACTGCAAACGTCGCCGCAACTCGCAATTTTTTTTTCAGAGGTCGGGCAAAAAGTTTCGAAGTTTTGAAACTAAGTTGAGGAATGAGATAATGTAGTTAGAAATTACGAGACTTGCCTTGTCAGTGACATTTGTGAAAAGGCATTAAATACATCTCAAACAAAAGGAAATTAAACAAATAAGTAGGAAAAAAAAAAAAGCAAGTATGTATGTTCAGAAAAGTTAGTTTGATATCGAAGAAGTATATGGGGATTTCGTTTTGATACGGTATTTCAACAAGAAATCTTTTAATGTTCTTTGTAGCATGTGCACCCTTATGTGATGGGGGGTGTAAGTGTGTTCGGAACTACGATATACACAAGTTCCACGCGGACGGATTCGTGGGCGGAGGCTAGTAGAACATAATTATCTATTAGACTAAAACAATATATACAGGGCGTCCCACGGCGATGCCACATGGAGGGAAAGTACCTTGAATATTGTAGATAGAACATTTTACTGAAAGAAGACATTATTTTAATTTTAAAAACAATTTAAACTGCATTCATAGATTTTAAAATAATTACATGGTTGAACCGGGAATCGAACCCGCTACACGAGAAAAATAATTACCCTGTAGCTTTATCATACCGATCGAAAGGCTTCATCGTAAGGATTATTTTTTGCTAAATAACATAGTGTCAGAAATAAAAGGAAGACTATGCATTATAACATAGTATGTGAAATTTTGTTCAGAAAAATGAAAAGCTGACATTGCCGTAAGGACATACAACTGACATTATCATAAGTACCTATTACTAATAAATCAGTACCCACTTGAGAAGTACGCATCATTTCCCTATTAAAATTTAAGTGCATGATAAAATGACAAAGAGATACGTAATTAGTAGGTACCTGGTTTTATGCAACAAATCGAGTTTCTGTCCAATCAAGTTTCTGCCATATCCTAAATCTGCCGAAAGGCGCGTAAATGATTTTTTCAATGGGACTCTTTTTGAGCATTTGATAGATTAAATTGATTAATTTTGAACTAAAATGTTAAAATTTATGGTCTTCCCTTTATTTCTGACACTATGTTATTTAGCAAAAAATAATCCTTATGATGAAGCCTTTCGATCGGTATGATAAAACTACAGGATGATTGTTTTTCTCGTGTAGCGGGTTCGATTCCCGGTTCAACCATGTAATTATTTTAAAATATATGAATGCAGTTTAAATTGTTTTTAAAATTAAAATAATGTCTTCTTTCAGTAAAATGTTCCATCTACAATATTCAAGGTACTTTCCCTCCATGTGGCATCGCCGTGGGACGCCCTGTATAACAACAACAAACAATATATAGTTTTTAGAAACATATCGTAAACGTGTGTCAGTTTGTAATATAAAAAAAAAACTTAATGAAGTTATTTTCAAAATTGCTTTTATAAGGTTAGAAATGAGGACATTACGTATTATTTGTGGTATATTGTATTAAAAACAAACAAATTGATTTTGTGTTATTTAAAAAAAAAATTATAAAATGTAATGATGTGCTATATTTTTAGAATTGCCCTTTCATTAGATACCACACACGATAGGTTTCTGAAAAAAAAAAAATTCCATACAAAAAATTAAATGTCATGGAACTCCCCTCCTAAGGGATTTTTTTTTAGGAACTGGGGGTCAAACATTTTGTTTTGACCTCTAGTATGCGTGTGCTACATGGCTAAACTGTAGATCGATTTGCGGTTTTTTTATTTAATCGTATAAGCTACAATAAATGGAGACGGGATTTCCGCGCGCGCCAGCTCGAACATTGCCGCGCTCGAACATTGCCGCGCTCGAACATTGCCGCGCTCGAACGTGCCGCGCAGCAATCCGAGCGCTGGCGGTTTTTGAGCCCGCATCAAAGAAGCTTCAGTCGCTGGCGCGCGCGCAGTTTGGACGGTTGTGTTGCGACGAACGTTTGCTTGATGAACGCTGATTGAGCTGGATCGATTGCCTCGCGCAGCCGCTGCGGTCTGGTCTACCTAAATTCCATCGAACATTTTCCGCGTGAGCAAATGTTCACGCAAACACTAGCTCGTACGGCTGCCGCGTATAATCTGTTACCTAACCTAACCTAACCTTAACGTCGCTTTTATAAAATGACTCCTAATTCCTACATATTTATGAAACTTTTGATGAAATATTCGTTTCGTATCTCATTAAAAAGTAACCCTATATTTTTTGGAAAACTGTTACATTCGTTAGAAACATGGAGTACACACATGTCACACGTGTATCAAAGAGTACCCTTACTTAACTGGTCTGGTATTAATAAATATTACCGACACCAAATGTAAGAAAAACCAGTGTTAGTCTGAGCTCTAACTACGCATAGTTGGTACAACAGTCCATGTCAAGTTATACAAGGTATGAAAACAGAGTTGTGCTATGTGAATCGCATAACAGAAGTGGTCCTAATACGTTAGACCTTGGCTGAGATTTACAGTTAAGCCAATATGGGGTTTAAGGCTAGTCAGCCTAATCCTGTACGTTCAGATACGAATGAGATTACTGGAGGACTGTCTAACGGGTGTTTTAATTCAGGGGATACCGTGGAATGGAGTTGCTTTAAGAAAAAATGGGGCTACTTTGATCATTTAGAATGTAGTATAAAAGCAGAATCGATCGAAAATCGCCTCACTGCTGGGTCCAGTCAGGTATAGCTCCAACAGCATCCTCAATGCGGTTGCAGAAAGGTCAGATGGCCCTATGATTAAGTTTTGGGTATGGCAAATAAAAAGTGTGGCCCAATTTAAATTTTACTAACCTAGTAAATAAGCCTTTACTAAAAAGCTAGGTATGAACTTATGTCCAAAATAAAGAATTTTATTATTATAAAAGCAGAACTATTTGAAACTAGCTTTTGCCCGCGACTTCGTCCGCGTAGAACTCGTTTATATCGTAGTTCGATACAAATCTTAACCCTCCACTTAGGGGATGATTTTCGGAATAAAACTACCCTACGTCCTTCCCCAGGACCTAAACATCTGTATACCAAATTTCATCTAAATCGGTTCATTCGTTTTCACGTGATGCGCGGTCACATAAACAGACAAACAGATAAACAGACCAACAGACAAAAATTCTAAAAACTGTTGGAACGTGTTCTGTTATCAATTTTAAGTATCCCTAGCCATTCTTTTTTTTTTATATCTTCCATGTACAGACTTTCGACCCTCTTTAGCTTTATTATATGTATAGATAGATTAAGAAGATTTAATCGAGTATGTAGCAAGATAGATAACTAGTATTATTCACTGCCACAGTTCACCCTGAAGTAAAAACAATGATTTCGTAGAAAAACCTATTTGATCAAAGTCGCTCCCGAATCATTGCACCGGTATGGAATAGAAGGATAAAGCGTATTGTTATGTTGATATAAGTTCTTACTTCCTGTGGCCTGTATACTTAAATGAATTATGACTTATTAAGGCTAGATTAAAACAATCAAATGGGCGTCTTGACTGTTAAAAATTATTGCATGTCCAACTGGTTTTAGTTCTACTAATATCGTCCTAGATAACAACCGACACTGCAGCGATTTCTAAATTACTTAATTATTCGGAAATGGTTAATATCATTGCCGTTATAAACTCTACAAGAGACTTAAATAGAAAAATCGAATAATTATTAGAAAATGTGATACTAAGTAATTAAATTATGTATTAACCCGTTCGCTACGTCTATTAAATGGATCTATATCAGTAAATAATAGTAATTTTCGTAATAGTTGTCTTTACTTTTTTCAATGCAGAGAAGCAGAAATATAAAATTTTATCCATTGTTATTATTTATTCATTGTTTCAAATTGAAATTAAGGTTATGAAAGTTCAACAGATGCATTCTTTGTCTTATCGTGTCATGAAAGGAGTGGTCAAAATTGACGTGCATAATTTATTTAAATCCTTACAGCACCAGTACAATGTATGGGAAAACAATGAGCGCCAGTTTGCAATAAATACACAACGTAATAAGTGTCGATTGGAAGAAAATGCTAAAAAAGCTTAAAGAAATAGGATTAGATTATTAGCATAGAAGGATCATATTCGAATTGTATAAGGACCAGTAAACTATAATAACAGTTGGAGAGGAGAAGGGATCAGCAAGAATTAAGAAGGGGGTAAGACAGGGCTGGCCCACTCTCTCCGCTAATTTTCAATGTTTTCATTGAATCTGCCATAAGAACAATACAAGAGAAAACAGATGTAGGTGTAAAATTTAATGGATACAGTATTTAAAGAATTTGCGCTTAAAATTAATGTCAAATAAACCAAAATTGTAATAGCATCTAAAACAGACAGTCCATCGTTCACACCAATCTCATAAACGGAGCCACAGTCAAAAAAGTAAACTCATTCAGATATTTAGGAAGCCTTATCACCGCAGACTCTAGATGCACACCAGATATAAAGTCCAGAATAGCAATGGCAAAACTAGCTTTCCACAACAAAAAACATATATTAACTTCAAAAATATCGAAAGAAACGAAAATAAAATTTATTAAATCATACATATGGAGCATAGCATTGTACGGAAGTGAAACTTGGACCTTGACCCAGAAAGATGCGGAGATATTAGAAGCGTTTGAGATGTGGTGTTGGAGGCGAATGGAGAAAATTAGCTGGAGAGATAGAGTAACCAACGAAGAAGTGCTGAATAGAGTGGGGCAAACCAGGCAGCTAGTTAGGAACTTAGAAAATAGAAGAGGGAAGATGATAGGGCACCTCTTACGACATGACAACTTCGTACTTAACATAATTGAAGGAAAGATAGAGGGGAGGCGAGGAAGAGGAAGACCTACAATAGACTACATGGAGCAACTCAAAAAGAGAGTTGATGTTGGGTCATATCGTGAGGTCAAAGAGATTGCGTGGGATCGGAGTAGATGGAGGACCTACTTTGAGCTACACCGACAAGAGCCTAGCTCTTAAGTAAGAGAAGAAGATGGTTAAAAGGTCAGATAGCAGACGCTTCCGCGAAAATCTGGCGCCTCAGGATTAGTTTGCAAATGCAATGCGGATCCCGGGTTTTTCTGAAAATGCATCGGGGATGTAACAAGATAAAGAAAAAAATTTAACAGGCTGAAAAGACATACATACATAACCTTTATACATAATAAGTTTCGTTACAAACTAGTTTTAAACAGACCTACAAAGTAAAATATTGCCACACTTATTTTTACAATATGCCTTCTTAAGAAGGGTCGATTAACTCCTTGGAATTGTTTAAATTGCAGGCATTAATATATCTTGGATTGGATAACGAAACTTTTAGAACACTCAAGTTGTTGGAATGGAGAAGTTTTATACGATCACTACCCAAAAGCTTTTAAGTTTTCCAGCATTTTACAATTCAACTATAACTCGTTCAGTTATAGGACTGAAATTCAAAGTTTGACTAACTAGTTAAACGAATTAAGTGATGGAGTTAAGCCCTTTCCACATTTATTCTAAGTATGTATGAATATACATAACTAGCTGTTGCCCGCGACTTTGTCCGCGTAGAACTTTATATCGTCTTAGAAAATGATTTCTCTCAATACAAACTTTGAACCCTCTTTTAGGGGATACATTAAAAAAGAACGTTGATGTTCATTTTCTAGTTTGTAAACAAACAGTCTAAAACGAAAGTTAAAAATCTCATACTTTAAAAATGTCTTGAAATACACAAACTTTGAACCCCCTTTTGAATTCTCTTAGGGGATGAATTTGGAAAAACTCTGAAATTAGTTTTGTAGTCTTTTAACATACAGAATAAGACCGAAGTTACAAATTTCTTACTCACACTTCATTGCTCTCCATTTAAATTTGAGCCCTCTTTTAAACCCCCTTAGGGGTTGAATTTTTCTAATCGCTGAAAGAACTGTTTTCGTATTGTAGTAAGTAATCTTACTACTAACTTTTAAGTCTCTAGCTCAAAAAAAGTGTTGCCCATACAAAGCTTGCCCCCTTGTTAACCCCCTTAGGGGTGGAGTTTTTTTAAGCGCTAAATTTTTTTTTTTATTCTCTAATAAGTAATCTTTTTGCAAAGTTTTAAGTCTCTAACTCAAATAAAGAGTTGCCCATGAAAAACTTGCACAAGGGGTGCAAGTTTTTCATGGCCACCTTTAACCCCCTTAGGGGTGGAATTGTCTAAAACACTTTATGTCCTTTCTTTGTATTTTAATAAGTTATCTTTCTACAAAGTTTCAAGTCTCAAACTCAAAAACATAAATATTCCCTCATAAAAACTTTGCATCTCTGTTTATCTCCCTTAGGGATATTTTTTTCCAAAACGCTGAAAGATTTTATTTAGCATTTTTATAAGTAATCTTTCTTCAAAGTTTCAAGTGTCTAGCTCCGAAAAAGTGTTCCCCATACAAACCTTGCACCCCTTTTTAACCCCCTTAGGGAATGATTTTTGTAAAACGCTGAATGTAGTTTTTTTCATGTAATAAGTAATCTTTCTAAAAAGTTTTAAGTCTCTATTTCAAAAAAAGTAGTTTTTTCCGTACAAACTTTGCACCCTATTTTACCCCCTTAGGGGTGAAATTTTCCAAAACACTGAAAGTACTTTCTTTGTATTCTAATAACTAATCTTTCTACAAAGGTTTAGGTCTCTAGCTCAAAAAAAAAGTTTCCCACATACAAACTTTGCACCCCTATTTTACCCCCTTAGGGGTGGAATTTTCAAAAATCCCTTCTTAACCTTAGCCTACGTTATAAAAGCAACCTACTGTGCAAAAATCAACTCTCTAAAATGATAATCCGCCGGTCTCTTGCCACCATCAATGTGCCTGCTCTTCTTGAGCCGCCTGGCATTGTCAGAGATGATGGCAAGAGACCTGATGGTGTGTCTCTGGTTCCTTGGAGTTTGGGACGGATGCTAATGTGGGACGCTACCTGTGTAGACACGCTGGCACCGTCCCACCTCCAACGGACTACTTCTAAAGCAGGTGCAGCGGCAAAAAACGCCGAACTTCTAAAATGTAATAAATATAGCGGCCTCGGCAGAGAGTACAACTTTGTACCCTTTGGCGTCGAGACCCTCCCAGTGCACATAAGTTATTTGCGGAAATCGCGAAACGTCTGGTTGATGTAACTGGTGACCGAAGAGCTGGCGGCTTTCTTGCGCAACGCATCAGCATTGCAATTCAACGAGGAAATGCCGCCAGCATCCTCGGTACAATGCCTCGAGGGCCTTTTTTAGATTTAACGTAGTTTTAATTTAATTAAATTTATGTTAATTATCATTTTTATTTATTTATGTTATTATTTAAACGGCCTCCGTAGCCCAGTGGGTAGTGACTCTGCCAACAAAGCTGGAGGTCTCGGGTTCGAATCCCGGTCAGGGCATTTATTTGTGTGTTTATCACGAATATTTGTTCCTGAGTTATGGATGTTATATATGTATATAAGTAGCTATATGTATTTATCTATTATATATATCATCGCCTAGTACCCACAACACAAGCCTTATTGAGCTTACCGTGGGCCTAGGTTGATTTGTGTAAGATTGTCCCGTAATATGTATTTATTTATTTATCTTGTATTTACTATAGAAAATAAATATATGTCCCACTCTCTAAGATTAGTAGTTTCGGCTGTGCGTTGATGAGTGAGTGAGTGAGTGAATAAGACAGTTAGTCAGGACATTATTACAATAAAGTGCAAATTACAAAATTTAATTGAAATCATAAAAAGATACTTATGACTGGGTTATGAGACTTGAAAGTTTCAAAGAAATTTTATATATTTATTTAATTGGTAAAGAGCAAATTTAATAAAACTAATAGAATCTTTAGACTTTAATAAAAAAATGTATAACAGCTATGTAGGTACTTAAACGCAGTATTTCACGACCAGAACAGCACTTTTCGTGATTTGCCACATACAACGGTTAGTACGAAGATAATGCTGTGACGTCATAATACTATGTCAATTCGCCAGCAAGGGTTCCGCTGTTTGGCCCTCTTTTTGTCGTTTTAAGTGTTCTAATCTGAGCTAGTCAAATATAAATATTTTATCCACTCAGAAAACTGATTCGAATGTCAACGTGAAAAAAAGTTGTCAGTTTGGTGCGAAACTGTTACGGCTTGCACTCGTTTGAAAGTCTTCATTCACATCTAAGTAATCCTTTTTCCTTCTCTGTCTTGAAGTGGTTGTGTTTCTTACTCAGCTTATAAAACTGTCGCGCCTCTTCATCTTCTGTGAAATGGTCATTTTTGCCGGTTTATTAGCACCGCTAGTTGTTCACGACGTTTTAAAACTCTGATCGATCTGAGCTTGCAAAAGGCAGGAAGTAAAAAATGTTAGAAGTAAACCAGATAAAGTGGACTTTTATTTGGTCTACTTCCTGCATTTTTTGCAGGATTTTTTAACCAGGTAGTGGATTACCTGGCCATTTTTGACAACAGAAATCTAAAACTTAATACCTGATGAGCTTTTTCAACTATAATAATAACATAAAATAAAATAAAATTCGTTTAATTCAGACAACCACGGGTCCATACATGTTAAAGTTATTATCTAGGTTTACCTACTTAATTACTAGTGTTAGTTATTTCAAAGTAAAAGAACCAGGACACTCACGCGTGTACGAGGTGACTATCTATAGTACACTCTAGTGTACTCTGGTCCAATGTATGACAAGCTGACTGTCCATCCTGTCAGCTATAACGGCCAGGAGGCTGTTGCGGCTATAGCTAACCGGCTTCAAAAAAAGAACATAGTTACTCAATCTCAAAATTACTTTCTAGCTATTAACATTTCGAAACATGATAAGTACCGACCTAACCTTTACAAGTAATTAGCAAACATTCGAGTAAACATGTAGGCAGAACTAATCACTTAATCAACTTAATGTATTAGGTTTATGACCAACTTAGTTTCAAACACTCATAGAGCAGACAATACGCGTGTTGTGAAAGTACTTTAGGGTCAAAACCTTCAGGTTTTATTATTATTATATTACATTACCTTACATGAAACAGTACGACGTTTATGAACAACAGTAATATAATTCTAAAATCCAAGGAAAACCTAAGTCATGTCCAACTCGGTTATATACGCAAATTTTACAGGAGAGCGAAAAAACGTAATTTGAATTTTTCGTCACCTAAAACCCAAATAGCATTAATAAACGATGCAATGGCATTTGGTAGTATAAAACTAGATCTTTGCCATACTATATTTTTTATTTTTATGTTCAGTTTAATCAGAATTGGGGGAAAATGTTTTGGATTTTAATATTATTAATAACTTGACAAATATAAGGCTTAAAATATTTTTTTACAATAAAGGCATCTGCCTTTTTATGCCCTTTATCCAAATATACAAAAAAACTAAAATAGAAAAAAACGAGTTACTTGTTTTCTGTATGGGGCAGCCAAACTTAACTCATTGTAATCGTCTAAATCGAACATTTCTTTTATACTAAACTTTACCATTTCTTGTAAGTGTACCAAACTAAGCAAAGAAAAATAGAGAAGATGGAAGATAATCCCGTAAATTCCGTAAAGGGATAAGTTCGCCTTAATACTTAGCGTTTTCTTTTGTTTTTTTTTAGTTATTGTTATCGAATGCGGGTCGGGCGCGGTTGAAGCGGTATATTCACACCGCAAGCGGGCGGCGTGTAGTAACGCGGGCCTGCGCGGGCCCGCCGCGGTAGCAATGCGGGCCCGCCGCGGGCCCGTCGCGTGCCCGCGCGGGCCCACGTTACTACTACTACTAAAAGGACGGCAGCACCAGTCGACTTCAAGATGTGGAATCTTCTCTACTTTCCAATTCCCTACTAGGCGATGATATTCCCCATAACAGCGTTACAGATTCTTATTATTCAGGGGCCCGTTTATCAAAAGCTTGTAACTTGTAATACAAGCAGAAGTCTCTTTCTAATGAGAGAAGTTGAAAAGAGACTTCCGCTTGTATTACAAGTTACAAGCTTTTGATAAACGGGCCCCTGAATAATAAGAATCTGTACGGCTGTTATGGGGAATATCATCGCCTAGTAGGGAATTGGAAAGTTGCGAAGATCATTTTTTAGGGTTCCGTAGCCAAATATCAAAAAAGAAAAAAAGCGGCCAAGTGCGAATTGGACTCGCACATGAAGGGTTCCGTAAAATAAATTGCGGTTTACGATTTTTGACGTATTAAAAAAAACTACTTACTAGATCTCGTTCAAACCAATTTTCGGTGGAAGTTTGATTGGTAAATACATCATATATTTTTTTTCGATTTTTTATTCTCTTATTTTAGAAGTTACAGGGGGGAAGACACACATTTTACCACTTTGGAAGTGTCTATCGCGCAAACTCAGTTCAGTTTAGAAAAAAAATTATTAGGAACCCCAATATAATTTTTGAAGACCTATCCATAGATACCCCACACGTATAGGTTTGATAAAAAAAAATGTTTTTGAGTTTCATTTCTGAATATGGGGAAACCCCTAAAATTTAATGTTTTTTTTCGATTTTTGTGTGAAAATCTTGATGCGGTTCACAGAATACATCTACTTACCAAGTTTCAACAGTATAGCTCTTATAGTTTCGGTAAAAAGTGGCTGTGACATACGGACGGACAGACAGACAGACAGACAGACATGACGAATCTATAAGGGTTCCGTTTTTTGCCATTTGGCTACTGAACCCTAAAAACGGAACCCTTATAGATTCCTCATGTCTGTCTGTCTGTCTGTCCGTCTGTATGTCACAGCCACTTTTTTCCGAAACTATAAGAACTATACTGTTGAAAAATGTCATTAAGAAGGGCATACGTTGATTTAATCGTGTCCATATCGTACCATAAACGCACGATATCCTTCAACAATTTAGTGCAGTCCAGGTGGTCGAATAATATTGGCGGTAATTTTTCTAGCTGCCGGGCCACAAATACTGGGATTGAACTAGGGTCTGCAGTTCTAAACACATTTTTAATATCGTTAATATCGCGCTGCTCCTTTTTGTCTCCTCTGCGATTAACAATTGGCTTGTATGTTTGGATGGCTTCAAAAAGTAACGACTTAGTATTTTGAATTTCAGCTCCGGTAAACGCCGACGTACACAAACGAACTAGGGTTTCCTCGTCTATGACTGATAACTTATTCTGTATATAAGACAGCATTTCGTCAATCACAATATTACTGTGGTTATATTTTACTGTATCCGACATTTTTACGACACTTGAGCGCCATTCGAGAGCGAATTCACAGACAACTATTATAAATTACATACTGAATTTACATTATTGAGTTAAATCCCTGAAGGGAATGTTATGGTTTCACAGATTACGTCAGTTAACAAGTTAAAGTTTAGGGAGGTCAAGTGGAAGCTGATGGTTTGAATAATACCCGTAAATAGGTTAACTTAAACAACATCATTTAATTCAAAAGGGTTATTGGGTTAATAGTAGGTTTTTCTCAAACTGACTCATTTCGCGTTTTCTATCATTATTTTTTTGAACGAGTGCGCGAATCGATTGATGTTCTCCGTTTCAGCTTGTGACAAGTGCTTATGTCCGGATGTCCTGCGGTCCGCCTGTTCTCCTTTACAGGTCGCATTTCTTAACTGATTCATGTACAATTTTGTTAATTATGTAGAACTTAAATATTTGACGATTTAGATTTTGGAAAAAAATACTATTAATGAAAAAAAAATAGCGATCGCGAGTTCTAGATACGGTCAGCCTCGCAAGGGGCTTAACAACCTTGTACCGTGTCGCATTAAACATCATGTGAAATTGCCATATGAAGTTGTCAAACGAGTGAAAACGACAAGTTACTTAGGTGTTCAGCAACTTTTGAGGCCGATTGTACGGCTCACTGAGCGAACAGTTTAAAGTGAATACTTCTTTGTTTGTTTGCAGGCTTGTAAGTGTTGGTAACACACACATCATCACATCAGAATCAATACAAGCAGCAGGAAGCAAAAACAAAACAGAATTTATATAAACGACTCTCTTAACCTCAACTCCTAACCTTAACGCTTTTAGTCCAGTGTTTTTTCAAAAGCAGTATTAATATAAGACGGATGTACAAGTACCTATGCGGGGATTTACGAGGATAAATCAAAATTTGTATCCGCGTAATATACCAAAGTTTAAAGAATTCTAAATAATCATAAAGCCACTACGGGCTTGTTAAAGTTAACGTAGTAATTGTCGGTGGAGTAATCGCCATTCTGTTCTTTTTTCTGCCACTGTTTTGAGACTTTTGAGCTCTCGATACGACATTATATTAACTTTCTCTTTAGCTTACTGCATAAATGCACGACTTGGTTTTCCCTACTGCCTTTCTTTCCTTCAATTTTTTATAGTACTAGCTTTTGCCCGCGATTTCGTCCGCGTAGAACTCGTTTATATCGTAGCTCGATACAAACTTACACCCTCCATTTCCCTTTTAGGGGTAGATTTCCGATATAAAAACTATCCTATGTCCTTCCCCTAGACTCAAACTATTTTTATCATCATTATCATCATCATCATCATATCAGCCGAAAGACGTCCACTGCTGGACATAGGCCTCCCCCAAAGAGTTCCAAAGTGACCAATCCTGCGCCACCCGCACCCAGCGGACTCCCGCGACCTTTAACAGGTCATCAGTCCACCTTGTGCCTACCAACGCCGCGCCTACTAACTACCTCTAAACAAAATGATATCTAAATGGGTTGTATAGTAGCTCCATACAAATATTCACCCCCCATTTCACCCCCTTAAAAGATGATTTCCGGAATAAAAACTATCCTGTTTTTTTCCGGAACTAAAACTATCTGTAAACCAAATTTCATCTAAATGGGTCACTCAAATCCAAATTTTCACCCCTTAGGGGAGGATTTTTGGGATAAAACTATCCTATGTCCTTCCCCAGGACTCCCAACTATCGCTTTACCGTAAATGGGTTTCATCCAAATTTTAACCCCCATTTCACCCCCTAAGGGAATGATCTCCGGAATAAAAACTATCATATATCCTTCCCCGGGACTCCCAACTATCGCTATACCGTAAATGGGATCCATCCAATTTTTCACCCCCCATTTCACCTCCTTAGGGGATCATTTTCAGGATAAAAACTATCCGTTGTCATTCTCCACGACTCAAACTATGTCTATACCAAATTTCATCTAAATGGGCTACATCCAAATTTTCACACCCATTTTACCCCCTTAGGGGATGATTTCCGGAAAAGAAACTATCATATGTCCTTTTCCAGGACTCAAATTATCTTTCAACCAAATTTTATCAAAATGTGTCTCAAACAAATTTCCACCCCCAATTACACCCCCTTAGGGGATGATATTCGAGATAAAACTATCCTATGTGTCCTTCCTTAACTATCGCTATACCGTAAATGGGTTCAATCCAAATTTTCATCCACCATTTCTCACCCCCTTAGGGGATGATTTCCTCCTTTCATGTGTTCCGGAATAAAAATTATTCTTTGTTCTTTCCTAGGACTCTACCTCTCTCTTTACCAAATTTAATCTAAATGGGTTCTATCCAAATTTTCAACCCTCATTTCACCACCTCAGGAAATGATTTTTCGGGATAAAAACTATGCATTGTCCTTCCCTAGGACTTCTTCTATCGCTTTACCAAATTTCATCTAAATGGGTTTTATCCAAATTTTCACCCCCTATTTCATCCCTGAGGGGATGATTTTCGGGATTAAAACTATCCGTTGTACTCCGGGACTCAAACTATCTTTTAACCAAATTTCATCAAAATGGGTCACAAACAAATTTTCACCCCCAATTACACCCCCTTAGGGGATGATATTCGGGAGTGAACTATCCTATGTCATTCCCTAAGACTCCAACTCGCTATACCGTAAATGGGTTCCATCTAATTTTTCATACCCCATTTCACCCCCTTAGGAGATGATTTCTGGACTCAAAAATATTTTAAGTCCTTCCCCAGGACTCTTAAAACCCTTTAACCGCTTTGAATTTTTCATCGGGCGTGCTAGTGTCGCCAATGTCCTATCAAAAACAAAGCAAAACTTTGTCGTATATATCAGACGCGGCGAAATGAGCTGGATATTTTTTGTCTTATAAATCAGACTATTTTCCGGTTTTTCCGGTTCCGGTTGTCTTGTCATAAAGACGAAGTGATACTGTGCTCCGCTTTCCGATATAAACACTGTGTACATACCATTATATCCTGTGTAAAAACATTCAAATCTTATACGTGACGTGCTACGGTACATTCTAATACAAATAACTAAGTGGAAACTGTGCTATCTACACCATCTCAAGCGAACGAGAAACAAAGGAAAATTTTTAGGTTATCTGCCATACGAACAAAACAACAGAACATTGACAAACTAGTGTGGTGTTACCACACCAAATAAAACGCTTGTACCAACCTAACAGCCTCATTAAAGCTGCGTTCACGCAAATACGCTCCGTTTCACGCAAAATATCGAAATATAAAATGGACAACCTCCAAAACCTATTCGACCAACTAAAAATTGAAATGTCTAACCAAACAAAGGACATAATTGTGCAATTAGATGAGAAATTAGTACCTTTTACACGCGAAATTCAAGAATTGAGGTCCGAAAATGAGACGTTAAAAAGAAATATCTACTACCTCGAAAAACATAAAAGAATAAACAATATAATTGTATACGGTATAAAAGAAAGCGAAGAATCGACGAACACTCTTATGGAAATAGTAAAGAAGAAGTTTAAAGATGATTTAAATATTTATCTTGAGAACCGAGACATAAATACGATCTACAGAATTGGCAAATATGACACACAAAATGGGAAGGACAGGCCGATACAACTATCATTTGTCAACAACTGGATCAAAACAGACATTATGAAAAACAAAAAGAAGCTGAAAAATGTATACGTTTCAGAAGACTACCCAAAGGAGGTACTCGACAAGAGGAGAGAACTCCAGCCAAAACTCGAAGAAGAATGGAAAAAGGGTAAATTCGCATTTATTAAATACGATAAACTTGTCATCAAAGAGGGTAGACCTGGAAACGAAAAGCGTAAAAGGAATCCATCAACCTCGCCTAACGCAATAGACCAGCCTCGTAAACAACAATCAACAGCAAAATCAAACAGACGCAACGCATTTGATGTAATGAGGAATAGAAGCCACTCCCTGTCTACTGAAAACCCTTCTTCTCAATCAAAAGCATAGGATACAGCCATCACCCACCGGAACAAAACGATAACAAAACAAGAACTAAATAAAATTAAAAACCAAACATTTCCCAAGCCGACTGGTCCTCGTGGGGAATTAGACCACTACCCTCCACATAAAATGGAGGAGGCCTTTACCCAAAAAGGGGTCCATATTTCAATTAAAGAAAACTAACCATACTAACAATAATATAAAATAACTAACTAACAACTTACTAATACCATTTGAAATGTACCTACCTTAGAAATATGGAATAAAATGGCTTTATTATTATTATTATATTATTATTATTATAAATCAGACTATGGCGGTTAAAGGGTTAACTATCTCCATACTAAATTTCATCTAAATCGGTTCTTTCCAAATTTTCACCCCTCATTTCACCCCCTCAGGAGATGATTTTTCAGGATAAAAACTATGCATTGTCCTTCCCTGGGACTCCTTCTATCTTTATACCAAATTTTAATAAATGGCATTTATCCACATTTTCATCCCTATTTCATCCCCTTGAGGGATGATTTTCCGGGCTTCAAACTATCCATTGTCATTCTCCAGGACTCAAACTATATCTATACCAAATTTGATCTAAACGGAGTCCATTCAAAATTTCACCCCCCATTTCACCCCCTTAGGGGAAGATTTCTGGAATTAAACCTATCCAGTGTCCTTCGCCAGAACTTAAACTACCTCGAAACCAAATTTTATCAAAATGGGTTACATCCAAATGTTCACCCCCCCCCATTTTACCCCCTAAAGGAAAGATTTTAGGGATAAACTTATCCTTTGACCTTCCCCAGGTCTCAAACTAATTATAAAACCAAATTGCATCCAAATCAGTGCAGCGGTTTAAGTAGCTCCATACAAATTTCCACCCTCATTTCATCCCCTTAGGGGTTGATTTCCAGGATAAAAACTACCCTATGTCCTTCTTCAGAAGTTAAACTATCTCTATACCAAATTTAATCTTAATCGGTTTAGCCGTTTTTGCGTGATGCGCGGTCACATAAACAGACAAACAGATAAACAGACAAACAGATAAACAGACAAACAGACAAACAGACAAAAAATCTAAAAACTGTTGGAACGTGTTCTGTTATCGATTCTAAGTATCCCTATCCAATTTTTTTTCAAATATCTTCCATGTACAGACTTTCGACCCTCTTCAGCTTTATTATATGTATAGATAGATAGATTGAAGTAGATAGTGATTCTATCACTTCAACATTTAAGTTTCCTGAACAAAGATTTGTCAATAAAAAATATCTTACCCTTCTACATGACTGGTATACTAATGTATGTAATTTTGTACATATATTTTGTCTAAATATTCATCATCATCATATCAGCCGAAAGACGTCAAAGTCAAAGTGATTTCTTCAATTTAGGCATATTACATGCACCTAGGCTATGAATGTCGATAAACTACCACCGGTTTGGAAAGAAAACCTCTGCCTCGAGAAGAACCGACGTAAAAAACTCGGCGAGGTATAATTTTTTTCATAATAGTATATAATATATAATTTCAGTATCAGAGTAAAATTACATTGCTACAGTAGAATCCCTAATTATTTGTTTTACGATAGATTTCTAGTGCAGGACTTTATCACTGCCAAATATCCCTATCCGTGATAATATAATCGTTTATCATATAATATGATTTTACAATAAGTGTCTGTTTTACGACAGATTTGAATTAAGAGTCAGTAAGTTCGGTAATTCGTTTTGGAATTTTATTGTAGAATTTTATACAATTTCCCAAGAACGACTTTGTCGCTTTTACTAGTCTGTAAAAAGTTGTTTTGAGCTTCCCTGTGCTTCTGGTAACCTTAGGCCTACCAGCGTTTGTTGGGAAGTAGTATAAATTCTTCCTAACATACATTATTATTTTAAATAGGTAGAGCGACGGCAGTATTAGAATATCTGTTTCCTTGAAGAATTCTCTTAATGACTCTCGCGACCCCAGATTATAAATTGCTCTAACCGCCCTTTTTTGTAAAATGAAGGCAGTCTCAAAATTTGCCATGGGTTGGTATTTTTTTCTACATTTTCCTGAATAACTCGAAATTTAACCACTATAGAAAAAAAATAAAAACGGTTTTAGAAAGTGCAACTCAAGCCCTTTCATATGATACTCCACTTGATCTCTGTACTAGACTTTGATTTTTTAACCCCCCCTACGAACAAAAATAACATGGAAGCCGATCTCAGTACTTCGCCGTTAAATTTATCGGGACAGTTAGCACACAAACACAAATACACTTACATTTAAATAAGACGTTACGTATACAGAGCCTTTCTCCGAACATGACAAACAAAATAATAGTCATCTCTTATACACTATTGTGAAATAGATAAATTGTCAATAACTACCAATCAGTAACATTATCCGCCAATGAGCTTCTTGCTGCACGCACTAGCAGCAGCCCGCCCAGCCAACGCCCGTTCACCGTTTGTCAGTTATGGATAGGATTATGCCATACATTAAAGAGCCATTCAAATAATTAATGTATTATTTGTGCAGTTTTGAGGATACCAAATATGTAGGTTAAAATATTGTAATAAAATAAATAAGACTCAAGTTGGCATATGTAATTTTCGTCATACAGTATAATGTAAAGTTACTTACCTATCAATATTTATAAAGGCTTGGCCACACAGAGTGCGCGACGCAACAACTGAACAATTGTTTTAATAAATAAAAAAGGTTTTTAGTGTCACAATAGATAAATTTTGTTAGAGTGTTTATTGTGTGTTACATACAGATTATTAACACACTACAGGTAATATAATTTACACCATATTTATAACATGAACGCGAGACAAATGACGCGGGAGACGAAGCAACACGAACGTTTCCGATTGTGCTCGAACTTAACTAAAAACCTACGATCGGCACTGCCGACCAGTCGGCCGATTAATCGGCAATTCAAAAACCCACGAGTCGGCCGACTAGCCTGTCGCCAAAACCCGTAGTAATTTTTTTTATACCACGACGGTGGCAAACAAGCTTACGGCCTGCCTGATGTTAAGCTGGTACCGTCGCCTATGGACACTTGTGACTCCAGAAGAATCACAAGCGCGTTGCTGACCCTTTATTCACTTGAGGATTCGCTGTTTTGGCAGATAGAGACATGCAGGTCCCTCACTCCCAAAACAGCGCACCCTAGGGAGCTCTGGCGACCTTGCTCACCACCAGGAACACAACACCACATACTTCATCATGCAATAATATAGCAACACCACAAAGCAGTGGTGCTATTATGGCTGCGGTCTTCTGTAAGGTGGAGGTACTTCCCCAGTTGGGCTGCTCCACATACGAGCGAGATGACATTCCGCTGTGCCCTACCTCTCTTCTACCTATTTCATTTCATTTCATTTATTTCATTGTTAAGTCATGTAGGTACATACATTATAATTAAGGTGTTAAAATTCAATCTCCAACTGAAATCCAATAAGTTACCTAATAAAATAATCGACTTACTTCATTTGGCATAATATCATCCCTAGGTATAGACAAAAAGTGATCATATATTTTAAAGGTTGTACTGAAGTTATCGGTTTACTTACGCGTGAAAAGTGATGCCATTTTCCTTGGAATGGTCGGAATGGTTTTTGCAACACATGAGGGTATCTTAAATTAGAATAAATCTTGTATTTTGTTAGTAAAAGCATAGCCGACCGTCATGTCCGACACTCACTGACATCCCAGTCAAACTGAATTCGTATGCGGCACAGTTTGTAAGGACCGCCCACAGCGGCACAGTTTTCGTTGCGCTAGAATTGAGCGGATAGAATGCTTCCATATTATTTTTGTTCGTAGAACCCCCCTCATATTCATCATTTACACAGAAAATAAAAATGTGTATTTAAATATTTCATTGTCCATACACGTGTCTTAACACTCTTAACAGTTGTTCCAAATTTCAAATTGATAGCACGAGTAGATATTGCACGTTGTGACAGACGGACGGACGGACGGACAAAGTCGCACCTAAGGGTTCCTTTTTTTACCTTTTTGGTACGGAACCCTTAAAAGCGGAAATTAGTTTTAATAGATATAGGTTAAGGAAAGGCGAAAAAAAGAAACATATCAAGGAAAGGCGAAAGTGGCAATTGTTTTGTAGACGAAATATAAATGCAGGGTGACTTTTCATATGTTTTCATCTCCTTTATACTCCTATATCAATTTAAATAATTAAGCGGGTTGCATGTGTGAATTACTATAGCAACGTTATATAGCAAATATATTTTCAGTCCTTTCCTCATTCCCAAGGATGGTAAACACTTGAATTTCATAGCCCTCATAATTTGTCTCCATCGGTCTTGATCCTTAGTTGCCTATCTAGAAAGCGAGTGTTTTTGAGCCGAATTTATTTGTATTATAATAAGTAATCTTTCTACAAAGTTTTAAGTGGCTTGTCTAAAAAAAAAGTTTCCCCCATACAAATTGTACACCCCTTTCTAACCCCCTTAGGGGCAGAATTTTCCTAAACGTTGAAAGTATTTTATTTGTATTCTAATAAGTAATCGTTATACAAAGTTTTAAGTCTCTAGCTCAAAAAATCAAGTTTCCCCCATACAAACTTTGCACCCCTATTTAACCCCTTTAGGGGTATGATTTCCAAAAATTACTTCTTATCCGTTGCCTACGTTGTAAAAAGTAGTTCTGGTGTAAATTTCAACTCTCTAGGCCCGGTAGTTTCGGCTGTGAGTTGATGAGTGAGTGAGTCAGTCAGGACATAGGCATTTATATTTTTGTTCCCATAAATATAATTATTATACTTTTTGCTGTCAATCCGTACTGTTTTTAGGCTTCCGTACTCAAAGAGTAAAACGTGACCCTATTACTAAGACTTCGCTGTCCGTCCGTCCGTCCGCCCGTCCGTCTGTCTGTCACCAGGCTGTATCTCAAGAACCGTGATAGCTAGAGAGTTGAAATTTTCACTTATTATTTATTTCTGTTGCCGCTATAACAACAAATACTAAAAACAAAATAACATATTTTTTTAAGGGGGGCTCCCATACATTAAAGGTGATTTTTTTGCCGTTTTTATAGATAATGGTACGGAACCCTTCGTGCGCGAGTCCAACTCGCACTTGGCTGGTTTTTTTCTGTAGGTATCTATTTCTTCAAATGACTCATAATTAATATATAGATTAGTTACTCTTTCCGCTTGTCTTCCAAATAGGGGAGTAGACTCAAAATTTATTATTACTTCAAAAGAAAGAAGAAACGAAAAGCCCGTTCAAATATCTCAAAAAATTACGAAGCTACAACCGTTTTAATATCGCTTATAAGAGTGAGAAAACGATCGGAAACGTAACGTCACGGTCCTCGAGCGTCATAGTACTCATAGTAAAAAACAATCGTTTCATATGAAGGTGCGTTTTGCGGAAAAGGGACAGAACATACCCCCTCTTAAAACTTATAAGCTTATAACTTAGTGACTACTTAAATAACCTCTTGCGTTGTTTTTTTCTCCATTTGACTTCATTTTAAGTCCTTTTTCGAGAAAATACCTACAACATTGTGATTATTTTATTTAGTGTCTACAGTGTTTACATCCCTATTTTCGATCTATCCGACATCCGTATTTTCTTTTAAACCACGAACTTCAGAATTCGAAATATTCGGGTATCTCTATCTCTATCGCACTAACATTACTCGAGTGAGAGGAATGCAGATATACGAACTTCGAGTTTTGGTTTGCGTGGTTTGGCTGAATGCGCAAAGACGCGCGCGTGCCATTAAAAAAAACATTTGTGTTACTTATATTATATTGTTCGAATTTGTTGAAACATTTAATGAAATTACGCTTTAATACGACATTTGCGCATATAAGTTCTCATATCAGAATCGATTAATTTCTTATGCTTTACCTCTTGGTATGCGTTTCGTGAAGGTCTATCGGAGACGGGATTTAAATTATTAATAGGTGAAATTAAGGAAAAGCAATTCTGCCATTTTGACGTTTCACAAAGCTGACAGATGTGGCGGCGATATACTTTAAGAATAATAAATGAAAAATAAATGAAGTCGTATAGTTCGGAAAATTAATTAATCGTCGCAGCCGGATAAAAACTATCCTCAATTGCAGCTAGAATAATAATGTACCTACAAAAAATGTTTTATATTTTTACGTTCACGGGATGCTGAGAACATTCGTGACAACCCAAAGCTTAGTTTCAAATTGGCTGATTCTAGATATTTATTAGTGGAGATAATAACATCGATTTCGATAATATTATTTCATTCGAATTTCGAACGTCTCTGAAAACCAAATTGATTTACCCTCTATTCTAATACCAGTCGAGATAACGTAGTTCGAAATTAATTGTCAGTTTGCATACAAATTTGACAATGTCGCACGTAAGTAAGATATCGAACGATTAGACAGTTGGATCCGACTCTAGTTTGTCTCTGAATTAAAAAAAAAACTATGACAGCTGCCAGAAAACGACGCCGCGATGCCGGTCATAATATGCGGATCTTGAATGCATCATGGAGGCTTACGATATAAAATAGTGTATGTAACTGTACATAATTAGGCATTAAAACACTCGTGTTTAATGCCCTTCATTATGTACAGTCACATAAACTACTAGTTTCTATACTTCGTTTTTTTTAAGTTTAGAATTATCTGTCAAGCGGGTAAACAAAGAAGCAGTGGTCGTAAACCTTCCTTATTCGATTTCGACCGATACCACTGAATTTCTCGGAAATTATGTGTACATACGAGTATATATCATTTGATATTTACCGAAAGCTGAACGCATAGTTTTCACATCTATTACTAATTTGTTGGCAAAACTGTAAGTAAAAAAAACATTAGCCGGAACCCGATGCGACTTCTGTAGCCCACTCGGGCCAGCCTCGGCTTCATTCATTGTAAATGTGCACCAGCAAACAAAATATCTAAATAGATCAACATCTAATAACAAAATTCAACAAAAACGATAACAACAATCTTTAAGTAAGCTTAGAGCAATAGAAATCACAACCGACTCAACCGACAACAATATGAACTCGAATGAAAAACCCACATGAGTGATAGTTGACAGATAGTGACAGTGACGTTTAAAAATATACCATTATGTGAGAACTCTGCTTCTTTAGGTCTTTTAATGTACAACCTTTCCATGAAAAATTGCAAACGCAATTTATGAAAATTCTTATCTTTTCATCTTAGAATATTACCTAAATTAACTAATATTATGTTTCTTATCTGTTCACAACACTAAGTAATGTATGTATTAATAAAACATGATTAATAAATACGTGACATTTATTAACTCGTATTCACTGTTCGATCCGCAGAATGTGCCCGATAAAATACCTTAGATATATCTCGTTCTGCAAAGGTCTCTCTAATGCTAAAAAAACATAGTTATAGTTGCACCTTACCATATAGCATACAATAGTACATTTTACAACTAGTGTGAAAAGAATGTCTTTTTACCACTAGTATCGAGGTATCTTGCCACGAGCTGAAAGCGAGTGGCAAGACTCGGTACGAGTGGTAAAAGACATTTCACACGTGTTGTAAACGACGTTTTTTAATACAATTGCGAAAAAATAATAAATTAATATTCGTCATTTATATATTAATGAATTCTTTAAATAAATTTATATTATTGTACCTCGATCTCAACTGTTAGTGGCTGCATCGAAACTTCTGCTTGCGTATGCGCTCCTGGTACCTATAGGTGGACCGTTTAACTCGGTCCTCGCCTGCGCGGCGCGCGGGTGCAGGGGTATGACTATAACGGGCTGCGGGCGACGTGCGGAAGGCAAACCCCGGCGCCCGAACCCCGTTATCGTCATACCCCTGCACCCGCGCGCTGCGCAAGCGAGGAATGAGTTAAGCGGTCTACCTACAGATGCGTACATTTTCAGCTTCAAAAATGACTTTCATACTAACGCGATCAAAAATAAATACTCCTAGTATTCGTAAGCGTTTTTAATTTCATAATTTCCAAGTAAAAAATCTAATATAAAATTACTGCGTTTCGAAAGTATAGTTTGGAACTAAAAAGTAAAAAGCACTAGTGCGAGAAATTGAGCTTCTCGCACGCTACGCAGCCACAAAAAGTACCACTTTTTGAGCAACTGTATTAAAAAGTATAGTTTGGAACTAAAAAGTAAAAAGCACTAGTGCGAGAAATTGAGCTTCTCGCACGCTACGCAGCCACAAAAAGTACCACTTTTTGAGCAACTGTATTAAAAAATATATTTACTGAACTATCTATCTTATTTTAGCTTACTATCTATGGAGCTAGTTCGATTTATGTAAAAAATTATCCTTATATTGTTTTTTTACAAGCTTTATATTAACTTGCACTGTTAGTATGTATGTAAAAATGTAAGTATGTAAGTTGTCCGTCAAAATTTGCAATCAATTTTTCAGTCACTTCTCGTTATCCAATTGAGCTGAAATTTTGCAAGCATATGTATATCGCATGACAATACAATATTATGATAATTTGGAGCTGATCTGATGCTGGAGCTGGAAGGTGGTCATAGGAACTCTGCAATAAAACGACCAACCCCATCGAGTATGGGCTCGTTAGAATCACCTCAATGAATACTTGATGATGGTATGCAGAAAAGTACAGTCGGCAGTAAAAGCTTGTACCAAAAATGAAATTTTTGACAGAAACTTATTAATTTAAACAGAGACATATACCTGTACATGCACATTTATCTACGTTCATAAAAACATGTTTGTATATTATATAAATATTTAAACAAGCCCATTTTTGATCTCAAACTCTCTTAAGTAGGTGGCTAATGTTTTGATTAATTAACTCGATGCTAAGTAGAAGGAAATTCCTTTGGCAAGCAAACTTTTGCGGTTTATTTTATACATAATGAAGTTATCGGCAAATATTGGAGAAAATGGGAGGAAAACGAACAAGTTACAGACTCAAGTTAATTTGATTGACGGATCCTGTCATTAGGTATTCTACTGTCAGACAGAGAAACTCGACTTTGGGTAAATCGCATTGTTGGAATCAAATCTTAGGTGTGTGTGTGAGGAAAATTACTGGTTTAAGATGATTATGTATATGTATCAAATCTGTTTTCTTTTGTAGGTTATAGGACACAAAAGTAAAGGTCACTATTTAGTTATGGCTAAGCTATTAAGCTTCACTCATAAACTGATGTCTATTTAACATATTATTTGGATACATAGAACATTTTAAAACCGTCACAAAAAAACAAGTTAGGTTATGTATTCAATTATGATTGTACAGTCACCATCACATAGGTACATCGGAGCAAACAAGCACGTTACAAACATCTGAACACAACTCTATTTTCAAGGCATTAGGGTGCATGTTCAGATATTTTGACACCCTGTAGTGCTCAGATGTATGTGATGGCGACTGTACTGTATAATGTTACATTTAAAAAGTGAGTATTATTGTTTCAGAGGTCTTAACACCTTATTACTACTTATATTATTATGTGTTATGGCTAAATAGCTCTAATCGGAAGCTGTATTTAAATAAATTATGGAAATTACCAGCACGGTGTTTGTGCAAATCAACCGTCAAATCCGTTCGTCTAATATTTGGCGTTGATTTTCTTGATTTTAACGATATTAACGAGTATAAGTTACACTTTACCAACGACGTCGTGTTTAGTTGAGTTTATGGCGAATCGGTGTCTTACCATGAATATTATTTAGAAACAGATGAAAATAAACATCTACCTACAGAAAACATTGTGCTTAGTCGCAGCTTTTTTGGGCAGGTTTGGTTGGTTAGTTTCAATTTATTAACTTTAATCAGGTATTGAAAACCTTTATATAAAAATATTGCCGTCCTTAAATCAGATGCTTACTCTTTCATTCTTGCAGTTCGACGACAAGTAACCCGTTTGGTGTCCATATATGTATATAAGGGTCCGCCTAAAGCAAAGGGGGTGCACAACAAAAGTGTGTCATAGTGTCATAATGATGACCCACCGATGAAATTTTTTCTAAGTCCTGCACCCCCTTTGCTTTAGTCCAACCCACATCACTTCTACTAATACCAGTTATTGCACTACCCGATCTCATTTTATCGTCGATTCGCCCGTACAAAAGGTGAATATACCTTTGATGGGTCGCGCTGCTGTCCGTCGAATGAACCTCTAAATTCGGAGAAAATTTGGATTTTTTTCTGAGAAACGAGCTTGTTTAACTAGTCGTATCGGTATTATTATATAAGGTCGGTATTATTTAAAAGTTGATAACTTAATCATGCATATACGGATTATACGGCTAAAGATATTAAATAATAATAATATAATAATAAATTCTTTATTGGCAAAACAAGGAGTAACATTACAATAAGACGAACGAAATAAGAATAACACAAATAAGACGAACTTTGTTGTTCAAAAAGGCTTGCTAGGCTGCTAATGTTAATCGAGACATTTCGTTAAGCATTCATATTCATATATTCATATTCATATATTTTATTGGTAAAAGTATAAGTAACATTTTACAAGTCAATTTGTTAAAATTGTTAGCATTAAGTCCGCTTTTTGTACCTTAAGTTATTCTTTAGTGCAATAAAGATAAAATAATTAAATAACTTAAGTCGGGACATCAGACCCGTCTGTCAATTATCAAAGATGGAATAGCAGCCCAGAATGACAGAAATGTAATCCCACCAAAAACATTACATGTAAAGTGACTGCCAAGACTCCCTAGCTCATATAGCTTTCATCGTTAAAAAGATATCAGATCTTAAGGAGCGCCAAGCTTCCTACTCCACACGGCGTAACCCACCACTACCAGCCACGCTCTAAAAATTCTACATCTTGGGTAAAAAGTATACCTTTTTTGGGCACATCCCGGTCCCTGCATATACTCTCATGCTGAATGAATTTATAAGCGACATTTATAAGCGAAGGGACTATACTTTTAGGGATGGGGGGAGGGGGGGGGGGGGGGGGGGGTGATTTACTAAAAATCCTGAAAGACGAATTTTTTATTATTCATAATAAGGAGCCTCTATTTCAATTTTCAGACCTATAGCATCAAAATTTCCGGAAGTCTCATACAAAATTGCATCCCCTAGTTTAAGGGATTGGGGGGTATAAGTTCAATTTGTTTACCAAATGTCAGCTTTCTAGGACTTCAGGAAGTACCCTAGAGGTTTTGATGATCAACGTGAGTCAGTGACGAAATCGGCGTTTTTTAGGTATCAATAAAATCTAAAGTATTTAGAGCTATGCAATTGAAACTTAATATGTTGAATAAATTAACTATTGACATCATATCAATGCCTACCCTTGCGCTTCGCGCCCTTTTGTCTCCTATTGCGTATGGAATACTGGGCCCGATATAGAGATTTTATGTATCTGACAACAGAAATGAATGAATAAATTAATTCAATTCAAGAAAAGAATATTCTTTAGCTATGTATATACAAACTTACTCGACATAATATGTTGTAAATTGTGAGTTTCTTTAAAATTATTAAATTACACATGCAAACTTTTTCGTTCATTTGAAATGGAACAATACGAGTATGATACTTTACATGCGACATAAACAGACAAGATTAAAAGTCTAGATAAAAAAGTACTAAATAAATAACGGGAACTTACACGGAGCTAATACGAGTGGCAGACTGTCTTTGCCCTTGGCGCCCATTTGAGAGTTATGTTTCGCATTTCGATTTGATTTTAATATATTTCGCCGGCTCATTCTAACACGGTAGTTTGGTGCATGCTTACACAAATGTGCGGCGTAACACATCATCATATCAGCCGAAAGACGTCCACTGCTGGACATAGGCCTGCCCCAAATAAAGCCACAATGGCCGGTTCTGCGGCACCCGCATCCAGCGGACCGGAATGGCGACCACGGGAAGGCGCAGCGTCGGTAGAGAGAGATCTCCCAAAAGGGTATACCAGGCCTGGTAAAGGTCGCGGGAGCGCGCGTAAGCCTTGGCTACGACTTTGGTCTTAAGCGACCTGCGACCAGCATTTTATCTGTTCATTGCGCGTGATCCCAACTAACCACAGTGCGTTGCGCGTCTCGACCGCGCAATGAACAGATAGAACGCTGGTCGCAGGTCGCTTACGACGAAAGTCGTGGCCAGGGCGTAAGAGATCACAATCCAATTGGAGTTTAAGAAAGTTACTGTTTCAACTGACCTTGACTGTCTCAAGATGAGGATATTATAATGCGAATTTATTTTTGGTTTTACAGCGGCATTCTAATATTAGAGACTAGAGAGTTAGCATTACACACGTGCTTGCAATTGGAAATTAGTAGGTACGGTAATTAAGTAAACGTTTTATTTTTTGGAAGCTGATAATAACAGTTTAATAAGTATGTACGAGCGTTACGTTGGAAAAGTTACATGACCATAATTACTACAATTTAAACGTCGGAAAATGTATTCGTCAAATGCCGGTTCAAGGTAAGGGAAAAAATTGTTAAGTATACGTACGTAACCTCAGCTCAGAATTTTCCGCTCTTTCGACCGGTGTATAGATGTCCCTTATACCACAGCTTTTTGAAAGCCCCATAGGTAAGTCAGGGCCTCAATGTAACTCAGAATTTTGTAATAAACCGACTAAAAATGTTGTAAGTACCTTCGAGAAATAAAGGTAAGCGACTAGAATTTTCAATTTGTTTTAGCAATGCCGAGGCAAATTGATGGTAGGGACAAGACTTGTCTTCAATCTGCATGCAGTAATACATAGGCAAATTGATGTAAGGCTCAACTACAAAACAATTATGTTGTAACCGACGTCCTTCACGAAATACGATGGACATCTATTTTCTAAAATAGCCTATTCATAATAAAAATACTTACTTACTTTAGGCGGAAAGAGTACTAAAATCAAAGATTTTTTGCAAAATCATACCCAGAAAAAGGTAAAAGTAAAAAAAGTTATTCTTATTAGGTATTGATTTAGTCCGTTTATTTATCGGGCTTACCTGAAGACGCATTTAGTCTTAGAGAGTCGACGATGTTAATATGATTTGTTGTTTACATTCTGGACCAGCGGCTATCATGGCACTCACACATAGATTACGTTAACAATCGAGTTAGAAAATTAATTTGGATCTTCAAAATTCTTAGACACATTGCAAATAAAACATTACTCAACCAACTTAACAAATCACTAGCACAATCAGTAACCAGTGTAGTGATAACTCCCTGCATTCGCTTTTATTGCGTTATCTGTGTTTTATTTTGTTCATTATTTTTTAGCAGAATCAAATCTCTTTGCTGCACGTCGTGTTGAGGGACCAGCTGATTTTTCGGCTATTATTTGTAAAGATTCAAATTTGAAATGCATAGAAGATTCTTCTCGAATCTTGTCAATCTTGTAAACAAATCGGTGACGGGTCATTCTTGATATAGTAGCCCAAGTGTTGGCTCGTATTTTGGTGGAAGAAGCTTTCCCTGATTTAAGAAAGAGCCCACCTTTTACAGTTACGACCAAAGTTATTTAATCCAGTCCGTGATACAGGAGCTGTATTGTGTTTTTTTCAGCGGCAATCTATTATAATTGAGCCCTAGTCGCCGGATGCACAGCTACTTCTCGGACGCCTCCAGAGGCTTACTTTTGATTTGTGCCAGTTTTATTGGATTTATTTCGTAAAAGGCCAGGCGCCTGATCGCGTTCTGGGTAAGTTGTGCTCGTTTATCTACGGATTTGGCGTGTTATTACGTCAACCGCGCCTGGGTGTTTACTTTTTATGTATTTATTACCTCGTAGCTTCCTGGATCGGGCCACGAGCTTCCCTGCCACATCGTGTACTGCGCTTGACTCCGCTACCGCCAGTGCTGGAGCACAGAGGTGTGCGAAGGGCGGTTGCCGTTTATCCGGAAAGTACCCCTACGTCGGCTTGTGTGTGCAAGGACCCGCACCATAGGCATTCTCCACGTCGGATGCTGATCTTCTAATAACCGTAACATTTAGGATTTCCCTAATTCTAGTTTTACTGCGTAGCGTTTCGGCTTAGCGACATTATTAGGATCACAACCCGCTAACGCGCTCTGTTTCCGTATTCCGCCAAGCGATTTATTTCCCAGACGTATCACTACCTCAAAATTTAGAAAGGCTTCTTGCTCGCCACCGTCTATATATTTTCGTTTTATGCCCTAGGTTTTTTTCACCGTCCTGAATCATTCACCCCGTCATTCATACCACGCATTCTTCATGAACTCATCCTTCACATCCACTTAAAAACCTGTGTGCCTAATCTTCGCGGCTTTCCGTATTCGCGGACTAGGACCAAGCGTATTGGCGGCTTGAAACCCCTACCTATTATTGCTTATAGGGTTCTGTATATGTCCTACTCTTAATGTTTAACGTGACAGCTAGCCGTACGACGATACAACTGTTTTCCTTTTACCTGTTTAGCATTTTAAGGGCTTTATCGTAGGTAACTAACGAGGGAAGGGGAAATCCCATGAATATTCTCTGGTCAAACTGAGTGTTAAATTCTATAACTTTACTTTTAACCGAGTTCTGTTTAGGAAAGTAAATCAAATTAATATCGTGTTGTATTTACAGCGTAAAAGCCTACAATGTTTCTTTTAAGTATGTTCCGATATAAAAAATAAAATAAATTGCTATCGTGTTGCGTTTGCAGAAGTGTGTGTTTATTTTCTCTACACCCTAGTTTTCCTGCACCAGTTACTGTATTGTAGTTTGGGGTGGTCGTGGGAAATTTCTTCAGGTAGAAAGAGGGCAAAGATGCCTTCTTAAATTAATGTTTATACATTAATTTAGTCTGAAGTGTCTGAAGTGTGTGTAGCAATATATGAGCTTTATAGAGAAAATAAAATTCTTAGTATGCGAAAATTATACATTTTATTAACTATATTAAAAGTTCACAAGACTCTGAACTATGTACCTGTTAAACCGTAATGTATAAATCATAAAGTTGCTCATATTTGTGCTGCTTAATCAGCGTCTGCGAAGAGGCAATACAATACAATATCGTCTCATTTATACAATAAATTAAATAAAACTTTCAATATTTACCCGATGCAATTACGAAACTGTAAAAAACAAATAACGGAATGGTTGATCACAAACTCTTATAAAGTGTACACACACTCACACACACACACACACACACACACACACACACACACACACACACACACACACACACACACACACACACACACACACACACACACACACACACACACACACACACACACACACACACACACACACACACACACACACACACACGCACGCACGCACGCACGCACGCACGCACGCACGCACGCACGCACACGCACGCACGCACGCACGCACGCACACGCACACGCACACGCACACACACACATATATAAACAAACAAATACACACACACGGCACACTAATCTAAATTAAAAATAAATTGTTTTCAGTTTTATTAATTCGGCGCCTTTTATATTATAAAGTAGAGTTTAAATGTGGCATTTACAGAGTGTTCTAAAATACAATTTCAAGCCACAAACGGGCGACAGCCCAAATCATAACAGATATACCTACTTTCAAAAAAAACATCCAATCACCTGTTTTTGGCTTGACGTTGACTTATGGGAGTTATGGGACACGTTGTAACTAGGTACTACTTCTCATAATTATCAGCCGAAACTACTTCTAAACAGAAAAAATTGCCTTAGTAGGTGGTGACATTCAATATACTTTTTTTGTACTCGTTGATTAAAATCTGTGTATTGAGATTTCATAGAGAATACTACAACGTCACTCTTTTCATAGTTGTAGTCTATGTTACTGTCGAAACAATCGAAATAACTGTTTCGATACGCACCTGACAACCGAAAAAAAATTGAAAATAGAACTTCGTATTTCAATTATATGTGTCCTTGTTTTTAGGATCTATGGTGTTTCAGAACGTAGCAGCGTCGCGTCATCTGTCAAAAACCTACTTAAACTTGCTGCTGTATCCAGGGCATAAGAAAAATAAAAAAACTAGTCTTTGTGATTGACTAGTATTTAGCCAATCACATTGCGGACACCGGTGGTGTGATATATACGATATTTAGTTTTCTTGTATAAATTTGCTTTTTAATCTCGTACCTTACTTAGGCCACTCAGCAAGCTTTGTGGCCTAAACACGGTACTCGACTAAAAAGCTCTCTATTATAACACGTTTGTGAAAAATACTATTTCATACAATGATGAACCATCGTACTTTTCCTCTTTAAACAATCTGCTCATTAAAAAAGTTAATGTACTTCAGTTTCTAAACAAAATTTATTACAACTGTGTTAATATCTTATGAACAAGCTTGTGTCGGGTTGTATATAATTGTAGTAGTTTTATAGAGCACCGTCTGGCTCATAGTTAAAACACAAGTCTATTCTAGATTGTGTTTAATAGTCCCCCGGCCCCCATAACCGCTCTAACAGATTGTTTTATTATGTAACAAAGAGGTCTCGCTACAACACATCTTTAACATTCTGTAAATCACTCGAGAATAGTAGAAATATATGGTGAAGTCTAAACAACTAATATAAATAAGCACACACATTAAACAGTATATCATAAATTACGAACTTAATGCTTTATGTGATTCTCCAGTCTGAAGAAAAATTTAAAGTTTTTGCAACATTAAAGAAAAAAAAAAAATGTCTATTGTCCCTTTCTTATAAACAAATGACAAATGTCTACGTGACCGAAAAGCCAAACGAAACTAACATGGGTTCGATGAACGTTTCTGAATAAGAGCGTAAGAGTTTACCCACTAATTACAAAAAAGTGCCATATTGAAATCCAAGGCAAAAGTACCTATCGGTTCAAGCTATCTCAGAAGCTACTATTTTTGGCTAGTTCTTTAAGTAAGTAGAAGTGGAATTGAAATTTTATGCGCCAACTCATGCGTAGCCCAGTTTTAAAAACGTACGAATGATAATTTTAATTACATATTTCACATTAAGTAAAAAACTTATTCTAAACGTCCAACACACAAACAAATCACACAAACAACTAAATATAGGTATATACTTTTTCACCACACTTGCTTGGCAAGGACATTATACCACACAAGCATACTAAGCTACAATATTGTGCCATACAACCTATATTGTGCCGATGGGATTAATAGCTTTTGTTCTAAAATCGCATCTATCACTCATACGTCAGAAACAAGGGTAATGTAACGGTATTTAAAAATCTCTTCATAAATAAAAAAACGTGAACACCAATACGCAATATTTAAATGAATAAGATAACTTTAAATGTGTAAATAAATAAGTACTAAACGTTGCTAGAGTAGTGCCTGGGTAAAATATTTTTAATTGTGGCTGCATGCCGAACATGTTTTGCCTTACACGCCTCAATATTTTCATTACAATGAATATTTTACGATTTTTCAACAATCAACATCAACATTTGTAATTTTCATCACAATGAATATTTTACGATTTTTCAACAATCAACATCAACATTTGTAATTTTCATCACAATGAATATTTTACGATTTTTCTCGAAAATGTAATGAAAACATTGTACTGTATTTCACGCACTTCAGTAAGAGTTTTAAAAGCTCGAGTTTTCAAGGCGGACTTCGGCGTCGGGATTCTAATAGACTCACGCTTGTGAAAGCATTCCCATCTTCTAATAACTTTAAAGTATAAAGTACAGTCGACGTTAAATATATGTTTATACTATTGCTTTGTAATCAGCGAAAAAATGTAGGTATAATTTTTGAAGGGTCGACTGTACCGCTTAAAATAAAAATACTGTTGTTGTTGTCTTAAAAACTAATCCCGATCCCTAGCTTATGGTGACCGTATAGAAATAAATGACATATCAAAAACAACTACAATTACGTTGAAAATATCAATCACAAATATATTTTAGTATATCCGTTTATGGCATAATTATATTCTACGCAGCAAGTAAAACAATTATTAAAATTCTAGAAACACCGCAAGAATGCATGAAAAATAATCTCAAAACCAGCTGAAAAAATATTGGAAACGTTTATTTACAACTGTTCTCGACAAACGCGCGGAAAACTCGGCGTATGATGCTTCGCTTGGCAGTCTTGTGTGGCAAACGGGAGTAGTACAACGTGTGCTGTTCGGTCGGCCTACTGGTCTCGGAAAAAAGTTTATAGTGTGTTTTGAAAATGAGATACCAGTAACTGAGTGGGAAGATTCTAGTGACATTAGTTTGTGTAATTTGGAAAGTTTAGTCAAGATTGGGATAGAAAGGTGAGTGGAATTGAAAACTTGGATGAAAATAAAAATAAAACGTGTGACAATTTTTGTACCAAAACTATGAAATGATTTTAAAGCGTTCATTTACACAACGTATCATCATATATTTAAGAGCCAGGCTCTTAACGGTGGAGCAATTTCCATGCGTATCTTTTCTCAGCTTTCTTCTTATAAACAACGTATAATATTAGTCAAAAAGTGTAATAAAAAAATACAAAATTTTGATTGTATACCGAAATAACTTACCTATTTCAATTCATTGAACATATTGAACTTAAAATTAAAAATAAATTAGTTAAGAAGTTCTCACCCATAAACATAAATTACACATTTATTTTTCCGTTAATATATTTAGATTTAAATTCTATAAAAGCTATACTAAATTATTCTCCTACCACTTAGTGGCAAATTATAATTAAAACCTGATAATAATAAACAAAAATTAAAAAAAAGAAAAAAGGTCCAAATTACATTAATCTATCTAGGAATACCGCAGTAATTACAATTGTAATAAAATTAAATAGCCAACCATACGTTTTTAGAGACCCATATGTGAATTACGTATTATGTAAGATACAACCGGAACGTCAAGAAGAAAATCTACAGAATATAAAGGAAGTGTACAATATTGAGCTATGTTTAATGACACTTACTGTGATATTACACATACACTCAAGAACAAAGTTTTGCCAACAACCCATTAATAACAAAAAAACTTATAACCAAACTGTGAATAATTGATGTAGTTACGATCGGTCTTCAAAGTCCTCTTTGTGAAGGGTTTTTTATGACTAAGTGTAAGTATGTGAGACTATTAACTCTCGTGGTAGTTTTGATTTAAGTAAATTGTACAGTTTAAATACTTTGTGAAATATGTATTAGAAACAACATTATTTTTACCAAACGGGTCATTATAATTAAATTTATTTAAAGTGAACTGCGGAGTTAAGAATCGTAAAGCGAATTAGTGGCCGACCATCTGCTGGGGGCAGGGCCAAAGCAATGCATTGAGCCCCATTAACCGAAAGTTCCATAAAAAGAAACTACAGTAGAACAGTACGTAAAGGCGTTGGAATAACAAAATAAAAACTTCGTTAATTCAACCAGGATGCCGGTTTTGAAATTTCATCTTTGTGGAATTCAGTCATTTGTATACGCAACCGTCGAAATGCATCGTTCATTATATCACCGGACGTTGTTAAGGTTGTGTGTCGGCCCTAGTGTTCAAGGGATTAATGATGGCCAATTGCGACTAGTTCGAAAATCTGTGCAGCAAGATGATGGTAATGACAGTCTGCTCGTGACCAGGGATGTTGCGATAGATCCGGAACGTCAAGTAACCTCGGAGGGAAATAAATAAGTTTCAAATATACGCAATTATGTCCCATGTATTAAAAATAAAGTGTAAAATTCGTGACAGATTAAATCAATATATTAGCATAAACTCGCATAACAATTTGCACTTCCAATTTAATCATATTTGGGGTTTATATCCGAGATAAAAACGGTTATCAGCGGTCGATCAGCGTAAAAAAATGAGCTTAATTTCACGCATCTCCGTTAAGCTATTTGTATTTAAACGAGATCCAAAAAATCAAAAAAAAGTAGAACTTAACAAAATATTTCATTTCTTAGTCAAAATGTGTAGACTCTAAATAATATGCATTCATAACATAAATACAAACAATTTTACTACATCAAAGTATACATATCAAACACAACAAGAGAAGAAATAAATAACAATCCATATTTCTTAGAGATGTCACCAAGCGTCAAAGTGTAATTAAGAGCGCGCAAACAAAAAGTTGGTATTTCAGCTAACGTAAGGCTTTTTCAAAGCCCATATTTTTGTTGAAATGCTTACATTGTTAAAATAACTACTGTTTTGTATAGATAAACTCTTATTCTAGACCATAACATTGCTATAATTCTATTTCTGTAAACGGTTATTTAATACAACCAGGTTTTCGTCGGAATGTTTTCCAAAAATACGCGTCAGAGCTATCTTTTAGGTAGAATATATCCATTTTAAACTTACAAAAATGTTTCGTTGTTTGCTTTTTACAATTGTATATATAGTCTTTTAGTACATAACAATCGCACTAATTCTAAAATATTGGTATTTCCTATTAAAAAAAAATACTACAAAATGTCCAATTCGGTTTGTTTAAACATTTTTTATTTTACAATTATGATGGTTTATTGGAAAAAAAACATTGTATTATGAAACTACAGGACTTGTTTCATAATATCGTTTTTTTTTACGCTTATGGATGACCCAGTTAAATTTAATTAAATTCTGCGTGCTCTGTGGGACGCCACGTGCGTCAGTACTTTCGCTGCCTCGCACGCACCTCGGTCGAACAGTGCGATCAGCTGGTGCCACTGCAGTTTATGCCGCGGTAAAAAGCGGGATAAATATTCGGCCATGGGCGGTGGTTATCATTTTGTACCCCTTGCGTTTGAGACTACTAGGTGCTGGGGGTCGGAGGCTATTGCCTTCATAAGGCAAGTAGGACGTCGAATTAGGGAGAGGGGATCTGAAGCCCACGTAGGGTCGTACCTGGTGCATAGGTTGTCCGTCGCCATTCAACGTGGTAACGCGGCTAGTATCATGGGAACCTTTGCGTCTGGGACGACTCAAGGAGGACTTAAGTTAATTGTTATCTTTTTATTTTACTTTATAATTAAATTGATAGATAGTTTAATGCCCCAGAGTGTCAAAAGCTAAGTAATAAAATCCACTGAGAACAGAGTGAAGTATGTTATGTCAATACCGCTGAACAGTGGAATGAAGTTACTTGTTGTCCTTGCAAACATGAATCGAACGAACCGATTGAATAACAAAACGTCCAAACGGTTACTTTAATAGGATAAGTACTCAGATTTGACCATTCATGGAACATTATTCTTTTCACCAGCGAGGCAAGATTCAATTGAAGATGCATACAAGATGACGATAGAGAGCCAACGACCATTATATCGCCAATAACATGCAATTTCCCGCTTCGGCTTGCCTCGGATCGAAAGCGTCTAAACTGTGGCCCAGTCTCATAAAAAAGCATAATCGAATAAAATTTCAATCAGGTTTCAGGTTCAGTCGCTTAAATAAATGAAAAAAATATATATATTATAGTATAGTGAATAAATAACATTTTCGGCGGAAGTTACGAAGAGCATCGATTTTGATTTTAATACACAGAAAAATACTCCGCTAGGGATGTTCAGCGCTAATGACAGGTAAGTTGGCCTAACGCGCTTTCGAAACGATGCGTGATTACCCCTCAGGTGCCTTTTTTGATGATGATGTTGATGGAAGCTCGTATTACACTTATACATTCATACGAGTACGGCACGGAACCCTCGTGCGCGAGACCGAATCGCACTGAACCGGTTTTTTGTCAAACCGTCAAATTGTGAACTGAGATTAGCATGCTACGGAACGCATATCAAAGACTAGGTAGATTAGGTTTGTTGCCCGAGGGGCAAACCGCCCATAAATAGGAACCCCGCGTAGCGGGGCTCCGTCGACACTGGCAAGTTACAAAATAAAAATAAGATGTGCAGTTAAAAAAACAATCTTGGCTCAGTTCACAATTTGACTTTGATACGAAAAATAAAGCGTTAAAATTGTGAACGGTTTTGAAAGATCACAATTTTTCGACAATTTATAATATTGCGAGTAAGATTATAAACTGACGGCGTTCATAATACCTGTAAATACCAGTGTCGTAACGAATAAATGATTATCGTTATGATAATCATTAATCAGACGGTAACATATTTAATTGTAGGTATCTGTAGATATGAATCAATCAAATCAACGCGATAATCTTATACAAACATCCCTTACCAACCCAGGCTTAAACTGTGGGCCCATGAATCTATGTTATAAATACATACCTACTTACATGTCAAAAATAAACCTCTCTCTCTGTCTCTGGCTCTGTGAGCTCTGTAGAACTGGCGAGCACGTCTCTAATTTTATTTTTTATTAGTGTCTCGTAATATAGTAATCTTCTTATACAGCGTGTATTTTTATTATTACCTCAAATTGTAACCAAACGTAGGTGTTAGGAATATGAACCGATTTTGCAAGAAAATTTTCAAAACCTAACATTTTTTTTTTCCTTATAAAATAAATCAGCACGCAATGTATCACTACTTTGTCTTACTAACGTGACCTCACAAGTCACAACTGTCACAAGTGACCCGCTTCTTCCATGTGTCAAAGGAGTGTACGCAATACATTGCTGCTCCATAAATTTTCAAAAATTAGTTGTTCTTTGTTAGTTAAGACTAACTTAAAATTTTCTTGCAATTTCGGTTCATAGCCCTATTACCTACAGCTGGTTACAATTTGAGGGAATATTGAAAATACAGGCTGTATAATTAAATACACTGACGAATCTGCTCTCAAAAATCGGTTGAGATATGCGACCTGTAGAGGAGAACAGCGGGACAGCGGAATATCTCGGACAATATTAAATGTAAGCACCTGTTAAGGCCTCCACACACCGGTCGCGGGCGCGGGTCGGGCGCGGGCCCGCGCAAGTTGTAAAACATTGAAACTACTTTTCAAACACACATCGAACGCCGGCGGGCCCCATTGAAGAAAGAGTTTAAGTTTTACGGCAGAGATAATACAATCTAATTACAGCGAGATAATGCACGGCGAGCTGATACAGGATGGAAAAAACTTGACACATATATTTGTAGTATACATACCGCAAAAAACAAACAAACACGGATTTGTATCGGACTTACACCAGGTTCTCTCCGAAGTACCAACTGGACAGGAGTTGATATTAATCGGCGATACCAACATAGATCTCATGAATGAAGTTGGTTCAGGAAGCGTCATCAACCAGTACAAAAACAACATGTGTGAGTTGGGACTAGAGTCGAGTGTGCCATCAGCGATGTGACCCGGGAGGAGGTGTACGGCGGCCAGGTGACGCGCACCTGCATCGACCACGCTTCGGTGCGGACCCGGCGCGCCCTGTCTTCGTACGTTCTCACTACTAAGGTATCGGACCACTACCCTATCGGGATCAGCCTAGGAACTGTGTCAAGCTCCGCGCAATCCGGTAAGCAAGCAGTAAGCTCACCTGTCACTATTTTGTGTGAAAAGACTGTTAAAAAACAATTTGAAAGTGTCAATTGGGAAGAACTATTAAAATGCGATTGTCCACTACAACTTTATAATATGGTATGCGCGGTTTTTTCTCGTGTCTATAGTGCGTCAAAAATACAAATAGTGCCGCGTGCAAGGTGGAGAGATAAGACATGGATTAACAAAGGAATTAAAAAAAATGATATTTATAAGGGACAAGTTATTTAAAAAGTGGAAAAGTTGTCGTAATGATATGAATTTAAGATTGTTATATACCAGATATAGAAACAGGGTTGATAAATGTATTAATAAAGCTAAGAACAAATTTAGGCAGCAAGAATTAAAACATTGTAATAATAATAGTAGAAAAGCATGGGAAAAGATAAATCTATAGACAGGGACGGAAAAGATGAGTATAGATAAAATAATTAAAAAATACCTAGCAAAAAATTACAGCATAATTAATATAATAAATTTTCGGAAACTTTTACTAGTTAAAGAAATGTTGGATATACGACATTACTGTAATATTAAATTCTTAAATAGATCAACGTTTGTTAACGCTAGTCAGATCTTATAAAGGTTCATTAAGGCGCAGCCAAGTGATATAAATAAAATTATTAATAATCTAAGCGAAAGAAAATCAGCAGGATTAGATCAGATTAGAGTACGAGATGTTAAATAGCTAAGTGAAAAATTGAGTCCAGTCTTGGCGAAATTTATCTAATTAATTGCTCACAAATATAATTGGACACTTGTGACTCTAGAAGAATCACAAGCCCGTTGCCGACCCTCACTTGAGGATTCGCTGTGTTGGCAGATAGAGACATGCAGGTCCCTCACTCCCAATTTGAAAATCCTCGACATGGAAAATTGTCCAGCCTAAATAATGCTAAAACGTAATTACGTTCTATAATAAAATTGGCATACCTACTTTATATAGCTCGCAAGAAATACGTCCCATATAGAACGTGCACTCCAAAAATATGACCAATCGGAAACATGTATGAATTTTGTTTAAAATTATCGATTTTCATATAAAATTTTGATATTAATTTAAATAAGACAACATTCACTTTGCACGTATTTGAATATGAACCTATTCATAGTGGACAAAATTCAATTTGGGCTAGATTCATCTTGAACACGAACAAAATCGGTCATAAAAAATTAAAGACACAGTTTTAACTAAAGTCTCTTATAGTGGTTATTACTGTTGGTCCAATTTCAAAATGGTCATTTCGTGTTGACGATTTTCCATTTGTGCCGAATGATAGTAAATCACTTCGACACTTTTTTTTTTTTTTAATTATCTTTATTTAAAGAGTTTTGTCAACATGACAATGTCACTCTATACTGCAACTTACTAACTATTACAAATTAAATAGGTACTTAACACTATGCACCCTAGCAGCCGGCGGTCATTTCCGTCTGCGTATGCCCACCAGAACCAAGCCATACAGAGCCTTGGCTTCCCTCGAAAGAGGGAAAGCCAACACCCTGTTACAGACATCCAGCTGCTTAAGGTCGATGCCTTGAGTCAAGAGTTCAACTCTCTTATCTTCGTTCCGCACACACTCTACCATAATATGGTATGCATCCTCTAATTTACCACATTCACATTCTCCAACTTCGACACTTGAGCTTTGTGGGTGCAAATTGTATTTGCAAAATGTAAATTGACCTTCTGGATTAGTTTTACCGCGGATCGTGCTCAGGGGCGTGTAATTAGAGAAGCACATGTCCAGCTGCGCACTTATTTAAGTAGGCTAATGATGATGATATTTACTACGATATACCTAGACATTTTTGTTCCATAATACAATTAGGTTACCTAATATAGGTTGCTAGCCAATTTAGTAGGACAATAAGTAAGTTTGAAGTGGTAGTCCTACAAAATTGTATACAAATGAAATAAACCTTCTTTCAATTACGACAATGGGAAAAACGACGTTGAATATTGGTAACAAAAAAGTATCGGTATTCAGCTTGTATAAATGGCTGACGGGCGTCCTTTTGTCATTTAGGATATAACTCTACTTAGTTATTACGTTTGTGATAAGTATGACAAACGTAGGTAATATCACTTTAAGTGATACATCAATTGCACTCGGCTAGCATGAAAATGTGCCCCAATTCCATTGGCTTTAATTGGCATATCTCTATGTTAGGTATTTCTGTTATTACCTCATCATCATCATAATCATATCAGTTAAAAGACGTCTACTGCTGGATATATGCCTCCCCCAAAGAATGCCACAATGACCGGTCCTGAACTACCCTTATCCATTGGACCACCGTGTGCTTATCGACCCAAAAAAATTACATTCTCTTTTTATTAGACAAATCTATTGCTTGTATCCATCTGCGTATGTAGAATGTAAAAAATATAGGGTGTATACAACCAATAATAAGGAATCTATCCCACTCATCCAGATACTCTACCTACTTTGAACTAGAAATGGAAATAAAAAATAAAAACCAAAAAGGAGAAATCCTTTTTTTTGCGACGAGTCTATGAGAATGTGAATATATTTAAGAGCAAGTGAAATCGGATTAATTCAATTGCCACATAAAACATTGCCACGTTAAACGATGAACTGGCTATAGTTTTTTTTTATAGGAATTAATTTTCCTTTTTCCATTCGTGAAAAGGTCACGCAAACTTAGAAAAATCTATTTGAAAAAATATTGAAAATTGGCACAGGGGTCAATACATCTCGTCTCGCATTTGTAATGATACAAGCAATAGATTTGTTTAATAAAAAGAGAATGTAATTTTTTTTTGGTAGAAAAGAAGAAAAGCACCTGATGTGTGCTGCGCCTGATGTCTCTTTTATAACTATTAAGAATATCTCTACGACATGACATGACATTTTTAATACATCAGTAACATTGATCTCGATGGTTGAGAAAGTCGCCACTGGGTCGCAATATTTTGATTAGATTACCGCTGAAACCTATAACCAAAAATATATTAATAATTACTCCATGGAATCCATGACATTCTCTTTCCTTCGCAATTTTGACGTGTATAGCCGTTTTCCGTCCGGCGCTCGAGCATAATATATTGGAAAATTCGGTGGGTGAGTTGCCGGGCTCGAAACGGGCAAGTGTACCTTCTGTAAATCATCGTTTAATCGTAATCATTTCTTTGTAACGGTACCTACTCTTCATAGAGTTTCGGGATCAAACGCATAGATCCAGGATTCATCACCTGTGTAGATATTATAAACAGCCTTTGAGTCACCACAGTTATATTTCTTCAACATTTTCTTGCACCATTCGACGCGAGCCTCTTTTTGATCCTTAATGAAGTTGTGCTTGATAGGTGGCAAACTCTCTGAAGGTCTAGCGATTGCTAGGCTAGGCTGTGAAGGTATTTCAAAATTCGCAGTATTGTCATAAGACATCAGTAGCCTAAGGGTACAGACGGCGGTATTTGGAGTCGATGAGCCGGGGTTCAAACCCTACAATCGACGCACTTTTTGTATGTTTTGTACATTCAAAGAAAAGTTTTAAGTATCGCAGAAGAGATGTCGCCTGTATCATCATCTTCTCCTAGCCGTATTCGGCCTCAGCGACTGCTAATCACTACTGAGAGCGTCGCTGGTGCGCCCTCAGGTGACTGACATAGCCAATTTTTGCGGCGAATGTGCGACCACATTCACCACACATCAGCTCCCCTCCGACATAATTATAATGTATGGCCGCAGGTGGTCTGGCCTATAGCTCATCGCGCTTTGTGTCGAGGTCTGCGCACCGTCTGTCCTCGAAATCGTTCACCTGTGTGAACACCATGTGCCTCCAATGTGATCGGCCCTTAGCCAAAGCCTCCCACTCGGCAGGCTGCATATTCGTTCTCTTCATGTGACGTATCAGCACATCTTTGTATCGCAAAAACTGGCCGCCTTGTTTCCTCTTGCCAGTCTGCACGGCGCAAGCATTAAATGCCTTCTCAATTTGGTCGAGTTGCCTGTCTATCTCAGTATGTATATTGTAGTCTTTGTTGCCATTCTTGCAACGACATGACATTTTAAACCCCCCAAAAACAAACGACTAGCGAAATGAGAAAAAAAATTACAGCGGCCAGTATTTAAAAAAAGCGGCCAAGTGCGAGTCGGACTCGCACATGAAGGGTTCCGTGAAATAAATTGCAGTTTACGATTTATGACGTATTAAAAAAAAACTACTTACTAGATCTCGTTCAAACCAATTTTCGGTGGAAGTTTACATAGTAATGTACATCATATATTTTTTTTAGTTTTATAATTCTCTTATTTTAGAAGTTACAGGGGGGGGGACACATTTTACCACTTTGGAAGTGTCTCTCGCGCAAACTATTCAGTTTAGAAAAAAATGATGTAAGAAACTTCAATATCATTTTTAAAGACCTATCCATAGATACCACACACGTCTGGGTTTGATGAAAAAAATTTTTTTGAGTTTCAGTTCTGAGTATGGGGACTAAAACTTAATGTTTTTTTTTAAATTTTTGTGTGAAAATCTTAATGCAGTTCACAGAATACATCTACTTACCAAGTTTCAACAGTATAGCTCTTATAGTTTCGGAAAAAAGTGGCTGTGACATACGGACGGACAGACAGACAGACAGACAGACAGACGGACGGACATGACGAATCTATAAGGGTTCCGTTTTTTGCCATTTGGCTACGGAACCCTAAAATGTTCAAATTTTACCATAGCGGTCAAGTATAACGCTTAAAAAGTTCTGAATCCCAGATTCCGGATACATAAGTAATCCGGAAATAATTATGAGCAAACTCATTTATATTCAGAAAATATAATAACGTCAAGTTTGTGGTTGCTGAATAACGGACAGATTAAACTTGACGTTTGTAACTAAGCATTGAGTATCTTTAACGATATTTAAGGCTCAGCTCGTTCATGGTCTTCTCTCCCTCTCACTGTGCATACGCGTGAGCGAGATGGAAGTGCGTGTTCGAAAGCGCGGACTTCGGAATATTTCAGAAAACGAGAAGAAATTTAAAATAAAAAAATAAAAAAAAAAATGATTTATTTCAGGCATACCCTAAGACCCATATTTTAACACAAGGAAACAAAAGTAATAATAATAATAAAACAATCGACACAAACACTTACTTAATATTACATATTTGCAACACTGGGCAAAGATCATTACCTTATTTGGCCAGTGATGATCTTTACCCAGTGTTTTGTCATCGGGCAGTCCAGGCGCTCAGCAAACATATATTTAAGTAAGTAAGAAAATAAAGTTATTGTTCATTACTTTATGAAGACGGTTATAAAATTCCATCTCTTTCTGATAAAAAATGGAGCAGTTAACCCTTAAAGCTTTCCTGTCACTTTTTTAGTACAGTTACTAAATGCCGGGCAAAGTTTGAATGCGCCTGCAGGCTAGAAAAGTAAATACGCCAAACGAAAGGGCGAGAATATTACTTTATCTTTGTCGAATACGCCAACAGTATGCAAAGTTCAATTTGTGCGCGAGCGTCAGTTGAACTCAAGGATTTTCTGAATTTGCGTCGGCTTTTGTGTCTGGCCCCATAAAACATAAACGAAATAAAAAAAATTGTTTGCATTTTGTTGAATTAACATTCAGATGAGATAAACTTTTGTTTTTAATGTAAACTTCATTAAATATTTAATTGATTCTAAGTCAAAAAGGATAATTTATAGCTTGTCCTGTTTTTGTGACATTATCGATTGTATATGTAACTACGTACCATTTAGCATGTCATATTAAACGGACAGTGCCGACTTGTGTGGATACAAAGTTTGTTTTACATTGTGACAGAAAACGGACATTGCCATTATTTCCTTTAATTCGTTTATTTATTAACTGTCACTTTTATAGGACGTTGTTGCTTTGGAGTTGTGAATTATATATAAATTATTTTTATCCTAGTTTCACAATGGCGTGGAAAAATGTATGGCGCGCACAAAAAATAATGGCGATGCTTGCGCCATCTGACTCGGAAGAGTTCAGTGAAAAATCTTGCACAAAATATAATGACTCGACCAGAGGGGTACTTACGTGATCGACCTGCTGATCACGGTCTGACCTCTAGCACCCCGTCTACAAGTAACTTTTGTCCTCAACAACAAACACAAAATCCACCTTCATTACTATCAATGTTGGTACGGAGTACATCTTCGACGTCCATATATAGTTCCAAAACCTAGTTCACCGTTGTCATGGGGCACTTCAACGCAAATCTGGGCAAGAGAGATGGTGAAGAGCTGAGAGTGGGGCAATTTGGAGTTGGAACTCGAAACCACCTGGGCCAACTACTAGTTGGCTTCTTGGAGAAGGAGTGACCGATACATGATGAACTCCTTCTTCAATAAACGCGAGCACAGAAAGTGGACCTGGCTAAGAGATTGAGGCCACGGTGCAATTAAAAACGAGACTGACTTCATCCTGTCGACGAGGAAGGATACATGATACATTATATGATGTCTCTGTGATCAATACAGTTAAACCCGGGAGCAATCACCGTCTGTTAAGAGGCACATTGAATTTATGTGTCAAGCAAGCGCGCTCTCGATTGATGAAGTCTCCGTCCAGCATCAATCCTAAATTCGAAACCCCGCGAGCTTTCAGCTGGAACTTCAAACCGTTTACATTGCCTAGACGGCGATGTGGACGAATTCAACGATGGGTTTGTGGAAGCTGCCCGTGCCTGTGGGTCTAAGTTCTTCAAGGCCCACGATCTGCGCCAATTCAATACAAACTATTGAAGACGCCATCCAGCGTAATAAGGGCGCTAAAGTGTTCTCGAGAGATCTGTCCATTGGGCAGAGCCAGCTCAGCTAGTTGAAAACTGAAGAAGGTAGAATATTTTCTTCTAAACCTGAGCTTTTGGTTGAGATAGAGTGCTATGCGGACAGCTATGCACATCAACTCGCGGACCGGAGGTTAGTCTGGCGAAAAACCCTAGAGCTTGACTAACCCCACACTATACCGACGATATCCCAGAAAACAGCCTGTACGAGATTGTAATGGCTCTAAACAGCTCAAGAACAACAAGGCACCAAGTGAAGACGGAATAACAGCCGAACTCCTGAAGGCAGGTGGAAAACCGGTCCTTACGGCCCTTCAAAATTTGTTCGATTCCATCTTACTGGAAGTAAAAACGCCAAAGGCATGGAATAGAGGTGTGGTGGTGCTGTTCTTCAAAAAAGGTGACAACACCCTGCTGAAGAACTACCGACCCATCTCACTTTTCGTTCAATATTCCGCAGTGTCTCAAGATGAGAGTATTTGACCAGTGTGTGTTGCCAGTCAGTGATGACATATGGCACTGAAACGTGGTTGCTTAAAAGCCTCATAAGAAGGCCCAAAGTCACCCAAAGGGCAATGGATAGTGCTATGCTGGGATTTTCTCTGCGTGATCGCATCAGAAATAAGGCTACCCGCAGCAGAACCAAGGTAACATCCCTCCGAATCGCTAAGCTTACGTTGCAGTGGGCAGGGCACATTGCACATAGAACCGATGGCCGTTGGGGCGGAAAGGTTTTGAAGTGGCGACCCCGTACCGGAAGATGCAGCGTGGTTAAACCCCCGACAAGGTGGACTGATGATTTGGTAAAGGTTGCGGGAGTCTGCTGGATGCGGGTGACGCAGGACCGGTCACTGTGGCACTCTTCGGGAGAGGCATATGTACATCAGTGGACGTCTTTTGGCTGGTGTGATGATGATGCTGATGATGATTTTGTTCAGTTATTCAAGCTTATTTCTAGTTTACAACACTTTTTTAATTTTGTTTTTTAAACTCCATGACAGCATTGTCCGTTTTTTAGGATAACATCAAGAGCATTAAATTTATACGATTCGTGGCAATGGCCGTTTTAACGGACGTCCTGAAAAACTTACTTTCATAATGTTTTTAATTTTTTTTTCTTAACAATAGTTCTTTTTATCCAATAACTATCACAAAAAACATTCCGAGTGATAGCTGGCTACATTCCTTCATGTCTTGCGATGTTAAGGGTTAACTGGTTACAAGTGAAAAAATAGGGTTAATTTTAGATTTTTTTTCCTCTACTTTCGTATGGTAAAATGAATTTCTACGAAAACTATGTTACTTCTCATATCTTGCAGATTATTACATATATTTTCCGAGACGAAAATTGTAACGTTATCTCCACTTATAATAAATCTCTAAATTAAAAAAAGAATCAGCCAGTTTGAAACCAAGCTTTGCGCGGTACGAATGTTCTCAGCATCCCATGAACGGAAAAATATGAAACATTTTATATAGGTACATTATTATTCTAGCTGCAACTTAGGATAATTTTTATCCGACTGCGACAGTTAATTAATTTTCCGAAATATACGACTTCATTTAATTTTTCATTTATTTTTATTGAAATCAAACGCTGCTCCAACTGTCAGCTATAAGAAACGTCAAATTTTCGTCAAAATGGCGGAATTGCTTTGCCTTTCACTTATTAATAATTTAAATCCCGTCTACGATAGACCTTTACGAGACAAATGCTAAAATATAAACCATAAAAAAATATTCGATTCTGATATGAGAACTTATATGCGCAAATGTCGTTTTATGTCGTAATTTCAATAAATGAAATCAACAAATTTGAACAATATAATTAACACGAATTTGTTTTTTTTGAATGACAATGGCACGAGCTCGGCGCATTCAGCCAAAGTACCTGGGGACCGATTTTTGACTTTCGAGCGCTCGACTCTTTCACTCGAAAACTGTCAGAAACGATGAAATACTATTTTTGAAATCCGAGCGATAGAAAATTCAAAAACGAGTGGTATTGACCACTCGTATTCAATTCTATCGGTAGAAAATAAGTGCCGACAATTTGGACACTTCACTTGTATTTAATTTTGGACTGACAATGAACTTAGAAAGAGATAAATAAAGATTAATATATTTTATATTATTTTTCTACCGAATTTTGTGAACTTAGTCTTTTGGCGGGTTTGTTTTAAAATCAAATAATTTAACTTGTCTGTCTCTCTCTCTCTCTCTCTCTTTGCACAGGTTAAAAAGAGACAGAGATATAGTAATATGTAAAGGCCTGGCAATGATTCACAACAACTCGCTATACTTAGAATGAAAAGTATGAATTGCTGTCTCATTCTAACTAAAGAAAGTTGTTGTGACAAATTGTATCATTTGTAATTTGTATTAAGCCGGGTCCGCTGCACCAATGTTTTCCATGTTTTTAAACAACTAACATGTTTCCGTCAGTTTCGGCAAACAAATAGGGTATTATTTTGATTGGCAAAACATGTTTGACGTTTAAAAACCACGAAAACATGGCGCAGCGGACGCGGCTTTACTTTTATAACAGACGGGAAACGAAACGTTTCGTTTACTAGGTATTATTTACTACGTTCTTAGTTTTTTCTGTTATGTAACGCATAAAACACAAAAAAAACACTTAAACATTAATATTATAGCCTAAAATAGACCTTCTAATGATATTTTATTTTTATTCCATGTGTAGAATACAATTTTAAATAACCAGTACTTATCGAATTTCTGCGTACAACGAAGCGCAAAAGTATAAATAGCCAAACCACTAGCTTTCGAGTGATGAATGTCAAAAATACCTATTATTGGGTTCATGCGAAAATAATCGTGACAAATTTTCGCATGCGATTATTTTCTACCGCTCGCTTTTGATTTCGAGCGCTCGAAAGTCAAAAATCGGTCCCCTGCGGCGCTACCACGAAAACCGATACTCAATGTTCATATATTTGCATCCCTGTCACTCGAGTATGGTTAGTGCGATAGAGATAGAGATACCCGAATATTTTCGAATTCCGAAGTTCGTGGTTATAGCTCAGGAATCGAAAATATGGTAAATAATCATAATGTATTTTCTCGAAAAAGAATTTAAAATAAATATAGTCAAATGAAGAAAAAAACAAAGCAAGAAGTTATATAGGTAATGATTAAGTTATAAGAGTCCAAAGTTTTAAGAGGGGGTATGTTCTGTCCCTTTTCCGCAAAACGCACCTTCATATGAAACGATTATTTTTTACTATGACGCTCGAGTATATTGACGTCACAGTCCCTCATCGTTTTCTCACTCTAACAAGCGACATTAAAACGGATGTAGCTTCATAATTTTTTGAGATATTTGAATGGGAGTTTCATTATCTTCTATCTATTTATACATAATAAATGCCTATGTCCTGACTGACTTATTCACTCACTCACTCACTCATCAACGCACAGCCGAAACTACTAATCTTAGAGAGTTGATTTTTGCAGAGTATGTTGCTTTTATAACGTGGGCTAGGGATAAAAAGGGATTTTTGAAAATTCTACCCCTAAGGGGGTAAAATAGGGGTACAAAGTTTGTATGGGAGAACCTTTTTTTTTGAGCTATAGACTTAAACTTTGTAGAAAAATTAGTTATTAGAATACAAATGAAACACTTTCAGCGTTTTGGAAAATTCCACCCCTACGGGGGTAAAATAGGGGTGCAAGGTTTGTATGGGGGAAACATTTTTTTTTTAAATAGAGACTTAAAACTTTGTAGAAAGATCAGTCATTAGAATACAAATAAAGAACTTTCAGGGTTTTAGAAAATTCTACCCCTAAAGCGGTAAAATAGAGTGCAAAGTTTGTATGGGAAAAACTACTTTTTTTTAAATAGAGACTTAAAACTTTGTAGAGAAATTATTCATTAGAATACAAATAAAGTACCTAGATTCAGTGTTTTAAAAAAATCTACCCCTAAGGGGGTAAAATAGGGGTGCAAATTTTGTATGGGGGAAACAATATTTTTTTTAAATAGAGACTTAAAACTTTGTAGAAAGATTAGTCATCAGAATACAAATTAAGTACTTTCAGCGTTTTAGAAAATTCTACCCCTAAAAATAGGGGGCTAAAATAGGGGTGCAAAGTTTGTATGTGTGAAACTATTTTTTTTAGCTAGAGTCCTAAAACTTTGTAGTAAGATTATTTAAATACAAATAAAGTACTTTCATCGTTTTGGAAAATTTCACCCCTAAGGGGGTAAAATAGGGTGCAAAGTTTGTATGGGAAAAACATATTTTTTTTTAATAGAGACTTAAAATTTTTAAGAAAAATTACTTATTAGAACATGAAAAATACTACATTCGGCGTTTTACAAAAATCATTCCCTAAGGGGGTTAAAAAAGGGTGCAAGGTTTGTATGGGGAACACTTTTTCTGAGCTAGACACTTAAAACTTTGTAGAAAGATTACTTATAAAAATACAAAAAAAAAAACTTTTAGCGTTTTGAAAAAATCTATCCCTAAGGGGGATAAAAAGGGGTGCAAAGTTTTTATCAGGGAAAGTTTATGTTTTTGAGTTAGAGACTTGAAACTTTGTAGAAAGATTACTTATTAAAATACAAAAAAAGAACACAAATCGTTTTAGAAAATTCCACCCCTAATAGGGTTAAAAAGGAGAGCAAGCTTTGCATGGGCAACACTTTTTTTGAGTTAGACTTAAAACTTTGCAAAAAGATTACTTATTAGAATACTAAAAAAGAACTTTCAGCGTTTTAGAAAACTCCATCCCTAAGGGGATCCTTAAGATCCTTAAGAAGGGTAGCCAGTGTTGTGTGGGAAAAACTTTTATTTTTACTAGACTTAAAACTATTCGAAATGTTACTTATTAAAATTAATAATAAAGTACTTTCAGAGTTTTAGAAAATTCCACCCCTAAGGGGGTTAAGAAAGTTTTGTATGGGCAACACTTTTTTTGAGCTTAAAAGTTTACGAAAAAAGTTCTTTCAGCGATTAGAAAAATTCAACCTCTAAGGGGGTTTAAAAGGGGGTTCAAATTTTAAATGGCGAGCAATAAAATTTTAAAGTGTGAGTAAGAGATTTTTAACTTCGGTCTTATTCTGTACGTTAAAAGACTACAAAACTGATTTCAGAGTTTTTCCAAATTCATCCCCTAAGAGTGTTAAAATTGGTTCAAAGTTTGAGTATTTCAAGGCATTTTTAAAGTATGAGATTTTTAACTTTGGTTTTAGACTGTTTGTTCACAAACTAGAAAATGAACATCAACTTTTTTTTTAATTATCCCCTAAAAGAGGGTTCAAATTTTGTATTGAGAGAAATCATTTTCTAAGACGATAAAAAGTTCTACGCGGACGAAGTCGCGGGCAACAGCTAGTAATGTATAAACTGGTTACTAAACAACTCATTTTTACCAAAATTTTACATGTCAAGCCTTAAGAAAGTGTTCCCAAAGTTTCGCAGCACTTTAATGGGGGTCGGTAAAGTTATTAACTTACACTTACTACACTTTACTACTAAGGAACTTTTTCGCATTTTTGTATGATTTCCGTTCTTGTTCTGAAACGTTGCCCGTAGAACTCACGGCGCGTTACAAAACCGCACTCCGCGTTGTTCTCGTGAACGCGCGTAGGGAATGCACGGCAACTCACGAAACGCACGGCGTCGCTTTCGCTCGGCAGCATTGAGAAAATACAAGTACCTACCCCTACAGGTCACCGCTATAGACGTCGATGGAGGATTCTATAGATACTTTAAACACAATTCACCATAAGTCTCTGTTAAATGCAACTAGAAGTGTCTTGAAGCGTGCTCGTACCTGCATAAGACAAGACGGCGCGGCGGCCACATCGAACATTTACTCAAGTAATAAACCAACTGTATGAAGATTAGTTTTCATTAAATTTGACCAACTTCTGCTGTTCAGATTTTTTTATTTCTTTACAATGAAATAATCCTTACATGAAACAGAGCCGACCCGCGTCAAAAAAAAATTGACCAACTTTATATTTTTTTAAGAACAACTCACGCTTGACCAACAATTTTAATGAGCCAAATTTGTTTACATAAAAAAACACCTAATGTCTCGTTGGACACTTTTCCTCTATCTACTCGCGTTTTACATACATCTTCATAGTAATGTTTCAGAACGCGCGAACGCGCATCGCTGTTAACATTCCAAGTGATGAAAAACAGCTTTAAGCTATAAAAATGCTCACAATTGATCCGGACCCATAACTCAGCTATCGGCACTCAAATTAATAGTGGGTTTTTAAGCGAAGCGGCACTGATATCTCCTTACGGTTTTTATTCAAAGGCGAGGCGAGACGAGGCATGATTTTTCTTACATACGCAGGGCCGTAGCCAGAGTTGAATTTAAGATAGGGCAGCTGTAAGGTAGGGCATTGCCCCATAATGCCCCCCCCCCCCTAGCTACGGCCCTGTACAAACGGCAGTAAAATCATGCCCGGAAATCTTTAGGACAATTCTCACTTTGTCTCTCGAAGATTTAAACATTCTGCTAGCGTAGCTGTGACAGAGAAATAAAAAATAAATAAATAATATAAAATAAAAATCATTTATTTCAGACTACTGGTTGGTCCATGGTATTTTGTTAGTAACAATCAGCTTAGAAGGCTATGTTAGTGTGGGATTGAATAAGATTTTATTAAATTACATTACATTACGTTGCATTGATTAGATTTGATTGAAATAAATTGAACTGAAATGAAAATAAAAATTAAATTACAAATGAATTAAATTAAATGGATGGGATGGCAACACTGGCCAAGTAAACAGTAAATATTGAGCTCTTCGTAATTTAAATAACAAAAAAATAGTAAATACGTACTGACACTGTTGTGAAGCAAGCAAGAAGTTGTAAGTGGCACAATACACCAAACCCACTAAGTTTTGACCCACAAAACTGCACTTCACGAGATTTGGGAACTAAATTGGAAGCGGTAAGAACCATCTTTTGACCGTTTAATTTTTAAAATTTACCCAAAACCACTAAAATACGAGTTTAACATAACGGTACCGCAAACGACGTGCACAGCTGATTGGGTGAAACATCTTGCTGTCATAACAACTCATATGCCAACTGACAGCTCACGGTCCGAATTGGACTCATTTAAATTTCGGTCCGTATTGGACTCGTGTATCCAACACTATAACAGTATTTCTTTAAAACATCAATATGATGAATTCAAATGCCGCGAAAGCAAAGAGTAAGGTCTGCAAAAAATGTGCGAAGGAAATTAAATCCAGAATTTATCTGCAATGTTCACAATGCCATGATTTATATGATGTTTTATGCACCACAAATGTAACGATGGAAAGATTTAAATTGATGACTTCGGATAATCGTGGGCTATGGAAGTGCCGCACATGTCATGACGTAAATAGATTGAATTACAAATCGAAAAGCACCAGTAAGACACGGCAATCAACACAATCTCGTGAGTTACCAACTCCTAAACAAAAGCTATTAACAGAAAACGACACTGCCAAAAGTCCCCAACCTAATTTGGAAACGTTTTCTCTGAATAATCGGACTCCCCCAAGCTCTGATGAAGAGGAAGTCTCCTCTTTCTTGAACGTGACTACACAAAGCCTGCCTAACATGTCCAATGTGGATGATCCGCAGGTAACGGACCTTAAGGTAGAAATAAGCACTCTCAAATGCCAGCTAGAAAGCGCAAATGATGAAATTGACCGCCTTAACACTGAAATTATGGAATATCAAAAAATACTTTGTGACAAGCAAAAAAATCTGGACGTTTATAAAAAGTTACTCGGTGAGAACGGGTCAGTCCAATGTACGCGAAAATCCACTCCATTAAGGAAAACCACCAAAAGAAGTAGCTCTGTCCCTTACTCAAAAGGCAATCCTAGCCAAACCTGTCCGGAGACACCGATGGTAGCGCATCCTGCAGCAATAGATACTAAAGTTTCTAAAGAATCCGCCCCAGACACTGAAGGCTTAACTAAAATGGTACTTGAGAAGAATGAAGAGAGTGGAAGCAGTTCTAAAGAGTGCGGCCGCGGGCACGCCTGGTCTACCAAAACAAGTACTAGGTCAAATAAAAATAAACTGGCAATCTTTAGTACCAACAATAAAAATAGAATCACTAGTATTGTAGAAAACGATACTTCACTAAATAACTTTGATTGGTGTCACTATATAACACCCCGAGGGGGGATAATGGAAAGCCTGCGCCAAATTGAAAACAAACTGTCAGCGTTTAAACGAAAAGACTATTGTGTGGTAATAATCGGCGAGGAAGACTTCGAGGAAAACAATGACTACACCGAGTTAGTCCGTCATATTACAAAAACCCTGAACCCTATTTCCCATACAAATGTAATTATAGTATGCCCCACCTATATCTGTGGCAAACCTATCTTTAATTACAAAGTAGAAATGTTCAACATCATGCTACGTAGCGACATACCCTTCCATGATAAGCATTATTCTTTTGATGCCAACCTCGACCTGTCTTTAGACATGTTTTCAAGCAACACAGGGTGCCTTAACAATCGTGGAATGGCAAACATAATCAGCCATGTAGGATTATTTATATCCTCTAATGCACAATCCATGCTAGCTGAATCACGACTAGAGCCCACTTCACAGGGAGGTAAACGTAGGCAGGGAAAAATTTCAGATTATTTTAAAGTCAAGCTAACACAAGGAAATAAACATACGCAGAGGAACATTTCAGATTATTTCGATGTAAAGTTGCTAACATCAACTCAGTCTCTACCTCGTGCCCAAATAAGCATAGTTGCCCCGGCAGAAAAGCCTACTTTTCGTGCCTAGCCTAAATATATATTTCCAAAATATGCAAAGTATATGGAACAAAACTTACCTATTAGAAGCATTTGTAGATGAAAAACCGTTTATACATATAGTTTGTGTTACTGAGACGTGGCTGAATCAAGCAAAGAAAGAGCTATTGAAGATAAGCAACTACAACATAAGCTCATTCTTTTGTCGCGAACAACATGACGGAGGAGGTGTACTCATACTAACGAAAAACTCATTAGAATATCGTGAACGTCTCGACATTTCGTCGTTATCCAAAGAAATGGTTTTCGAAGTATGTGCAACGGAACTACCGAAATTGAATCTTTTAATTATAAATCTATATTGGCCCAACAGTAGACGAGAAATCGAAACATTTTATTCTTGCTTGGAAAAACTTTTAACATTGATTTCCCAAAAAGACAATAAAAAACATATAATAATTGGAGGAGATTTTAATACGGATTTTTCAACTAACTCTAATGAAAAAACTAGACTTATGAATTTGATGTTATCACATAACTTCCATCAAAAGATTAAAGAACCTACACGCGTCACTCTTTCCTGTAGTACGTGCATTGACTTGGTGTTTTTGAATTTTAAAATCAACGAATCGAAAATAATTATTCATGATTATGGATTTTCCGACCATAGAGGCATACTAGTGTCTACGCCTATCTCTACGTCTAACATAAAAAACTGGTCCGAACGCAAAAGAATTTACAATAAAACTAACATAAATAAATTTAAAAAGGAACTCCAAGTTGTGGACTGGTCCAAAATAATTCAAGCAAATAAAAGCGTTAACGAAAATATGAACTCATTTATTGAAACCTTGAGCGACGTCCTAAATAAATGCATCCCTAAAATTCTTTTAAAATTTAAACCAAACAAGTCATACCTGACCCCAGGCCTAAAAGTTTCCTGCCGTAATAAAAGGTATCTAAAGCTATTAGTATCACAGTCAAAAAGTGAAACCTTACGAAACCACTATAAAGTATACTGCAAAACACTGAAAAAAGCAGTCCGTAAATCCAAAAAAAATCAAAACAAACGGAAATTCGAAAATTCTCATAATAAAGCTTAGTCTATGTGGCAAATAATAAACAGTGAGCTAAACAAAAACTCACCTAAAAAGAGAACCAACATATATCTTCAACAAGATAACAAGCTTGTAACTGACCCCAAACAAGTAGCAAATATTTTCAACAGTTTCTTCTCATCCATCGGGAATTCTCAGTCGACGCCAAGCAAGATACCATTAAAGAATACCACAACGAACTCATTTTTCCTGAGCCCGGTTGACCCAAAGGAAACATATACGGCAATTAAACATCTTAAAAACAAATCTTCATTCGGTGTAGACGAACTACCCCCAATATTAATAAAAAATTGCGCTGAGATTTTAACCCTTCCGTTCACCCAACTATTAAACCAATCTTTCTCGGAAGGATATTTTCCAGACGCGCTAAAAATTTCCTTGATAAAACCAATACATAAAAAAGGGAAAACCACTGAAGCTAATAACTATAGACCAATTGCCCTACTGCCAACCTCAGCGAAAATATTTGAAACCGTCATGATTAAACGCCTTTATTCATTTTATGAAAAATATAAGATCCTAAATCAAAATCAATACGGTTTTAGGAAACATCACTCCACTACTCTAGCAATCTATAAATACGTCCTCGAAATTCTTAATGAAATAAACAATTAAAAAATATGCTGTTGGTCTCCTACTTGATATGAGTAAAGCTTATGATAGAGTCTGTTATGAAACCCTTTTAATTAAATTACATAATACTGGGATCAGAGGATCTACCCTTAAATGGTTCGAGTCATATTTTGAAAATCGCATACAATATGTACAAATAGAGAACGCAGATTTTAAGACCGGATTAATAAACCAAATCCGATCTAATAGTGTCTCTGTCACCGGCTCTATCCCTCAAGGTAGCGTCCTGGGTTGTCTCTTATTTCTTATATATATCAATGATTTACCTAACGTATTAGATGACCATTGCACGCTCTTCGCGGATGATATATCAGTATTATTGCCTTGCTCTAATATTTGTGACGTCGACAACAAACTAAATGTAACGCTTGACAAAATAGTAAACTGGTTACAAATCCACAACCTCCAACTAAACTTGAGTAAAACTAAAATCATCCAATTTAAACCTTATCAAAAACTAAATTTGCCCATAAACTATAGCTATAACAATCATAAAATAGATTCAGTGAGCTCTGCCACATTATTGGGCATAGATCTGGACAACAGTTTGAGTTGGAAACCACACATCCAAAGGCTATCTAAAACCTTATCATCTTTTATCTATGCTCTCAACCACCTTAAGCGCGCAACAGACTTTAACACATCACTCACGGCATATTACGCCTACGCCTACTCAAGAATATCTTACGGTATTGTTATGTGGGGAAATAGTTGTGATATAAAAAAGATTTTTACCCTCCAGAAAAAGTGCATAAAAATCCTAGCTAATATAAATCCAATGGAATCCTGTAGACCATACTTTGTCAAATACAAAATACTCACCCTTACTTCCATTTATATACTTGAATCGAGTAAATTCGTCCGAAAACATATAGGTTTATACGAACAGATAACGAGTATTAAAAGAAACGATCGGAATATGCACAAAATTAGAGTACCTTTCTCCAAATATAAACTCGTCACGTCTAATACGCATTACATGACAATAAAAATTTTTAATCATCTTCCTAACCATATAAAAGGCCTTGTCAAACCAAAAATGTTTAACCAACAGTTGAAATCATTGTTAATCGACAAATGCTTCTATAGTTTAAATGAGTTTTTTAACGCAAAATTTTAAATATTTTTCTTTTCCATAATGTCCATATTTTTAAGTTTAGTCTGTTCTATACATATATATATATTGTTGTGCCCTTGCAGGGTGTCACATGAATACCTTATAATGTACCTACCATCTATATTTTGTAATGTGATAATGCAATAAATAAATTGAAATTGAAATTGAAATTAAAAATAAATTAAAATACAAATACGAAACGGCGTCACCTTTTGCTGACGTGCATGTGTATTAGGTGGCGCATTACAAGGCATCAGTGATATTGATGATATGCGCTTTCACTTTTCAACTTCACAAAACTTTTTATTTTTAGAACTTCTTCTGCCAACCCTATGTCCTTAATGAGGGCTTACAAGAATGCATCATCATCAATTTTCTAATGTTATTTTTTACAAACACAAATGCTTGTATGGCAGATAAGGCTAAGCAAATTTTAACGGCGGTTTAAATTAAATAGGTTAGTGAACGTACAAGGGCAATGTACAACCTATGAAATATCACTCGCACATTTAACTTTTATTTTCAAGATCATGGCATTTGAAACCCCACTTCAGGGTTTCAGACCTCGTCTAATCGTTGTTGAAGCAGACATACGTATGGTTATCATCCTAACCCTTACATATTAAGTCTGCAGATTAAGCCGCATAAATTAAAAGTTTAATATTTAAGTACTCTAATAGTTCACGCGTCGTCCTAATTTTATGTGGAGAGGGATAGAAACTTCATCATGACTTCAACGTGTCATGATGAAACTGATTATTGGATAAAATAGCTGTAACTGAGTTCTTTTATATGTATGTATAATTTTTGTACAATTTCAGCTTGTCTTATTCATTTTTTTACGTCTTGATGTTGTACAAATACGAATATAAATTTTACATTATCACTCAAAACTTCATGCACATTGTTTATTATAATTATTTATCTATCCAAATATCACAAACCCTCCATGATGCGTTCAAGAACCGCACATTATGACCACCATAAAAACAGACTCTTTTGTTAGAACAAATTTCTTATCTGTGAAAATGTTATTATTGCTAAATAATAACATCGATTTCGATAATATTATTTCATTCAAATTTCGAACATTTCTGAAAGCAACGAAATTTGATTTGACTTCTATTCTAATATCATTCGAGATGACGTTTAGTTCGAAATTAATTGTCAATTTTCATAAAAAATTTGACAAGTGTCGCACGTAAGTAAGATATCGAACGATATGATAGAGCCCGACTCTAGTTTGTCTCTGAATTAAAAAAAAAAAACTATGACAGCTGCCAGAAAACAACGCCGCAATGCCGGTCATACTGTGCGGCTCCTGAATGCATCATAGATGCTTATGATACGTGGATAGATAAAGTAGTGTATGTAACTGTACATAATTAGGCATTAAAACACTAGTGTGATGTTATTATGAAACCCGCCTTCGGCTGTGGGCGACAGAAAGAGATGTGTAGATAAAGCAGCGCCTACGGGCCACAGAGAGAGATTTGTAAAGATGATGGCGCCTAAGTGGCCGATAAGTTAAGCAATAAATGAATGATTAGCTAACTAAAGTCTTTGTTATAATCCCTTTACATAAGGACGGCAATAGTAGCCAGATTAAGCTCCTAAAGCAAAACGGCTCATATAAGAAGCGCGTAATTTATTTAGGACTGAAGTACGATAAGTACAGACGTAGTTGATAGCTTAAAGTAAAGATAAATGTACCAGGTACCTCCAGTAATTATTTTATGAAGATCGATAGATGGAAAACCCCTGATAACCGAGAGAAAGACAGCCAAAAGTATTTGTAAAGAAACCTACTTGAGACTATATCCCGAGCTAGTCCGTGAACAAGGGACATCGGTGGCTAGATTTACTAAAAAAGTTAAATAAAAATCTTGAATAGGAATGTATAGAGTTCTGATGTAATACTGAGCAAGAGTTACCAAGTTCGAGTTGATTTCTCTGATTGGCTAAAAAGATTGGAGCAAAAGTCAGAATTACGCTACCAAGAAAATGTGATGCGATGAAAATGTGAAAATTGACGGTATCTAACGGCCATAGCATCGTAACCAAATGAGGTACGAAAACAATTAGGGTACTGTTAGAAAGGTAAGGTAAATGCCCTTACGTAGATATTATATTTTTTTAGTACAAATGTTATTTAAAGCCATTAGGACCTTGCGAAGCTTTTTAATGTTACAAAACTTCATAATTTTACGCAATTATCGATTTTCCTAACTTAAACGGGAAAAGCAGGAAAACTAATAGACATGCAATGCGCCTGTATTGGTCACGTACAGATGCTGCTGCTGTCGTCTGTTTGTTCCTTCCGCGCCGCGTCGCGCCGCGCCGCTTCGCTTCGCGTTCGCGAGGATTTCGCCCACGTAGGACACTGCGTTAGATTTTCCTGATGCACGTACAATATGTTAAGTAATCGACCTTCTTCCTTGTCGTATTAACATGGCTGAGGGACGAGACGTCTGTGGGCGCTCTTCACCATCACTCTCCAAGCTGCTCGGTACTGGGCATGCTGGCCTATAGTGTTGCTCTAGCCACAGATGTTCCCGTGAACCGTAATCGACCAGTTGGTCTGGAATAAATATATCAGAGTTTTTGTAGAATATATAGATTATATTTCGTAACAGTGCGAGGTAATAATTTACTTTCAAAACAAAGTTTTAACCGACTCCAATTCAGTACTCCGCCAAGCCACATTAACATTTCCACATTTTTTTTCCAATTTACCACATGAACTGATTTCCGAGAACAAAAGCGTTGATTTTTAAACCAATAAACCAAATCGCTGTATGTGGGCCGAAAATATTTGAAGACTTCCGTCGATTCCTCAAGGATCTCAGAATTACCTTTGGCACTTCGTTGTTTGCTATTTCAACGGAATAATATCAGAATCTGTGACGTACTTATATAGTTTGAAGTACATCATTGAGAAGTTCCACAAGCCATCTGTGGTCTTCATCATCACTTCCACTTCACAAAATTTATGAAAAAAAAATACATCCGAATTGAGAACCTCCTCCTTTTTTTTAAGTCGGTTGTAGATTTGAATGTGATCGGGGGTCGAACCCGATATAGGTTGCGTCACAAGACGGGTGGAGCGAATGCGATCACGATTAATATAAAAATGCGCAGTACAATTTAAACTTGAATTTAATTATAATGAACACGGGAAATTTACAAACTGAAACACTAAAGATTTAAACGTTACGAAATGGAGAACTGAATATAACGATATAAACTAGCACAAAGGAAAAAGCATGGCCGAAACAAAGAAATTGAATATAACACTAAATCAAGCGAGGCGTAAGCAAGTGCAGCTATATAATGCAAAGCGCGTGTTAGCTAGGCAGAGGTTATTATCGCATTGAAGCGTCCGCGCGCCGGGCGAAATCCGTAGGCTTCGGTGAGGGGCACGGGCGCGGCGCGTGCGCAGACCGGCCGCCGAACAATAGATCTCACGAGGTGGTGGCGTGATCTGCGGTTGCCCAAGCTCATGAGCGGTAGCGATTTCAGTCGCGTGTTGATCCGCTACAGGTTAAAAATCGACTGAAGTGAAACGAATGAGTGTAATTTTAATTATAATATTTAATTCGTTTGTCCTTGTCGAGTACCAAGTCGATACCGCAGGTTTCTAACTTACTCCTTGTAAAGCAAATTACAATTTTGAAAAGTAAACTCAATCTGCAATAAACTTGTTAACGTCGGTACATGACTGTGTCACCGTAATTTTGTTTTGCACGTGCACATTGTTCTATAAACACGTTCATTCACCATTTCGTTGGTAAAGTTGATGGAAGACGTAATTTTATGACCGCACTATCCCCTCCTCTTTTTTAAATCTAGTCTAATCCCAGTGCCATTGTAAAGGAGCTCAGCGTCTGTTTTTAAGCTAAACTTAGTACTCAGATTTTCGGCCCAAGCTGAAACATACAACTTCGTTCGCGTTGCACCCTCGTTCGATTAAACCGAGGACGCATGTGTGTCGGGAGTGAGGTGCCTGTCTGACAAATGTATTTTTCTCAAAAATGTCCCGCAAAGCGAACATAATTCGCTACATATTAGATGGCAAAGTGTATAGTTTAAGGCCAGATCAAAATTAAAAAACAAAAAACATTGCAGGCCGCCTGGAATGTTACATATAAATTCCTTTATTTGTCGAGTACCAAACTTTTTAAAAAGTGAAAACTGGCATATAACAGACGGCACAGGTCGTATTCAGCCAAATCAACTCGTATTTTTCTGTTGCAAACGCTACATTTTTGTACGAGTTCTCAAATAGTTTGCGTTTTTCGGTGAAAAAATACACTTGCGATTCTGTTAAAAAAAATATATTATGACGTTTAATTTTATGTTATTTGCAGTATCCTCAATTTGTGTTTAATAGTAAAGTTTGATTTCAATTTAGTCTTTTTTATTCCCCCTTTTGAGAAAAGCACTATCTTATTAGCCTCAGCCGGAATGGCAATTGCAGGCTTCGTATTATAATTAAACGGAATTGCCTCCTTCCCGGCCACGGCAATAATGTACTATTTCTGTCGATATAGTGAATTCTTATCAATAAAGAGTCTGCAACTTGCTAGTGACTCCTCTGAAGTGGCAGGTGTTCATAGACTATATGGCCGCTTACCACCCAGCGGGCCGTAAACTTGTTTTCTACCCTTGTATTACGCCAAGCTTAAATATAGAAAACGCCACAACAACCGTTGCAAAAAAAAACCAATGGATAGGATTCAGATGCAACGTTGTTCAATACAGTATTGGACATCTCACTGCCAAGAATCGCTACGCGCTACGCTCGTAGCCGATGCCGTGGTTTTCCCGTTAAGAGTCCGCAGTTAGCTCGATTCTCCATGCAAACGTAGTTATGCTCTCATTTTACAACGACTATCTAGTTTGCACTGAAACTTTGAATAATTAGGAGAAGAGAATAAATTAAGTACCATCCACGTCTGTAATTAGTTTATGTAGCTTCATTTGACCAAGCTTACTGCGGAATCTTAAGTTGCCCGAACGACGGGGTCCTGGCAGTGACAGTTCTATAGTACGCTCTACAGGGTATTCCAGTTAGGTACTTCCATCTTTAGAAGCCAGCTAGTATTGATTCTATAACTTATGTCTGATACTACGTGAGCAGCGATTATAAGCACAGACCAAATACACTTATAACATCCTATCAAGTATATAATTTACTTTGAAAACAAAGTTTAAACCGACTTCAATTCAGTAATTCGCCAAGCCACATAGGTACTTGAGAATGTCCTTTCCAATTTAGCACATGAACTGCTCTCCGAGAGCAAATGCATTGATTATTACAGAAAAACCCCAAGTCGCTATGTATGGGCTGATAATATTTGAGGAGTTCCGTCGATTCCTCAAGGATCCCAGAATTAACACTTCTTTAGTGGCTACTTCAACGGAATAATCTCAGAATCTGTGACTTACTTTAAATTTTTGAGGAATTTTATAAGTCATCTGCGGTCTTCATCATCAGTTTCACTTCACCAAAATTGCGATTTTCGAGGGTGAATACACGAGTTATAATAGAAAATACTGAAATTACTACACGCGTGCCTATAAAATTTGAGGGTTGACCTGGGATCCCATCATCAGATCCTGAATTGGTGACAATTGGACCACCTCGGGAGTATACTCTTTCGAATAAAAAAAGAATTTTGGAAATCGGTCAACAATTGACGGAAAAATCGGCGAACATACATTAAAAAAAAAAATACATACAGTGGAACATATAACCTCCTCCTTTTTTGAATTCGGTTAATAACTCATCATCCTTCTAATGTTTACCTAGTTGAACCCTAGCGCCCAGGGTTCGCTTTGGAACCTAATTCCAACTTTCGGCATAAATAATAGATTTATAAAATCCCTTGCCATCCGATCTTACTTTCAAACCAAACAGAAAACTAGAGCTTGTTGAAATTACATAAATCGGTTTCTTCACGATGTTTTAACGTTTGTGGTTCATTGTAAAATTTCATACCTTGTCTTGCTCAATTTTTAAGCCGCGTAATTGTTAATCTGTACTGTTTGGTTTCAACGGGACACGCCCAGCCTTGTGTGGGACCATTTAGCCACTCTGTTTTTTGAATTACTCGGTCTTAATAAACGCTTTTTTTTTCATTACTTTTCCTTCACCGAAATATACAATAATAATATATGTCTATAAGTATAGAAATTTAATAAGCACTTGACCCTTCCCTCGCGGGTTATTAAATGCCGACACATCTTGTATCTGATTCCAAGACTACCGCTTTTCCAACATAGACCAACAAAACAGATCTGATGTACTTTATGCGTGGGGTTTGCCCATCTCATTAAAAAAAACGTGGGGCGATTGATTAAAAAGAGATAACCAACATCCAGCGTGTATATTTCAAACGTGCCTATATTTAAGCTGACGTGATTTCGATCAAACGATCGGTACAGAAATAAATGTTAACAGCACGACACTCATTAATTTAAAGGGCGGTTGAAACATCTCTTCTATTTAATAGGCACTGATTGTTTGTAAGAATTGAAGCAACATATCACTAGAATTTAGCAAACTCACGTGACAATGCAATATTAATTAGAATTTTAATATTATGGCACCACCGAGTTGATCTAATGATATATATACAAAAGATGGCCATTGGCAAATCCTCAACAACACAAGATAAACCAGACGTGTTCTGGCTACTTGGAACCATCTCAACGAGTAGTTGATGACTCGATGCAAATAAGGTGTAATCGGCGATAAGAGCAGTACCAATAATACAATTATACAATCTCTTTGCTAGTTTTGATTCGTACGGTCAAGGAGTGCACATTACTCCTTGACCGTACGAATCAAAACTAGCAAAATGGCCAAATTCGTAAACAGTAGCGGTTGAAGTTTCATTAATTAGTGCGAAATATAGTAAGTATTTATTTTTATGGTTCCGTACCAAAAAGGTAAAAAAGGAACCCTTATGGTGCGACTCTGTCCGTCTGTCCGACCGTCTGTCACAACGTTAAATATCTCAGGAACTACTTAAGCTATCAATTCTAAATTTGGAAAAACTGTTAAGAGGGTTAAGACACGTGTATGGAAAATGAAAAAAAATAATATACATTTTTATTTTCTGTGTAAATGACGAATATGAGGGGGGTTAAAAAATCAAAGTTAAGTAAATATATCAAGTGGGGTATCATATGAAAGGGCTTGAGTTGCACTTTCTAAAACCTTTTTAGGGTTCCGTACTCAAATAGTAAAACGAGACCCTATTACTAAGACTTCGCTGTCCGTCCGTCCGTCTGTCTGTCACCAGGCTGTATCTCAAGAACCGTATTAGCTAGAGCGTTGAAATTTTCACAGATGATGTATTTCTGTTGCCGCTATAACAACAAATACTAAAAACAAAATAAAATAAATATTTTTATTGATAATGGTACGGAACCCTTCGTGCGCGAGTCCGACTCGCACTTGGCCGGTTTTTTATATTCGTATAACTCTATAAATAAATGTACAGAATTATGTGTATAATACGAAACAAATTAATGATTAGATTTTATATATAAATAGGTACCTAAATCAAATAATTAAAACTATATCCACCCTCCAACCTCTTTGCACTGGCCACTTGCCACGGCCTACTAGATTATAATCGAGTGGGCCGCGACGCTTTTAATCAAGAGGGCCATGCCGAAACGTGAAAAAAAAAGTGTCATGGCATTATGGCGGGCAGCCGAAATTTACAGAAATAATTTTATATGTTGATTTTCTGTAATTAGGCAAAGAAATACCAACTGTAAAAGGATTTTATCAACATCGTCGTAATTAATCCGTCGCTTAATGTATAGCTGAGTTTAATAATAATAAAAATAAAGCCATTTATTTCCAATAGATATCGTTTTCTAACAGCATGTATTTTACATTTATAACATAATATTACATTCCTGTATTTATATTTATTATTTCTATCTTAGATTATAGTAATACCTAGTTTTACACATGCTTATTCAATTTAAATTAAAGTATTACGTAAATACACTAGTAATTTTCCATACTTACATATTATTTCATTTATATTAATTTTAAGTTGATTTTAATTTATATAAAAAAACGTTTTCTTTCATTTAATCTACTGGGCTGTCCATTTGCGGACATGGGCCTCCTCCCTCTTGTTCCATTCCTCTCTATCGGCACCACTCTATGCTCTGAGATCGGCACCTACTCGGGGCCAGGTGACCTCGGCCTCGGCGACGATGTCGTCTCGCCAGCGACCGCGCGGGCGGCCCGGCGGGCGCGCGCGCTCGCGCGGGTACCAGTGCAGCAGGCTCTTGCTCCATCGTCCGTCCGTGGTGCGAGCCGTGTGTCCAGCCCATTGCCATTTTAACCTGCATGCCATTTCCACTGCGTCTATTATTTTCGTTCTCTGGCGGATATCCGTACATCTGACTTTGTCTTTTAGTTTCAGGCCAGCATGCTTCTTTCGGCAGATCGTTGAAATACTTTGATTTTGTGTGTGAGTCCTTTAGTCAAGGGCCAGCTTTGGCATCCATATAGCAGGGTGGGTGTCACTACCGAGTCCATTACTTTTTTCTTCAGATTGATGTTCATTTTTGATTGAAATATATGTTTGAACGCCCAATATGAAGACCAGGCCTTTTTGATTCTTCTTTCAACTTCTTGAATAGAAAATCGAGCTTTCAGGGATATATTTTGGCCAAGGTATAAATATTCATCGACGTACTGGATGTTTTTGGACTGAATTGTTGTTGGTATAGCGTCGCTGTTGGTCATAATACATGTCTTTTCAGGATTCATTTCCAAGCCGCATTTTTTACTTTCGTGGTCCAAAGTTATCAGCATGTATACGAGTTCATCGTGGTTGTTCATTACCAAAGCAATATCGTCTGCAAAACGTAGGTGATGAAGGCGTTTTCCATTTATGTTAATGCCATAATTTTGCCTTTTCAGTTTTCTAAATAAATACTCTAGCAGGGCAGTAAATAAGTTTGGCGAGACTGGGTCGGGTCTCCTTGCCTATCAACGCGTTCTATTTCAAAATGTTCACCTTTTCTTTCGAGTTTAATAAGTGATTTTCCTCTGCTATATATTTCTGACAAAACATTAATATACTTACTTTTCGTCGACGCCTTGTTCTTTGAGTGCTTCCCATAGCTTGTGGTGCGATATTGTATCGAAAGCCTTCGCATAGTCCACGAAAGCTATGAAGTCGTTTATTATATTCTCTATATTTTTCAATAAGTTGTTGTACCGTAAATACTTAGTCGGTCCTTAAGTTCTGTCACAAATGTTTTGCCGCTTAGTAAATAATACCAAGAATGTTTTTATTTAATGCTATATATGGTTTGATAGCTCATTTAATACTGATAAATTAAAACGATTATTAGATTTAAATGCTTTAAGCCATATTACATAAATTCTTCAGAGATTTTGCACTTATTTAGCCAATCAAAAACACGGACGTGATTCACTGTATCTTTTTTCCATGATTCTTAAAACCTTACAAAGTTACGTGAGATTTTAGTCAGAAACCCTTCCTGAACCCTCCCTTCTCCATTTTGAAGCGTATGATAAGTAAGTTTGGGTAAAACTAATTTTCATATTCACATTTTACGAAGTGTACGTACTTGTTGCCCACAAGATCAAATTTACGCGCTCTTCTGAAAACGTAAAAATTACGTAAAGTTCTCGATAAGAGCAGTTGGAATTGAAAGCTAACAGAAAACCAAATGCTAGTTGCTAAGCATGGTCTAAAATCGAGGTTTCAGAATAAATAAAAAAAAACCTTGTGAGTCATCTGGAACGCTGTTTTTTAGGGTTTTTTTTTTATACAAAGATGGTGGCAAACTAGCTTACGGCCTGCCTGATGTTAAGCTGGTTCCGTCGCCTATGGACACTTGTGACTCCAGAAGAATCACAAGCGCGTTGCCGGCCCTTTATTCACTTGAGGATTCGCTGTGTTGGCAGATAGAGGCATGCAGGTCCCTCACTCCCAACACAGTCAAAACGCAAATCAGTTGTCAGTTGACCGTTGGTGACGATTGTTGACGATTAAAAATAAAAACATGCCGTTTTGTGCAATTTTGTCCTTCCGACAGGCAAGCCATTACCCAAAGGTTCCTCTGGGAGTGATTTCCTATCACCGGTCTGCTGTGTCATGACAAAACACTGTATCGAAATCGCAATAAACGTTTTTTTAACCGACTTTAAAAAAAGGAGGAGGTTCACAATTCGAATGTACTTATTTTTTTTTTTTTTTTTTTTTTTTTTATTGTTTGTTACCTCAGAACTCCGTCATTTATGAACCGATTCGTACAATTATTTTTTTAACTGAAAGTATATGCTTCCAGATTGGTCACATTGTTTCCAAAACCCCCGTTGGATGATGGGAACCATGAGTAATTGAGGGAACTCCTAAAATATATTAGGCACGCGTGTAGTAATTTCAGTATTTTCTATTATAACTCGTGTATTTACACCCGGAAATCATAAACTTGGTAAAGTGGAAGTGATGATGAAGACCGCAGATGGCTTGTGGAACTTCTCAATGATGTACTTCAAACTATATAAGTACGTCACATATTCTGATATTATTCCGTTGAAATAGCAAACAATGAAGTGCCAAAGGTAATTCTGAGATCCTTGAGGAATCGACGGAAGTCCTCAAATATTATCGGCCCACATACAGCGATTTGGTTTATTGGTCTAAAAATCGACGCTTTTGTTCTCGAAAATCAGTTCATGTGGTAAATTGGAAAAAAAATGTGGAAATGTTAATGTGGCTTGGCGGAGTACTGAATTGAAGTCGGTTAAAACTTAGTTTTGAAAGTTAATTATCTCGTTAACTGGCCATAAAACTGTGAATATTTATCCGATTTTGATGAAATTTGGGCAAAGTATTGATAATGTTGCTTTTAAAGTATACAAATCATAAAATATATATAGTTTTAATCATTTCATTCATTTAAAGACCAAAACGTGTTTTGTCACGACATAATTTGGTAATACTAACATAAATCGTCGTGACAAAACACTGTAACTATCGTGTTACAGTGTTTTGTCACAACAAAGTACCGCTTTTGTACTGAGATTTACGACAAAACACTGTAAATATCATGTTACAGTGTTTTGTCACAACAAAGTACCGCTTTTGTACTGAGATTTACGACAAAACACTGTAAATATCATGTTACAGTGTTTTGTCACAACATAGTACCGCTTTTGTACTGAGATTTACGACAAAACACTGTAAATATCATGTTACAGTGTTTTGTCACAACATAGTACCGCTTTTGTACTGAGATTTACGACAAAACACTGTAAATATCATGTTACAGTGTTTTGTCACAACATAGTACCGCTTTTGTACTGAGATTTACGACAAAACACTGTAAATATCATGTTACAGTGTTTTGTCACAACATAGTACCGCTTTTGTACTGAGATTTACGACAAAACACTGTAAATATCATGTTACAGTGTTTTGTCACAACAAAGTACCGCTTTTGTACTGAGATTTACGACAAAACACTGTAAATATCATGTTACAGTGTTTTGTCACAACATAGTACCGCTTTTGTACTGAAATTTACGACAAAACACTGTAAATATCATGTTACAGTGTTTTGTCACAACAAAGTACCGCTTTTGTACTGAAATTTACGACAAAACACTGTAAATATCATGTTACAGTGTTTTGTCACAACATAGTACCGCTTTTGTACTGAGATTTACGACAAAACACTGTAAATATCATGTTACAGTGTTTTGTCACAACATAGTACCGCTTTTGTACTGAGATTTACGACAAAACACTGTAAATATCATGTTACAGTGTTTTGTCACAACATAGTACCGCTTTTGTACTGAGATTTACGACAAAACACTGTAAATATCATGTTACAGTGTTTTGTCACAACAAAGTACCGCTTTTGTACTGAGATTTACGACAAAACACTGTAAATATCATGTTACAGTGTTTTGTCGTATACTCATAAGTATGAAAACTCTACTTTTAGCTATTGCTATTTTGCTTTCACCTCGTTAATGTTAAAAATGTTACCTTACTATCTTTACAACAAGACTGTTTAATATAAAGCCCGCAAATTATTTATGCCCAAGTCACGTAGTGGCAGCTGTTTTGCTTTGAAATGCAATTTATAATCCATCAGGTTCATCCTCGTTATTATTTATACATGTTTTTAGAAGAGCTTTCAACACCTTTGTTAGGTAAAAAGTAATAAAATATTCTCAAAAGGTAACACAGATTAGGCACTTATTCATTTATTCATAATATTACATTCCGTTGCTTTAATTGTTTATGATAAACAATATATAACACTTTAAAATCTCTCACTTTTCGCTGTGTCGAGACGTTTGAAATTAAGGTAAATAAATAAATATAGTGTTATAATTAATAATTTAGATAAAAATTATCAGAATCAGAATCAGAATGAAAGTTTATTGTAGAACATAGGTAGGCTGAAAATGTTATGAAAGTGAGTGAAGCGAAAGTGGTTTGTCAGGATCCGTGATCTCTGCCTACCCCTCTGGGAAAGAGGCGTGATTATATGTATGTATGTATGTATGTATAGGTAGGCTGTAAGATACAGAGTCGTTAAATACATTTGGTGATCATACTATGTCTTGCCAATGGGCCTACAAAACATCAGGTAAGCAGGAATACAAATTTAAGGCATCATCCAATTGAAAATATAAATAAAACAATTGATGGTAATTACAGGTCAAATAAAATTTAAGCATAGGTTGAAGGACCTATGCAAAACTTTATTTAGGTATAACTAGAAAAAAATTAAGTACTTATGTCAGGTTTATTACATATTTTGTAATAAACAACACGAAGAAGCTGTAAATAGAAGCCGAAGACTTTTGTATCACAAAAAACCTCCAGAGGTTAGATTTTCATTGAGGGTTTGGTTTGACCAAGAGCCCATTTCATAAAAGCGGAAACATTTTTCAATTCCCTTTATTAGAAAGTGACTTGCGCTTGTATTACAAACGGGCAATTTTTTTATTAGCTGGGGTTGATAAAAATGGCCTACCATTTGATATTTTAGTCTCCGTTCGAAGTATTGGCTTCTTTTTGAAAATAATAGCAGCCTTATTTATACAATTTTACAATCATTTGTTAACATAAATGTTGTTTGTCCCTTTAACACAAAGACCGACCGATAAATACAAATGAATTTTAAAGGCATTTTAGCTAAAATTGTTTTGATGATTTTTACGTAGGTGCTGTGAAGGTGCTGATAATAACGCTGCTAGGATTGTTTTTTGTTAAATATTCAACGGCAAATTTATTTAATCGTATGGCGTATTCTATATTGTAGGCTTTATTATTTAATTATAAATCAACATCCAGGTCGGCAAATAAGTCACATGAACCACAAATCACAACAAACCCCAGAAGAGTAGAATTCGGGGGAATATAGAAATGTTAATTTCCAGAATCGGTCTGAACGAGGAGCATTATTACAGCCAAATGGAGCGTCCCCATAACCAAACATTGTATTATTAACAAAGAGCGTTTGCCAAGTTTAGTGTTTACGGTCGGTTCTTGGTGAGCCTTTGCCACCGAATATAAAGAAAAATTCTTTTATTCTGTGGACTTGCAGACTTGTCCAACTTTGCTTGTGTCCAATTCATGGCATTACAGTGATATGTCTGAAACACTATGTCGCCTCATCATATCTCTATATATCTATGTCGCTTCATTTTATTCCACATTTACAGTGTAGGCTTTAGTATCTATAAATCGAATCAGAGCATGGAATCGTTTAAGGTTCAACCGGAATAAAGCAAGAAGTTTATTTACACTAACGAATTCCTCTGATTAAGACTAAAGGATGACTCACGCTCGAACGGGCCGTGTCCGGCCCGGGCCGTTTTCTAAGAAAAACGACGGCGTTTTTGCGTGGCCGAATTATACCCAAGCCCAGCCGAGCCACGGATGAGGCTCGGAAACGGCTCGGTGTCGGCACGGCCCGGCCGTAGCTCGGCCGGGCTTGGGTATGCCTCGGCCGCGCAAAAACGCCATCGTTTTGCTTAGAAAACGGCCCGGGCCGGACCGTTCTAGCGTAAGTCATCCTTTATCCAACTATTTCACAGTATGCTTGAATAGTTAATATTGCTAATACCATTTACAAGCTTTGACAGAATTAGATCATACAATAATATACATTAATGATTAAATCCTTATTTCGGGGGATGAAGTTACTCGCGTCCGTAGGATTTACCACCTCTTCCTAGGCCCACCCTACACGTGTCCCCCGGGTGGTGCAAAACGAGTAACAATAACGCCGAGCATCGGGCGGCGGTTAACTAACCCGACCCGACAGGCCTAACAAGCCTTGTCAGTGCTAGTAGGAAATGACCAGCACAACCCGCAACCTCGTGGTCATGTCTTGCGAGATCGGTGGTCTCGGCTTTACCGCCTGGGCCAAGAGGAAGAAAACCTCTACAAAAACTACCCTAATCCAACGGTGGGAAACGCGCCAATTGGATGCATGACTGATAGGGTGATCAGTCTCTAGCGCCAACTTCTGCAGACCTGGCAAATGCAGTCGTACTTTGCCTTCTTAGGGAATGGCGTCACCCCTAAGTGACCTATATTTCGTCCTTACTCGTGGGAACAAAATGAATAGTTCAGAAAATAAAACAAATCAGCCCCAAACGGCCCCAACTCTTATACAGCAAACCCTACATAAGAGCCTGTTCATAAGAACGCGCTGCAACTCTGACGGATACATACCGAAAGAAAAATGGACACCAAAAACTACGTTTCAAACAAATGAAGACCGCCAGCAAACTAAGCACTCGTGGCAAAAAGACCGTATCCCGCCATCAAAAAGGAAGCGGACGGAAAATGGCCAATCGCAACAGGAAAATGTCAATAAAAAACCAAACACAACATCATTCGCAATCCCGACCCAAAATCAATTTGATGACTTAGACAAATTAGATGCTGAAGAAAAAAGCACAGCCAACAATGAACAGGAAAGGCCCCCTAAACCACAACCGATATTTGTTACCGGAGTTATTAATATCAACCCTTTAAAAGAAATCCTTCAAGGAATTGTTAAAAGTGATGAATATACCACGAACACACTAAAATCCGGACACATTGTAAAAGTTATGCCTACAAATATTGAAGCATACAAAACCATACGAGAAAAATTTATTGCAGACAACATAAGTCATCATACATACAAACTGAAATGCGAGAGATCCTACAGAACAGTACTGCGTGGGCTTCATCAAACGGAGGACACCACCGAAATTATTGAACAGCTTAAACAACATGGCCATGATGTCCGGCAAATTGTAAACGCACTCCACAGAGCCACAAAAGAGCCTTTGCCACTCTTCTATGTGGACTTGGAACCCAAACACAACAACAAAGATATTTTTAATATAAAAGTGTTAAATCACTGCAAAGTCTCGTTTGAGGCCCCTTACAAGAAAATAGAGGTACTACAGTGCAAAAGATGTCAAAGGTTCGGTCACTCTAAAAACCAGTGTAACAGGCCATATAGATGCGTTAAATGTGGCGCCGACCACCCTACCTCCAGTTGTACCAAAAGTAGAGACACCTATGCTACATGTGCTAACTGCCAGGAAAAACACCCAGCCAATTATAGAGGCTGCCATAAGTATAAGCAATACAAGGAACACATACTTAAACTCAAACCAAAAGAGACACTTGACAAGTTGAAACATCCCAGACCCCAGAAGGAAGATCAAACACAACCCATAAGATATAACCCATATAGACAACCTTCCCAGACTTTCGCTGACATAACAAAGGGTAAAAATAAAGACGAAAGCTCAACAAACGAAGATAACAACCTTGTAGGGGTACTAGACAAAATGTTAAACAAATTCCAAACTATCATGATCGACATGATGGACAGCATGATGAATCGTATGATTCAACTAGTTAGCAGCCTGTTAATGAAAAATGATCCGTAACCTAAGAATCATCACGTGGAATGCGAACGGGCTAACCGAAAGGAAACTGGAGCTAGAGACCTTTCTTCATACAGAAAAGATAGATATCGCATTAATATCAGAAACTAGATTCACAGCTAAAAGCCACATGTCAATTAAAAGTTACACCCTTTATACTACTAACCACCCATCCGGAAATGCACATGGAGGAACGGCAGTCTTAATTAAATCAAATATAAAGCACCACCCACTGGAAACAGATAATGCCGAAGAAATTCAAACAACACAGATAAAAGTACACGACGAAGGCGCTGGAATTACCCTTTCTGCAGTATACTGCCCCCCTAGATATACAATAACCAAAGAGCAATTCATAAGCTTCTTTTCGAAACTGGGTCACCGGTTCATAACTGGTGGAGATTGGAACGCAAAACACACTTACTGGGGCTCCAGACTCATAACCACTAGAGGTAGGCAGCTGTTTCAAGCCGTTGAGGCCCTTAACCTGGAATGTACGTCAACTGGAGAACCCACCTACTGGCCCACGGATAACCGAAAAATCCCAGACTTACTAGACTTCTTCATAAGTAGAAACGTTCCCAACGACCATATGCATGCAGAACCGATAATGGACTTATCCTCTGACCACACCCCAATTGTTCTCAATATCACCGAAAATGTTACCCTTACAGAAGTTACACCTAAATTATATAACAAAAATACAGACTGGAAGAATTATCAACTTCATATCGAAACAAATCTAAACCTACGAATCTCATTAAAAAACATCGAAGAAGTAGAACAAGCCATAGAAATGCTTAACATAACTATACATTCAGCAATCCAGGAATCTACTCCAGCCAGAAAAACGGGGATAGCGAAGGAACACGTGTACCCGGCGTATATCAGAAATAAAATTCAAGAACGAAGACAACTGCGAAGGGTATGGCATACAACTGGCTGCCCAGTCGACAAGGCAGCATTTAATAAATCCTCGCAAAAACTAAAAAACCTTACTAAGGATATGAAAGACAGAAACCTGCAGACTTACCTTGCGGCTCTGACACCGACTATAGACACAAATCATTCATTATGGAAAGCCACCAAGAAATTGAAAAAACCGAAATCTCAAGCAACACCTGTCAAAACACATACCGGAACCTGGGCCCGATCAGATTTAGAGAAAGCCGATGCCTATGCAGAACACTTAAAGAAAGTGTTCCAACCCTATCCTAGTATCAGTGAAGAACACGACAAAGAAATAAAAACGTATATGCACACAGCACTTCAAATGAGCATGCCGCTAAGGTGTGCCACGCCGAAAGAAATCTACAAAGAAATCCACAAATTACAGGATGGCAAAAGCCCGGGCTATGATTTAATAGATGCTACTTTACTAAAACACCTCCCTAAAAAGGGAATACTAATGATATCTACCATTTTTAACGCATGCCTTAGATTAAACCTGTACCCTAGTCAGTGGAAAATAGCACAGGTGGTGATGATACTAAAACCAGGTAAACCACCTCAGGAAGTTACATCATATAGACCTATAAGCCTTCTACCAGTAATTGGAAAAATGCTAGAAAAAATCATACTTAATAGAATGCGCGAACACCTCGCAGACATCATACCAACACATCAATTTGGATTCAGAGAAGGTCACGGAACCATCGAACAAGTGCACCGGCTGGTAGACATCATATCTAGAGCATTTGAATGCAAAAAATACTGCTCAGCTATATTCATAGACATTAGTCAAGCATTCGATAAAGTATGGCATGAAGGACTTCTTTATAAAATTAAACAAAAATTGCCACAGTCATTCTTTCTCATCTTAAAATCGTACCTTGAGAATAGATGTTACGAAGTAAAACATAATACTGAAACATCAAAAATGCACTGCATCAAATCAGGTGTGCCTCAGGGTAGCATCCTGGGCCCAGTGCTCTACCTCATCTACACCGCCGACTTACCAACCGGTAATAACACCATGACAGCAACATACGCAGACGACACGGCATTGCTCTCCGTTCACGAAGATCCCAGCATAGCCTCTCAAAACCTTCAAACGCACTTGCTGATAATCGAAAAATGGTTTGACAAATGGCGCATTAAAGCAAACAAGGATAAGTCAGTTCATGTTACATTCACGCTCCGGAGAAAAACCTGCCCCCCTATTAAGTTATATGAAGAAGAAGTCCCGCAAAGCGAGGACGCCAGGTACTTGGGCATGCACCTCGATCGCCGTCTCACATGGAGAAAGCACATATGGACAAAAAGAAAACAACTAGATTGCAAGCTCCGCAACATGTATTGGCTGACCGGCAGGAAATCACAGCTCTCAGATACCAGTAAAATGGCCATCTATAAAACTATACTGAAGCCTATATGGACGTACGGCATCCAGCTGTGGGGAACAGCGAGCCATAGTAATATCGAAATATTGGAGCGTTTTCAAAGCAAGGCAATGAGGACTATGCTCAAGATACCACCTTACATAAGTAACAAATATATCAACTTAGACCTCAATCTACAAACAGTAAAAGAAGAAATAGCAACATATAGTAAGAATTATCAAGCCAGACTGAATAATCACAGAAATGAATTAGCTGCGCAGCTGCAAGGAATTGGAAGCTTGCAATTCTCCCGACTAAAGAGGAATAGTGTAGTGGACCTGGCGAGGAGATTCGCAGACAAGGAATGAGGAAAGCATCATTGGATGGCTTCCCCATTAAATAAATTATAACTGATGAAGGACATCAGACAGCAAAATGGATTATTGTTTTGTATAAAACAGATTGCCAAGCTTTGCAGGATACAAAAAAAAAAAAAAAAAAAAAAAAAAAAAAAAAAAAAAAAAAAAAAAAAAAAAGTCCTTATTTCAGATTAATCCGTCCCGTAAAACAGTAAGCAGACAAAATTAAAATAAAATAAAATACGGAAGCTACCATAGTTCACGTGGTTGAGTAACGGCCAAAAATACAATAGGACTAAATGTAGCACTAAGCTATTGAATTTCTTCAAAGACGTATGCAGGTTTCCTCACAATGTTTTATTTTACTGTAAAATCTAAATCCGAAAATCTGAGTGGTACGGACAATGCCTCAAACCTAACGACATCCCATTGACAGCCTAAAACCATTAGAGTACCATAGCTTATTTATTACCAACACAACGTGTCAATCTAATCCTTTTTGTAGGCCAATATACCGAAGCTGGGCAATATTGGCAGGCAAGCTTAGGACTGAAATAATACTGCTGCGATTCCAAATATTTACTGTGTAGGTGGCACAAATAAAAAAATAAAATGAAACCCTATTACTAAGACTCCGCTGTCCGTCTGTCTGTCTGTCTGTCTGTCCGTCTGTCACCAGGCTGTATCTCATGAACCGTGAAAGTAAGACAAATGAAATTTTCACAGATGATGTATTTCTGTTGCCACTATAACAAAAAATACTAAAAAAACAGTTTTTTTTTCTTACACAAATCGACCTAGTCCCAAACTAAGCAGAGTTTGTACTATTGGTACTAGACGACGATAAACATACTTAATTATTTAACTAAATACTTAAGTATGTACATAGAAAACGTCCATGACTCAGGAACAAATATTTGTGCACATCACACAAATAAATTCCCTTACCGGGATTCAAACCCGGGACCTCCGGCTTCGTAGGAAGGGTCACTACGACAAGGCTACAGGAGGCTCCCATACAACAAACGTGATTTTTTTACCGTTTTTATAGATAACGGTACGGAACCCTTCGTACGCGAGTCCGACTCGCACTTGGCCGCTTTTTACTAGAGCTGCGGGCGTAGCATGGTTGCCCTTTTATCACTTATCGTTGTCGATAAGACATCTGTCACCGTCACTCTCGCACTCTTGTCGAAACGTGACGGACGTCTCATCCACACTTCCACAGCGATAAATGGTAAAACGGTTGAGATTAGCCGCGAATTGTGGTCAGTGGAGTTTAATTGGAGGGTCATATCAAGTCCAGCAGTAGACTGCGAGGCTGAGGATGATCATGATTCATCATCATCATCATCATATCAGCCGAAAGACGTCCACTGCTGGACATAAGCCTCCCCCAAATAGTGCCACAATGGCCGGTCCTGCGCCACCCACATCCAGCGGACTCTCGCGACCTTTACCAGGTCATTAGTCCACCTTGGAGGAAGCCTACCCACGCCACGCCTTTCGGTACGTGGTCGCCACTCGAGAACCTTTCCGCCCCAACGGCCATCGGTTCTACGTGCAATTATGGTGAAAATAAATGATTGTGATGTTGATGACTATACGGGAACCATTACTTTGTGTTGTGTTGTTGGTGGTGAGTGAGTGAGTCAGAGCTACGGCTCTCGATGCGTTGTGATAAGAGTTAGGGACCTGCACTCGTCTCTTGTTACCAACACAGCAAATCCTCAATCGAATAAAGGGTCGGCCACTTGCTGATAACACCTCTTAAGTTAAAAACAAACGATATATTGTGTATACTTTTCAGAACATAATGTTGTCTCTAGGACTAAGACTTCAAATTTACTAATTCGTATTTTACCCGTGTCATGTATATGAACTGCCAGTGTGATAGAGTTTTACTGGCACATTATGGGTCTAGTTATTTTTTTTATCGTATGCCATTTCGAACAGAAACATAGTATATAAAATGCTTCTGTTTAATTGCTGCGAGGTTCTCATGAAGAGTGTTGTGCAGCGGCCAAAGTTGATTACTCTTTAGCACCACCCAGGGGACACGTGACCCTATCTTCCTACGGACGCGAGTCTAGTTAATAGAAAATATGATATACCTATCCAACAGTTACCGTATACTGTATAGAAATAAACTGTAATCCTGTATTTCTAATCAAGTAAAGAGAATTAGTATTCCATTAACTTTAGTAATAATCCATGCTCACTTTAAAACAATATCTAAGGAAAAATTATAAAGTCAAAAGTGTGGTCAATATTTAAGCTTTACTGTAAAAAATCACACAAAAAACAATATTTATAAAAGCTTTCCAATTTTTGTAAGTAATCATTACTTCAAGCTACTATTACCTAAATACGAGTAAAGTTAATGACTGTGGGCGTAAATTGTGAAGACAGGTATTTACGATGCCGTGCCGTAATGGTTACATATTTAACTTTTAATTTTGATGACATTTTTACACGTGTCAAGTTTATATGTATACTAATACTAATTTGTAAGATTATTAAGTTTTAAGTAAAAGTTTTGTTTTAAGTTTTCTGTAGCTTTACGTTATTTGTAATATAATCTTTAATATACAAATGTAAAGATACTTAAGTAAATTAAAGTAAAAATTATGTGTAAGGGGGTAATTTCCAAATCTACTCAAGTACTCATTCGTTTTTTTTACCTACGGGATGGATAACTGCTAATTATTTTACTACGGCTTCGCTTGTGTTCTTTATAATACCTACGGGAGCTTAGCCATACATTATAATATATTATATTCTTATATTATAAAGAAGAAAAGTCCGTCAGGTTTTAAGTTTGTATGCAGGAAGGATTCAACATTATTTTCATCACACTTGCGCATAAATGGTGTTATTCCATGCCTGTATACAGAAGGAAATAATGGTCCCAAGGGAGTAATGAGCTTGTGTGTGATCTGATTGGTTAAGCAAATCTGGACGGCCGCGTACGACAAGAATTCTGCTCTGTGATTGGTTGGAAAATAAAATCGAGCAGGCCATGCCCTGCAAGAACCACATGCTCCATGCTCTGTGATTGGTTGAAATATTGAAGCTACGCACTGATCTGGAAGTGAAGTTGTCAATTTCGTCAACATTTGATCGGTGCGCTTGTATAAAACATAGATTTTTCTGTCTTTTGTAGTTATTTATTTCCTCGCAAATGTGATGAACTTCGCGATTACAGGCTGAAAATGATGATGATGATGACGTGATGAAAAACATTGTGTATAACACGGGCGTAAGAATATTGCAAACTCGAGTCATCAAAAGCCCTCCGCCTTACGACAGACACACAGACGCATAGATACACAGACACAGGGTGCGTCGCGCGTCGGGGGTTACAAATGGGTCCTGCGGCATTGTGCCCAAAATGCTGGCATTACCTCGCTAAATAGCTAAGCTTATTATTTGTGTGAGGCAGCTGCTAGTTCTTCGGTCACCGGTGGCATCTATAAGCATCTTCGGCAATTGTAGTTATTTACTTGTTTACCTACTTCCCACTCCACAGAAATTAGTCTGTAGTACAATTTACGTACAAAGCTATTTCACCGCCAAAACAGATGAAATACTTCAGGCGATTAAAGATTCCAGGACACGAGCTGTAAATAACTTGGCGAAGTTGTTTAATAGGATGATTAACAAAATTGATCAACTTTAATACAAAACGGTGATCGCTACTCTTGCTTATAAATCAGGTACGCCAGTATAATAAATTCCGCTAGTGATTGGTTGTCAGTAAAATGCTTTCATAAGATTGAAAGGGCGAAAAGGTGCCATTTTCGCGGTATTTAATGAATCATTTGTGACTTTAATTTAAAACAACTATCATCGTGTACTAAATTATATAAACAAAAGAAGAGCCATATAATTTGTAAACATTACCTTTTCAATGACCTAACAAATTATTTTTAATTTTTTGTTCTTAAAATCTGAATCGTAAATGCAATGTAGGTGTACTTTCAGCCGCACAAGGGGTCACACCTCTATACCGTGTCGCATTATTTAAACGTCATGTTAAACTGCTATATGAAGTTGTCAACGGGTGAAAACGAAAAGGTACTTTAAGTGTTCAGCATTCAGCAACTTATGATACAATCACGGTAGCTCTTCTCTCATGATTGTATTAGAGCGGATTTACTTGTCATTTAGAAATCAATTATGTGTTAATTTGGATGAATGCACCCGTCATTAGGTGAATAACCAAGTCCATGTGTACGTATTGATGTGAATACTTGATTAACTTTAATATAGTATTTTTTTAAATATTGTGATGACAATAATTATTGACCATTATGTTATTTTTATTTATGTTGTTTGTTTATTTTATTAATAATCTGTATCGTCGTATACTAAATGCATCTGAATCAAAGACATCTAAGTCATCAAACCATCGATTTAAAAATCATTCTTACTATCCGGTTCATTAGTGTCTATTTTAAAGAAGTAACATACTATGTCACTTAAAAACCTTCATATTACACATGGTACGCAAAGACACCTTGAGAATACAAAACAACATTTGTTCAGTTGTAAAACCGAATTTTCATGCCTGCCACGATGAAATGAGTCATGTGCTCTGGCGCAGAAAACAAAGAATGTTTTTGCCGTGTAGAGTAGAGCGTAAAAAAAACCGGCCAAGTGCAAGTCGGACTCGCGCACGAAGGGTTCCGTAAAAACGACAAAAAAATCACGTTTGTTGTATGGGAGCCGTTAAACCCTTAAATAATTATTTTATTCTTTTTTGTATTTTGTTTTTATAGTGGCACCAGATAATATTTCGGTGAAAATTTCAACTGTCTAACTATCACGGTTCATAAGGTACAGCCTGGTGACAGACGGACAGACAGACAGACGGACGGACAGCGGAGTCTTAGTAATAGGGTCTCGTCTTACTCTTTTGGTACGGAATCCTAAAAACTAAAGAGTTTCAATTTAATAATACTTACTTCGTAACTATTGGCTCTTTAAGATGTTGATTTGAGAGCGTCATTAAAAAAAAACGCAACTCTGAATCGACAAAACAAACATTTATATACCTACCTAATTCGCGATCGCCTAGTACCCACAACACAAGCCTTACTGAGCTTACCGTGGGCCTGGGTTGATTTGTGTAAGATTGTCCCATAATATTTATTTATTTAATTATTGACGAGGATACGTTGCGAGAAACTATTTTATATTTATTTTATTTTATTTAATAATTTACATTACAGGCTTACAGTAAATAACCAAAGCACCTACAATGTAAGGACTAAACAATAATAAAGAAGTGACCTGTAGAGAAGAACAGCCGGACAGACGCCGGACATACGAAATATTTTTGGCCAAGCTGAAACGGTGAACTTCGTTCGCTTCGCTCGCTCGTTCTATAAATATGAATCAACTACCATAGGCGTAAGGGTATCTGTTTAGCCCGGTTGACTAATAAAGAATGTCTTAATGCATGCCGGCTTGAGGAGGAAACGAAATACAGCTACATAACAGCTAGCTGTAATAGATGTTGTTGATAATACTCTTCATGCACAGGACAGTGGTAATGGTACTTTTCTCTCTAATAAAGAATGTGTTATGAATGTACAAACGGCGGACTCAATGCGTGCCATACCCGCTGTTTGTATATTTTTTTTGTGTATTGAGTACTAAAATATACAAATTAAATATAGATATTATTGTGTTGCCAGTGATGACATATGGCACGGAAACGTGGTCGCTTACTATGGGCCTCATAAGAAGGCTCTAAGTCACTCAAAGGGAGAGGGCTATGCTGGGAGTTTCTCTGCGCGATCGCATCAGAAATGAGGCTATCCGCAGCAGAACCAAGGTAACCGATATAGCCCTCCAAATTGCTAAACTTAAGTGGCAGTGGGCGGGGCAGATTGCACGTAGAACCGATGGCCGTTGGGGCGGAAAGGTTATCGAGTGGCGACCACGCACCGGAAGGCGCGGCGTGGGTAGGCCCCCCACAAGGCTCCTGGTAAAGGTCGCGGGAGTCCGCTGGATGCGGGTGGCGCAGGACCGGCCATTGTGGCACTCTTTGGGGGAGGCCTATGTCCAGCAGTGGACGTCTTTCGGCTGAGATGATGATGATGAAATATATATATAACTGGCGTTAAGTAAAGTTACGATCAAAACCCAAAAAACACAAAAGCAAAAGACAGACAAAGCGAAAGACTCTTCTTCAATGAAATTTATTTGATTTTAAATTGGAACCGAGTTGCATTTGTTTTGTTCCGTTCGATTTAAAAACAAAACAACATCGAAAATTTGAAAACACCCCAATATTTTCATTTCAAAATTCAATTTCTCAAAATCGGTTGATGCGATTCTGTTGAAATGTAGCTCAGTTGTTCGATCACGTAACGCATTGTATGAACGTCGGGTAGGTCTAAATGTCACTTTTTAAATGGAAAATTGACAGTTAAATTGTTCCGACGCGCGTTCGGAACGTTACGTGATTACCCCTCAGGACCACCTCAATCAGTCCATTTGCTTAGGAGCTACGATGCCACAGACAGGCACAAAGGTACACAGGCACGTCAAACCTCTTTTTGCATCGGGGGTTAAAAAGGTTTTGCAATTAATGCGCCGTAGGTTCAGCGAAGTTAAGCAAACAGAGTTTTTGAAACAATATAATGCGTCTGTTTATAATAATACGGTTTTAAAAAAATACGAATAGTAATCTTGAGGCTTTTCTGCAGGGAGATCAGTGATTTGAAACATAATCAAGCAATTTTCGCTGGAAAGAAAATAATCACGAACATAGGTCTAAAATACACTTAAAACACTCGTAAAAAATTATGCACAAAAGCTAAACATATTAAAATCGGAAATATCATGTATGAGGGAACTTAATGTTTACTTTTTTATTTATTTAAACGCACAAAAATTTTAAATTAAAAAACATGATATACGCGCTTCCGAACACGAACTTCCATCTCGTTCACGCTTATGCTCATAGTGCTCTCACTATGAGCATAAGCGGAGAGAAAACCATGAACCTACGATGCCTTAAATCAACACACTTTCTACGTTAGGAAGCAATATAGTTCAATATAATAGTACTCCGCATTCAAGTTATTTTCGTTTAGAGCAAATTGCCTACGGTGGTATGGACATGTTATGCGGAGGGATGATATTTAGTTACTAGAAGTACACTAGGTATCTCCACATGCATACCTTGTAAGAAAAGAGGAAGACCAAGAAAAATGTGGAAAACATGCGAATGGTGGTTTTTATACCAATTTTCGTAGTTGTAATTTTACTTGACATAATAAATTGCTTTAATAACGAAGGCAAAAGCTATTTTGAGGAATTGTGCGCCCTAATATTTGCACAGTTTCGTCTTATTACAAGGCAATGTCAATAAAATGCGGGATTCTCTAGGGTACAAATTTTGAGAGACCCGTGACGCGACGTCGGATAAAATCAGACAACATTGCTTGACATGTCTGGTTATTATCTCGTGACACGAGAAATCTCGTGTTTTGCAGAATCCTAAACATACTATGAATTACTCTGACAAAATGAGTTAATTTAAAAATGGCTTTTCTCTATTCCTGCATAACTATTTGGAGTAGCTAGTGTTTGTTATATTGTTTATGCGTGATTGTTGTACAGTCAGCACCAAATGTAGCTATGCAAATGAAGACGTCAAAATTCTTTATTGAAAGGGAATAAGAACTTTTGACGTTTTCGATTGCGTAGTTACTTTTGATGCTGACTGTATAACCCTACTTGAAGATAACAAATAAACAAATAAGTTGTCAGTACCTAATGGTTTGTTTTAGTTATTTTCGTAATTTTAAGTAAAAAAAACTATCAGTGGTCGGTTTCCCGGTCGCTGATACCCTGTCCAGATTCCATCCAGATCCTGCATGTAACATGGATAAGACGAAGATCATGTCGAACGTCCATGTAGTACCAACTCCCATTTCAATCGGACACTTTACGCTCGAAGTTGTAGACGATTATGTTTACCTAGGACAGACTGTCCATTTAGATAGGTCCAACTTTGAGAAAGAGGTCAATCGTCGAATCCGACTCGGCTGGGCAGCATTCGGGAAGCTACGGCACATATTTTCGTCCAATATTCCGCAGTGTCTCAAGACGAGAGTCTTTGACCAGTGTGTGTTGCCAGTGGTGACGTCATATGGAACGCAAACGTGGTCGCTTACTATGGGCCTCATAAGAAGGCTCAAAGTCACTCGCGTATAGTTGAGCAGTTTAAATATTTGGGGCATTTGGTGACCACAGACCTTAAAGATGACGCAGATATTGAGCGCGAGCGCAGAGCGCTGTCCGTTCGAGCGAATATGATAGCCCGCAGGTTTGCTAACTGCTCAAAAGAAGTAAAACTTTCTCTTTTTAAAGCTTACTGTACTACCTTCTATACAGGCAGCCTGTGGGCAGATTATACATATAAACGGCATAGCGCTCTGCGCGTGCAGTTTAATAATGCGTTCAGGGTGCTGATGGGGCTGCCCAGATTCTGTAGCGCATCAGGGATGTTTGCAGAAGCGCGGGTAGACTGCTTCTACGCCACTATGCGCAAGCGAGCTACATCCCTAGTGCGCAGAGTGCGGGCTAGCTCCAACAGCATTCTGAGCATGATAGCGGACAGGATCGATGGCCTGTACATGAACAACTGCTGCATGATACATGCACGCAGAAATAAATAATAAAAATTATAATAATGATGTTAATAATATAATGTACTAACACTAGTCTAATAAGTAATACAATTGTTACTAACACCATGATCCCATGTTGGTCGTAAATAAAGTATTTATTTATTATTATTAAAGGGCGATGGAGAGGGCTAAGTATGCTGGGAGTTTCTCTGCGCGATCGCATCAGAAATGAGGCTATCCGCAGCAGAACCAAAGGTAACCGATGTAGCCCTCCGAATCGCTAAACTTAAGTGGCAGTGGGCGGGGGGCACATTGCACGTAGAACCGATGGCCGTTGGGGCGGAAAGGTTCTCGAGTGGCGACCACGTACCGGAAGGCGCGGCTTGGGTAGTCCACAAGGTGGACTGATGACCTGGTAAAGGTCGCGGGAGTCCGCTGGATGCGGGTGGCGCAGGACCGGCCATTGTGGCACTCTTTGGGGGAGGCCTATGTCCAGCAGTGGACGTCTTTTGGCTGATATGATGATGATGAGTTAAACGTTAGTTATGTTAACATGCACATTTTGAACAAACAAAGAAAAATATCCGTCAGCCCCAAACTACACACAGCCGAAAAATTTCCTTAAAATAATAAATGAAAATGAAACAAAATGACAACGGCAAATTCAAACCTCTCCAAATGATGGACGTAGCTAACAACTGGCTATAAATAGTAGAGCCGAGAACATTCGGGCATGTTCGTATATCTGGATTCTGATACTCATTGCGATAACACCCGTATCAGGGCTTGTTTACGGGAGCATAATATATAAACTTATCTACGACCTTCATCGAGTACGATCTGCCCTTTTTACGGGAATGTTGCAGAAGGCGAGGTATTTTTTTGACTACCGGTTAGCCTAGCGGGTAGTAATGCTGCCTAGAGAGCTGAAGAGCAGTGAGTTCGAATCCCGGTATGGGCAAATATTTGTGTGATGAGCATATCAGGTCCAGCCATCTTTGTGTTTACTTCACTTGTCTTGTGAGTCTGTCATACCCTTCGCCCTGGTTCCCCAGAAAGGAGGGATGGGAAAAAAAAGGATGCGTTTTCGTGACTTGGATCTTCTCGTTATCTCTAAAACTACTCAGCCAATAATAGTTCATTGTTTAACAAGGGGCGTATGAGGAATATTGCAAAAGAGAGTCTATCAGGAGCCCGACGCCGTAAGGCGGAGGGCTTTTGATGACTCGAGTTTGAATATTCTTACGCCCGTGTTATACACAATGTTTTTCATCACATTTGCGAGGAAATAAATAACCACAAAAGACAGAAAAACCTATGTTTTATACAAGCGCATCAATTAAATGTTGACGAAATTGACAACTTCACTTCTAGATCAGTGCGAGTGGAGGGCGAAACTTATGCATTAAAAACGGAGTATTTCCTGGCAAACTAAAAATATCAGTTATTAAACCTATGTTTAAAAAGGATAAGAAAGACGACATGATGAACTATAGGCCGGTATCATTAATACCGGTCATTTCTAAAATTATAGAGAAAGTGCTGTACGAATATTTTGAAACTAACAATTTATTCACGATCGAGCAGAAAGGCTTCCGTAAACACAAATCAATCAATATGGCAATTTACGAACTGGTACAACCAGTCTTCATAAATATGGATAAAGGAATGCCAGTCTCGGCAATATATATGGATATGACTAAAGTGTTTAACTTTGTGAACCATGATATACTTTTGACCAAGTTACATTCATATAGAGTGCGGGGTATTGTTTTTGAACAAATTAAATCGTACTTGAGTGATAGAAAACAGATGACTCAAATTACTCAACTGTGCCGTAAAACAAAAATTGAAACCACATCATCTTCACAACTTAGAATCGTGAAATATGGTGTACCACAGGAGAGTATATTGGAACCTTTGTTATTCCTAATTTATATTAACGACTTACCTAAGATTACTAGACATCCAATGGTATTATTTGCTGATGATAGCACAATTATATTTAGTGACGACATTAACTATGAATTGGAAATAAATAATACTTTAGAAGCAATAATAGGATGGCTAAACATGAATAATCTAAAAATAAATCTAGCTAAAACATGTATCATGCACTTTGAACAGCGACGCAATAATATTAGGGACCTAGATATAAAGTATAATGATAATCCAATTATAGAAACCACGGAAACGAAATTCTTAGGACTGATCTTAGACAGCTGTATGTCATGGAAAATGCACGTGGAAGGTGTATGCTCTAAATTAAACAGCTATTAATATGCTCTATACATGTTGCAAAAAATAGTCGACCAACCAACTGTATTAGCTGCATATCATGCATATGTCTCGTCTTCCTTAAGATATGGTATTATCTTTTGGGGCAACTCAACTAACTGGCTGCAGGTGTTTCGAGCACAGAACAAATGTTTAAGAGCGATATGCGGACTGAGGCCCACAGAATCATGTAAACCTTTTTTTAAAAGCCTCAAAATCTTGACTTTTCCGTGTTTATATTTATTAGAAATGGCTCTATTTGTAAGACACAATATAAATCAATATCAAGGTTTCAACAGCGAACGGCAACGGAACATACTAAATTCACACCCTTCTAAGACAGCTCTTTTATCTAAAAACATTTTAGGAATGAGCCCTAGAATTTATAATAAGTTACCCGATTCCATTAAAGAGAGCCAAAATAACATGAAATTCAAGAAGGAGTTAAAACTTTTATTGTTAGAAAAGGCGTACTACTCAATTAACGAGTTTTTTAGTGATACATGACGTAATTAAGATTTGTATTTTTTTTTTTTTTCGACATGCCTGCACTTTAACTTTTATTTTATTGACTTCTCATATAATGTATATTTTAATAATAAATTCAATATTGTGGAATAATTTGGTGATTGTAATTTAATTATAATAATATTTATTGTAAAAAAAATATTTCAAGTTTAATATGTATTTAGAATATTTATAGATATTGCATACCTCGACAGAGCTCATGTTAGAACTACACCTAGCCTTAAGACCTATTTTGTTACAACATGAAAGCAATAAAAGTCTGTAATCTGAAATCTGGAGCTTCAATATTTCAACAAATCACAGAGCATGGAGCATATGTGGTTCTTGCAGGGCACGGCCTGTTCGATTTTCTTCCAACCAATCACAGAGCAGTATTTTTGCGGTCCATATTTGCTTAACCAATCAGATCACACACAAGCTCATTACTTCCCTTGGGACCATTATTTCCCGCGGGAACAATTTAGGCCCTTGTCCTTCTGTATACAGGCAAGGAATAGCACCATTTATGAGCAAGTGTGATGAATAAATAAATATTTTACTAGTATATAGAATATACATTTAGGATAAGCATTGGCTATAATATAATATATTATCCCTTGGCCCCGCCTGAAATCTTTGTAATTTTACTAAGACGTGGGTGAACCCGCGTGGGCGGCTTGTGAGTTGTGTTGTTTCAAAACCAGGCGGTTTGTTTATTTAATTTCACCTGTCGAAAATCTATTTGAATGTATTAAACGCGAAAATCATACAAACAGCTAGCGATAATAAATTTAAAACCAGCCAAGTGTGAATCGGACTCGCGCACGAAGGGTTCCGTACCATTATCAATAAAAGTATTTATTTTATTTTGTTTTTAGTAATTTTTATAGCGGCAACAGAAATACATCATCTGTGAAAATTTCAACCAAGACTATCACTGTATCAGTGAGATACAGCCTGGTGACAGACAGACGGACGGACGGACGGACGGACAGCGGAGTCTTTGTAATAGGGTCCCGTTTTACTCTTTGAGTACGGAACCCTAAAAACCAAATAATAAAAGTGCACGAAATTGTAGCAGTAGCCGCGAAGAGTGACACTAAACTACTAAATAAACCATAAAAGGTGCACTGGGGCTAAAAAGCAGCCTTTATCCTCCATTTCATCGCTGTTGTAAAAAGTGTATAAAGACAACATTGGGACACGTGGGGATTTTTTATGCCCAGAATTAAACCTTTAAAGCTTAGCCTATTAATTCGACCCTAAGCAGTACATCTGTAACTGAATTATTATTTTTAATGGAAACTGGGAGGCAAATGCGTGGCAAGCCGTGCCTAGATTACTTCGAGGTCAATTTGGTGTGTCAGTTCGCACCGCAATGTGATTGCAACGTGTCTCACACATCTAAGCGCCGAGCGAATGTATCAGAACGAGAGCGCGAAACATTATCAAAATCATAGATCGATTCAAAGTGTCGACAAAAATTATCTCGTGGACGTGACATGTCAGAGGGTATCAAAAGATTTTATCCAGGCATATTACAGGCGACAGAAAATTTGAATGTTGAAAATTAATATCCTCAAGCAAGATTAGATTTGAGATTTTATATTTTTAACTATACATTAGTAGGGTGTTGTTCACGGTTTATAAATATAATTTGAGGCCTTTGTTCTAGATATTTAAGAAAATATATTTGCGGGAGATGTACTGCCTCTCTGATAAATCAAGGATAATAGTTGCCATTAATAGTTGCCATTCAGGAAGGAAATTGGCGAGTTCCAATTATTATGACGTTAAAGTCTGATTGCGTTAAAATTTGACGTAAGTACATCTCCCGCAAATATTTCTTAATTAAATTCACTCGCCTTCGTGAGATACTAATTGCAGTGCATACCTCAGTAATTCAGAGACTGAGAGTTTCTCTTCCTTGGGTCACAAGTTGAAATCCGTCATAAATGAAATAATAATTTCCTTAATTTTCACTGTTATTTAAAGTTGTTCTGACTTTATGGCGCAATATACTTACCGTCAAGTCACTTTAATGTTCCTGTTCCTCTGAGACCAATTTCACATTTGACAGGGCTAGATCTACTTTTTGGTATACTGTCAGATGTATATTTGTGCAGTAGTGTCATATTCCGGGCATCTCGCGCCAATGGAAGCACTCATTGAAATGCAGGCACGTAATAAATAATCAGCTGTCTTGATGATAGCCTACTGACACCACGCTTTGAAAGGGCATATAATCAAAATAAAGACTGACAGCACAGCTTCAAGAAATCAGCCATATAATCGTTAACGTTTGTAATGAATGATAAAGACTTTTTATAAAGTTTCATAAACGGCTACCCCTAAAAATATGTAAAAAAAAAATCTTATTCCAAAGAGACATGTTTCAAAATGGATAAACAATATGGACTGTACTGGCGTTTAATGATAATGAAAAAAATTTGGGAGACATGATGCTGATGATGCTTTGATTGATGAAGCTCTTTTTGATCATTGTTCCCAACTTCCGTTACTCTGTTTTGCATTCTAAGCTAAATGTACAGTGGACGTCAAATATATGTATATTTACGCCTTTTTACTCAGGTGCAAAATTTTAAACATGTCTTTGACGTCGGTTGATTTTACTTTGACAGACTGTAACGTGGTAATCTTACAGCTAGATTCCAGTCAAATAAAGTCGCCAAGATGAAGAACTATATTACGAGGATTTTTTTCAGTATCGACATCTAACTGTTAATAAACAGAAACGTCCGAATGAAAAAAAATACACCCTTTTTTACCCGACCGCCGAAAAAGAGGAGGGTTATGTATTTCGAGCGTATGTATGTATTGTATGTCTTATTATTTGACACGCCCTGCATCATAAACCGTTTGACGGATGTCGACTTATGAGGTGTCGTTGGATTCCTCTTAATCGTAGGAGTAACATAAGCTATACAATTAATCAAAAAGCAGTTGGATTTTTCGAAAATTGTTTTGATTTCACTTGTTATCTATAAAACCAGGCAAAATCATACAAAAAAAATCAAAATTGATCACAAATTACTAACTAAAATCTACTAAACGTATGCTTAGCCGTAGTAAATATGTATATACCGATAAAAACTAAAGAGCCATCATATCTACGTAAACTTAGGAAAAGATATGAAATGTTAAATTCCGTTTACCTTCAGAGTTATTTGGTTGTTTTATGAATAATTTGAACGGTTAACAGAAAAAAAATGTAACCAGTTTTAAATTTTATTTCCACAACATAAACGTATTTTTAGGAGTGACTGTACTACGTGTTTGTATATTGAGCCGAAAGTAATTGCGTTCCTAACATTCCACGCTTGTTACTTTTCAAAAAAATTACGAAGTTATTTACCTTCATTGTTTCAATTTCTCTGTTATTCGTGCGCTTGACAATATTTATTAAAATTTGTTCGTACTTTGGTCCGGCTAGGGGCACGGCCACATTTATGCGGAGCGTCGCCGCAACGCAAAACTGTGCGGTGCGACGCCGCAAAAACTCACGTTGCGGCAAACACAACAAACCCCCACTTAAAACTTTGGACACTTATAACTTAGTGATTATCTTACCTATATAATATTGCGTTGCGTTGCTATTTGCGTTGTTTTTTTTTTTTTTTAAATACAACATTATGATTATTTTATTTAGTGTCTACATGCCTATTTTCGATAAGATAAGATAAAATAAAATTTCCTTATTGTCACAGTACATTTAGTTGTTTTGGGTAAAATACAGTCCAACAGCTTGCCCATTTTGGACGTACCTACAATATTAAACTTAAAGCTAGTCAAATATACTAAAACAATAACGACAATAGTATTTCCAAATAATTTTAACCATATTTACACATCAAATATTAATTTAGATCTATCCAACATCCGTATTTTCTTTTAAACCACGAACTTCGGAATTCGAAAATATTTGGGTATCTCTATCTCTATCGCATTAAAAAGTGACAGGAATGCAGATATACGAACTTCGAGTTTCGGTTTTCGTGGTTTGGCTGAATACGCAAAGAGCGCGCGCGCGTACCATTCAAAAAAACCAAGTTTATATTGTTCGAATTTGTATCGCTTAAATTCAAAATCGGATAAATCCATTCGACCCTATCAGCAAATATCTACCTTATCACCTTTTCTTAATAGCAAAATCGCATGATTTGACAGATGGATATACCCGAGTTTGAAATAAAAAAAAGCGACTCATTTGTTGATACATTTGTTGAAATGACGCGTTAATACGACATTTGCGCATATAAGTTCGCATATCAAAATCGATTATTTTATATTTGCTTTTGGTACCTATGTGTCTCGTCAAGGTATATCGTAGACGGGATTAAAATTATTAATAGGTGAAAGAAAGGTAAAGCAATTCCGCCATTTTATCCGTAGTATCTTATCTTATTAGTCTGTGATTTTGACGTTTCTTTTAGCTGACAGATGTGGCGGCGATATACTTTAAGAATAATAAATGAAATAATCAATGAAGTCGTATATTACGGAAAATTAATTAATTGTTGCAGTCGGATAAAACCTATCCTAAGTTACAGCTAGAATAATAATGTACCTATAAAAATGTTTTATATTTTTCCGTTCATGGGATGCTGAGAACATTCGTAACAACACAAAGCTTAGTTTTAAACTGGCTGATTCTTTTTTTAATTTAGAGATTTATTATAAGTGGAGATGAACAAATACTCCACTGTGCAAACACACTGTACATGACTCACACAAGTCATATTATTTCATGTTTTATATAACAACATTATTAATTCATATGTACTTTATTGCGTTCTTTCTTTGAATAATAAAAACACAGTGCTATGCGGTAAGCCACAATTCTCACCAGAAGTGGCATGAAACACTTAAAATGGAAATTGATGGGGCGTCTTAGCCTTTTCTTTACCTTTTTTTACGCACGGATAAGTGAGTTGTAAAAATGGCGAAAATAGGTTTGCAATTGGCTTAGCCCCATTTAATCATAAATGGTGACATAATTTTTGATTTGAAAACTTGTCTAAAAAGGTAAAAATCAGAACATTACTGTACTTTTCTACAGTTCTCGGTACTGAAAAACTCAACTCTATGACATCGGTTACACTCTAATTCTGGTTTGTTGAACTGAAACCCATGATTCTGGTCAGACTGACGAAGTCCATGATTCTGATCTGACTGACGAGAGAATTATCGTGTAACCCTCGGACTGACGGACTGATGGTCAGTCTCCTGTCAGTTGTCTGTCATTCACAAGGGTTACACGATAATTCTCTCGTCAGTCTAATCAGAATTATGGACTGAACCGAAGCCAGAATTCGGGTGTAACCGAGGAATATCATGTCATTCTCTATACTAATGTCACAAGTGGCTCTTTGTGAGCTGTCGAACTCGCAAGACTGTCTTTTTTAGGGTTCCGTACTCAAATAGTAAAACGGGACCCTATTACTAAGACTCCGCTGTCCATCTGTTTGTCTGTCTGTCTGTCTGTCGGTCACCAGGCTGTATCTCACTGATAATAACTGAACGTAATAGTTCCAGTTGAAATTTTCAAAGATGATGTGTTTCTGTTGCCACTATAACAACAAATACTAAAAACAGAATAAAATAAATATTTCTAAAAATAATGGTACGGAACCCTTCGTGCGCGAGTCCGACTCGCACTTGGCCGGTTTTTTTTTATTTTCAAATTAGTACGCGCTCGAGTCTCAAGTTAACTCTTACGGGATATACTCTTCCGGTTAAAAAATTCTTTCACCAACGCTTATGTACATAGACCGGACCGAAACTATTTCTTCAATTGTGTTTTAGATTAAAAACGTGTACGCACGTAAGTCATCCTTAACCCTAGAGTACCCGCGCCCTTTTTAGGGTTCCGTAGCCAAATGGCAAAAAACGGAACCCTTATAGATTCGTCATGGTAAAATATGTGTCCCCCCCCTGTAACTTCTAAAATAAGAGAATGATAAAACTAAAAAAAAATATGATGTACATTACCATGCAAACTTTTACCGAAAATTGGTTTGAACGAGATCTAGTAAGTGGTTTTTTTTTAATACGCCATAAATCGTAAACCGCAATTTATTTAACGGAACCCTTCATGTGCGAGTCCGTATCGCACTTGGCCGCTTTATTTTATAACGTGAGTGCTCGCTCAGGAGCATTTGGCCGCCCGCGTTTAAATAGTAAAATTAATTAAAAACTACAATAATATTAAAATTTGACGTAGCGTTTCTTGAAATTTAGGGATGTCTTCATTTAAATTTCTGTAAAATTAACAATACTGATATTCTATATTTAAATTTCATGTTTTTATAATCTTGAGTAGGTATGTAATATTATACTTTTAAAATGTAAATAAAGTACCTACAGGTGCACAGTAACTTTGACCGTCTATAACCCAACCAAAAACCTGTATTTTCCTTTATTTCACATGTTGCACTCCACTTTCTGTTGGTACATTCCTAACATTACAATCATACAGAAACACGACATGCTGACAACAATCCTATTTTCGTACGATCATTTGTGCACTGTCTTTTTTTTCTTATTTCTATAACAGGTAATGAAAAAAGGGGCAGCTGCTAAAAAACCTGACCTTGACAAATGAACCATTTAAAAATATGTAATAGAAACTGTTTGCCACGGTCGGCAAAAAACTCATATTGCGAGTAAAGGTTTGAGTCCGTAAAGTAACCTAAAGGCTGTATACACTTACGTAACAGTGTTTTATTTCTATGAAAAATTGGATTTCCTGATAGCCTGAGCTGCCTGTGAGCTTCACAACCTGCCTCAACACGTCCCAATATATCTTCCCTAGTATCACCTGACACTGAGACTCGTTACAACTATGCGTAACCGGAGGTCAGAATTATATTGGTTGGCAGAATTATATAGGTGTGGGCGAGGAGATTCTCTGGGCGTATAGGAATATCCAACGTAAAGCTAGATTGCCAATTTATCACGTCGTTTTAGAACAAAGACGTGATGGTAACTTTGAGAAATTAACTGCTGGGATTTGCAGGGCATCACGGCACAGAACAAGTCATTCACGGCCTTATGGTCAAAGGAAACTCAGCCTTAACTTGCTAGAAATCGATCTACAAACGACTTTGTAGGAATTAAACCCGGAAATAAATGTCATACGAGTACAAGAAAGGTTATGTCAAATTCAAATACGAAAAACATACCATAATTGGAATCCGAATCTACAAGGCCAATAATGTTCATAAGATTGAAATAAATATTTCGTCGGGTGACAAGCAAAACTCACTAAGTAACAAATACCTACTTAAATCAAACGTCGTATCTCGATATTGACTACGTACCGAGATACGAGGTTTTGAAGAGCAGTGACAGTTTTGGTAGTGACTTTTGCTTGTCATCCGACGAATTTGTAAAAAACCCAAACTTGCAATTTTCTTAGAAAGTATCGTATATCAAAATATGTTTACAAGATAAGCGGAAATAAATTTGCCAACAACATGGGAAAAGAATTTCACGAAGCAAGTCGTGGGACTTAAATTAGTTTTTCACGTTTTCAAATATATCCAAAGAAGCGGTACCTACTCAAATATTTAGAAACTTGTAAAGGTACGTAGATATTTATCTTTACTTTCGGGAATAACTTGTCAATAAAATGCTTTCGTAGTAATATAAATAACCTGAATATATTCGAATGTTAAAACGTTTACGATAACGGTTATAAGGAGACCTTAATCACCAGTTATCTTGACAACCCAATTTGTTGCTTGCACATTTGTGTGATTTCCTTGTGTTTAACTCGCCTGTGTTTCCAAATGTTATTATTACAACAGGAATATTATTATATTATTGGACGGAATCGCTAAACTTAAGTGGCAGTGTAGGACAGTCATATTTGACCAGTAAAATCGCAAGCTAATGGCTAGTTCTGCTTTTTTAATATGTTGTAAGGACCACTACCAGTATTGTATATCCAAGTTTGCAGCTTCGAAATCATTATAAATCCTAAACAGTTATTTTATCTAAAAAAAGTTGAAGAAGCCTAATAATCATTTTAAACTACCTATTCAACTATAGGTACCCTTCATGACATAGTTCGTTAACTTTATTTTTTATAAATTTGCGTTTGATGGCCGCCACTTTGAATTTTGATTTATGTTATTTCTTTAGTGACACCTGCAAAATAAAAACGAATCGATTGATGTATGATTCATTAAAATCGACCACGCGTTTGATCTCTATAGGTAGAGTGCCACAAAGGAACAAACAAACATACATACATACATAAATACATAGACTGGTACTTTTGGCACTATAGAGACCAAACGCGTGAGTCAATTTTAATGAATACATCAATCGATTCGTTTTAATTTTGCAGGTGTCACTAAAGAAATAACAATAAGTAATCAAAATTCAAAATGACGCAATATTATAAAAAAGAAAAAAATTAAGTTTATGAACTATGTCATGTTGGGTATCGTTGAATAGGTATTTTAAATTTATTAATAGGTTTTAGTACATTACTTACCTAGGGCGGTTAAATAAAGAATGTCTCAGATCGCAGGTATTTGACGCCCGAGCCGAAGGCAAGGGCGATAAATATGCGCTCTGAGGCTTTCTTTATTACCGCCCGTGGTGAGTACAACATTTTACGTCTCTATCTGGCCAGTAATTCCTACTTTATGGCCAGGTATGACGTAAATAATCTTTTTTAGATAAAATAACAGTTTAGGATTTATAACGGTTTAAAGTTGGCTAAACAACTAATTTTTGGAGAGCTGTATCTCGGTAAGTATTTAACTTACAGAGCTGGTTTTGGTCACAAAATGTAACGATTTTAAAATTCTTTTAAAACCGCAGAGATTTTTATAAAAAAAAAACCGTATAGTTTAGGACTAATATTTAAAATTACCAAAAAAAGTGCGAAATTTTCATGGTTTTTCGAGTTCTGCAAAGTTAGCACAGGTCTTTCAAAGCTGCAGACTTGGATATACAGTACTGGTAGTGGTCCTAACAACATATTAAAAAAGCAGCACTAGCCGTTAGCTTGCGATTTTAGCGATTTTTCTGGTCAAATATGACTGGCCAGTGGCCGGGGGCACATTGCACGTAAAACCGATGGCCGTTGGAGCGGAAAGTTTCTCGAGTGGTGACCACGTACCGGAACGCGCGCACTAGCGGTCTACCCCTACAATGTGGACTGATGACCACCTGGTAAAGGTCGCGGGGTGGCGCAAGACCGGTCATGATGGCAATCTTTGGGAGAGGCCTATGTCCAGCAGTGGACGTCTCTCAGCTGATATGATGATGATGATTATTGGATCCAGCGGCCCAGCGGGGTAATTGCTTAAGTATTCGAACGGGCGTCGGGGTATTTCAAGTGATATAATTTATTCTATCAACAAATAGCAGTTCTGATACGCATTTCAGCAGCTATGCTATTACCCTGATCATTTTCTGGTTCTATTGGTGACAGTTTTTATTTATTAATGAACTCCAAATGTCCCAGACTTAACCCAAATAGTTTTCTTGATTTGCTTTTTTCGACAGTTTTATAGTCTGTTGTCTTTTTTCCATTTGTTTATAACAGAAAAGTGTATCTGTACTCATATTTCAGAGGTTACGAGAATTTTTTCACGACCAATGAGCATGCACGCAATGAGTTGCAACGTTTTTATGAGTTTGTTTGTATATTCGAATGTTTACAGACGTCAATATACATTGGTTTCTATACACATATACAAAAAGGTATATATTCATAGTAGGTAACTCTCGCTTACGTCTTTTTGCACACGATAGACTACTAGTCCGTTTTCAGCATTTTACCACATAGGCCATCTGGTTGTGCTAAATTGGCGCCGAAACTCATTCGCTACGAATTTATATTATAAGCTTGAGATATTTAATAACGCGCAAGCACGTAGGCACTTGTGAAAATAGCCACTCACGCCTCCACATTTAGGACGTTTTAGTATTTTGTTTTAGCAAAAATATTTTATTTTCTCCACGGCAAACAAACAAAGGTCCTGCCTGAAGATAAGCAGACACCACAAAAATAATATTCTTCTATACAGAGTGTATTAGCGTATTTCCATCTATCGTAACGCAGCCGCACAGAAACCGACAGACACAGATGTAAATAAATACGTTAATACACTCTGTATAGAAGAATATTATTTTATTTGCCACGACACGTGTCTGGCACGCTCAATGTCTGTAGATATAAATCGACCTTCAGGGGGGGGCACAAGCTGGTTACCGCCCCTTTATTATACTGACAAATGCAGGTCTTTCTCAATACAACGCACTCCCGGGAGCTCTGACGTCATTACATACTACCAGGGACTCACCATCATTGGGGGAGAAGGCGTAAAGAATTTTCCTCTATCACCAGGCCCTAAACGTTTTGGAGAATGGTTAGAGCGTTACCAACCCTTCACTCCATTTGGTGTGCCAGTGCTCGCAAGGCGGCCGGGGGGCATCGTGGTAGAATGCTAGCGATCCCTTGATGCCCCCCTTAACGGCAGTGAGGGTTGACAGTGACACCGCAGAGTGGTTTAGTGGGTATTCCCTTATAAGGGCGAATCTCACCTACCCCCTGGGCCTTCCCCGGGTCCTGGGAGATGCGTAAAGGCATTCAATCTGCGTCAACAAAAAAAAGGGACTCACCATCACATGCAGAACAAGTAATAGGCAGTATTCGTAATGTGTAGACGTAAAATGTATAAAAAATAGTGTCGAGCTATTAAATAATTTATTGACTCAGGCTTTACTTTGCGGAAGTCCATGATACGTTACGAGAACACAGGCACCGGCATTTACCGCATGCAAAATACGCAAATAGTTGCATCTCATCTCCGCTGATGGACCAGCACGTTTTTTAGCGGAATAGCAAAGGAATATGTTTCACGTAACAGTATCGAGTTTTTAAGAAAGTGGAACCATTTTTTAGGATTTTAGCAGTCTATGTTTGTATGTACGTGTGATCCACCGTAGCGTTTAAGATACTGAACCAACTTTGAAAAATGAGGTGTCAATCGATTCGAAATTATGCTCCGGGTGACATAGGCTACCTTTTATATAAAAATAGTAGGTTCATTACTTTAGAGGCCGGGAAAATAGGTATTGCCAACCAAGTTAACATGGATGGCTGCGCATAGTGAGGCCCGATAGAGATACGAGGCTGGAAATCCCTTTTTACACCAAGGTATGTATATGTAATAGTCGGGTTGATAGTTCCAACGCGGATCCCAGTGACGCGGACGGGGCGGTGGCGCCGCGCCGCCGGCCGCGCCTGCTGCAGCGGCCGTCCGCTCGCACGCGCTACGCGAGCCACGCGCCTACCGCACGTGCTTTGATATGGCTGCATCTAATGCTCACTCAGCACGAAGACGCTGACATGTTCGCTGATCGTTTGACATACTTGTGCCACATTGCTAGGATATTTTTGAATTGGCACTTAATTAATGGAATGACATTATAATTATGATTCTCGACATTTTTACTTGTGCATGTTTATCTTTTTTGTTTATTTTAGCGTGTAAGCGATTTGGTGTAAACTGTAAGCTTGCATTGTATTATTGTGTGTGAATACCTATGAATAAATACCTGTGAATAGTGTTTTTCTCAAACATGCATGATAACTAGGCAAAAAAGTACAGACGGCAAAAAAAGCTTATACCAAAAACCATTATTTGGACCGAAACTTATTACCGTTTAGCCTGACTAAATAAAACAGCTATCTAATCGTATCAATATCAGCGTGTCATATCACTCGCATTAAAATAATTGGTCTAGTTCAAAGCCAGATAGATCAATGATAGCATCAAGATGGAGCAAGTTAAGTCCAAATTAATTCAAGTGCAAATTGATGTCCACTTACTTAGTTAATTCAAACATTTCATTGGTGATTAGTGAATGAGATAATTTATTTCAGAAAAAATATATTAAAATCCAATCCCTTCATGATTTTGCAATTGGGGTTTTAATATCATGCTTATATTGGTGACAATTAGTGATATTGTGGTAACGTCACCAGAGTGTACCTTCAGTGAAGTGTGATAATAAGGGTGCATACAACCTTACTCATACATATATTTTGTCCCATCGGCATCGCTCTTATGACAGCGGATTAAGGTTTCGGTACATATATTTATGAAAAGTTTAATCCGATACATATTTTTGCACTTGACTGTACACTGAAAGTCACTTCTCCATTTGGCGGTGCAAAGTAATTGCAATGTTAGTTAGCTGTCACTAACAATTAAAAAATACATTGAATAATAGGTCTGTAGGCAGATACCTACTTACTTGAACAGAGATCCAGCAGAAACAAATCTTTTATTATTATACGCATAATAAATTTTCGATGAAAATTCCGTATTTAAATAATGGATTGAGTTATTAAAAGGTATGCAATAAAAAAAGAGCGTACGGTGTTTCATACCAGTACAAAATCGTTATTGACGTGACAACGTCTTATACATCGATGAACACTGGCAGCACGCACGAAAAAGTATGACTCGTTGTCCCGTTCCGCCTGAGCCGAGCGTTCGGCTTTATGACGTTATCAGAAAGAAAGAAAATAGTGCATTAGTGCAAAAATTATACAATAAAACTTAACTTAATACGTATAATTTTTTAGGGATTTGCACTAAAAGGCTTGCACGCAGCTTGATGTCACGGAGCGAGCCAGAGGAAAAATTCCGTGACGCTGATTTTCAGTGTAGCTATTATTTGGGCTAGATGGCATAGCACTGAAGTATAAGTACATATATACCTAATATAAAAGAAACACAAAATCTTCAAACCAAACACGCCTGAGCCACGGTGGTCGGTATGCCGTGCCAATTGCAAACTTGGTACCATTAATATTAAGTCCTAGCCACATTTGTTCCACGAAATGTACAGGTGGGTGAGCAATAATTAGCGCATTCAGTCTGCGTTTAAGATAGAAGCCGACATCCCCGCCGCGCGCGCGCACGTCCGCGGGACGTGGGATGTGGCGCAGACGGTAGCCGGGGGTGCGGGCGCTCGGGTTTTCTTCACCAGCACGCAGCCACGTCTCGTTAATAGCCATTATATCGACACTATACCTGTCCATGGCTACTAGAAACTCTTCGTGGCGCGTACCGAGAGACCCCGGGTTATGCAGTCCAATCGTAACTTTTTTATTCTTTATAAATTGAATGTTAAAAGAAAACGTGATCTGGATAAGTTTACTACGTAAAATTATCGTCCGTAAACAGACTTTATAGGATATTATGGTAACCTATTACAATCACTAACTTTCATTTTCCAACTGTATCATTTGTCTCGTATAAAACCCAAAAGCTTAATTTTTTTTTTTACTTATTGCGTAGAACCGCGTTAGGGTAGGTTAGGTTTGTTTTATAATCATCCTGAAAATGTAATGGCTTCAGAGAACAACGGCTTTTAGGACAAATGAAAATTCTGACAAACGATACATTTGGGAAACCATTTTTATTGATTCAGATAGGTAACCTGATATTATATCTTTAAAGGCCTCCACACACCGGTCGCGTGCGCGGGCCCGCCGCGGGCCCGCGCACGCGACCGGTGTGTGGAGGCCTTTAGCATGGACCATACGTTAACTGTTCGGCGATGTTAGTGTGATTACTCACTTAATTACCGATGCATTTGACAGGAATGTAAATAAAAGCGAATTATAGTAATTATGATATCAACATCTTATTTGTAATATTTATTACCACGTGTATGGATTGAGAATAAAAAGCTGAAACATTGTAGTATTTACTTACTTACCCCTTTATTCGTGTACCCTGTACCCGATTTAGACAATTCGTTACTACTATGTTGATTAGGCAAGGGAAATATAAAGTATTTGTTATAATAAAAATCATAGAATTATTGTAACAACTCTTTTATTGGCCAAAATACCAGTAAAAACCTTCAAACCATAAGTATTCATTTATTTATCATTAAATTATCCATAAGTTAATTAATTCACTTATAACGTGACTAATAATCAAAGCATCAATAATAATTCAAGCATATAATGCAGTTGAAATACACAGCAATATCACAAAGTACATAATTAATACCAAGGGTTACTTAACTGACTGGACTTCCCAGGAGATGTTCACCATGGAACAGCAGTGACAATAATGAATTAGAATAGGCCGGTCGAACCCTTTTATACCTGATTCTAGGTGTTCGACCACGCCACCTCTGTTCGATAAACACGTGACGTCATGGATAGTTTAGTCAGTCATTTCAATCACTTAATCAATAAATTCTTACTAGTATTCATTTAAAATATACACAAACATATTAAAACCATTATAAATAGGCACCATGAACATTACATACTGATATTAATTTTAATTTTAGCATTGGCAATATTATTAGTAATTCAACGATTATACACTTACCCGACATATTTTCATTGAAGTGTCAAATCAGTATCCAATAGTCTGGTGACACAGAAAAGTGACAAACTAATCAATAAAGAAGGTTAATTCGCGACTTAACTTAAATTACTGGTAAGCTTATGTGCTATATTACATAATAATCTAACACGGCCATACTGACTTGTACTTCGCTCCCGAAGTAGCATATATTTTTTTTTTTTTTTAAATACTAATTGGCTTATCAATATTGCTAATTACTATTGCTGTACTGGTTACCATCACTGTCACATTAACCTCAATTCATCATCATTGTTATTGGTCGCTGTATTCTTAAATCTATTGCTACTGTTTCACTTCTAACATCAAGTGAGGCTCGGTAGCAACTAAAATCTATTGCTACTGTTTCACTTCTAACATCAAGTGAGGCTCGGTAGCAACTAAAATCTATTGCTACTGTTTCACTTCTAACATCAAGTGAGGCTCGGTAGCAACTTAAATCTATTGCTACTGTTTCACTTCTAACATCATGTGAGGCTCGGTAGCAACTAAAATCTATTGCTACTGTTTCACTTCTAACATCAAGTGAGGCTCGGTAGCAACTTAAATTTATTGCTACTGTTTCACTTCTTACATCAAGTGAGGCTCGGTAGCAAATAAATTTACTTCTACTGTTTCACTTCTAACATCAAGTGAGGCTCGGTAGAATTATTTCATCACTCAAGTAATTTAATTGATACCTATTTTGTCAATTTAACGACGCAAATGTTTTATTATGGTGAGATGCTTATTAAGCCATAATATTAATGAAGAGGGTATATTTACCATACCTATATAATGGCGTTAAGTTGACAAAATATATTTCGTTGCAATCATACATTTATAACCTTTAACAGCCTTACTGGCCTTTGCTGCAGTCTTCATGCTGCTCCAGTCGAACTCCTTGGCCAGAACTTCAATGCTGTTGCACCAGCTGGCAGCTCCACAGTCGTTCCGCTCAGGGTCGAATAATGGCAGCGCGATGTCATCATCCTTTTGACTGCGTTGTGTAGGTAGTGGTGAGAGCGTCACCAATCGCTTTCAGTGGATCTTGAACTGCTGTATCGGCCATCCTAAAATTCACAGGCAGGTATCAGGTATGTAAAAAAAAATACAACAACAAAAAAAGTAGGTCGTATCCCACTTCTGATGACAGGAATGTAAATAAAAAGCGAATTATAGTAATTATGATATCAACATCTTATTTGTAATATTTATTACCACGTGTATGGATTGAGAATAAAAAGCTGAAACATTGTAGTATTTACTTACTTACCCCTTTATTCGTGTACCCTGTACCCGATTTAGACAATTCGTTACTACTATGTTGATTAGGCAAGGGAAATATAAAGTATTTGTTATAATAAAAATCATAGAATTATTGTAACAACTCTTTTATTGGCCAAAATACCAGTAAAAACCTTCAAACCATAAGTATTCATTTATTTATCATTAAATTATCCATAAGTTAATTAATTCACTTATAACGTGACTAATAATCAAAGCATCAATAATAATTCAAGCATATAATGCAGTTGAAATACACAGCAATATCACAAAGTACATAATTAATACCAAGGGTTACTTAACTGACTGGACTTCCCAGGAGATGTTCACCATGGAACAGCAGTGACAATAATGAATTAGAATAGGCCGGTCGAACCCTTTTATACCTGATTCTAGGTGTTCGACCACGCCACCTCTGTTCGATAAACACGTGACGTCATGGATAGTTTAGTCAGTCATTTCAATCACTTAATCAATAAATTCTTACTAGTATTCATTTAAAATATACACAAACATATTAAAACCATTATAAATAGGCACCATGAACATTACATACTGATATTAATTTTAATTTTAGCATTGGCAATATTATTAGTAATTCAACGATTATACACTTACCCGACATATTTTCATTGAAGTGTCAAATCAGTATCCAATAGTCTGGTGACACAGAAAAGTGACAAACTAATCAATAAAGAAGGTTAATTCGCGACTTAACTTAAATTACTGGTAAGCTTATGTGCTATATTACATAATAATCTAACACATTCATAAATTTAATGTTTACCTACATGCAAAGGTTACACATGACTTCATGTGCAGTTAATTTCCTTTGTTTAGTTTAACACCAGGATCATTGGCCAAAAGTCTATTAAATTTTGTACAATCACCTACGTTTGTTTACGTGGCTAAAAACAGCAAACTTTGCTGTTTTTAGCCTGACCAAGGTGTTTGTTTACTTGTCTTAAATGGTTTTTTGACCGCTGATCTGCCGGACTTTATAGAATTCTGGTATAGGCAACATCTCAAAAGGGGTATAGCATATTCAGTGACACTTTGTGCAATTGAAGGTTTAAAGACGGACAGACAGGTTTTCCGTCTCCCACAACACACTTTAACCTTATTTTATTAATAACACGTAAACCACCCTGTGTTGTGTCAAGTTTGAGTATTAACCACTTTTATTCCCGAGCGAGTCGCAAGAATCAATTACAATTCAATTATTAGGCTTCTATAGTTTTGATGTTGACTGGTAACTAAGCTCTAGCAAGTTTTTTTGCGTTTTTAATCTTTTGTTATGGAGACCTAATTCATTGACTACGCATCGGTTCCAGGTGTCCTGAAATTACGAGAAATAAACGTAAACATAATTTAATTGACATGACAGGCAACGCCATCTATGAACGAGTGGCGTAAGCTGTGCATTTACTATTCATTTAACTAAAAGAGGTTGGATGGCTACGCGAGTTGCGTCGTGGTGTCCAATGAATTTCGTGGTATTACAGTAAACTTAAATTTAGCACTAGTGTTTAGCTTTACACCTAAATCTAATTACAGAGCTTTATCTGTTCCTACTAATTAAATTATTTGAGTGCCTATCTCGACACCGAAGCACAGGCAATTTAATTACTGCTAATTGTTAGTCAGGATCCAAATTAGGTCCATACCTGACTGTGCGATTCCATTATCGCACCGAGAGTTGTTGTCACGCATAGCGTCACATAACGCAATGTACGAGTCATCTTCATTAACATCACATCAGCCGAACGACGTTCATTGCTGGACGAAACCAAAACAGCGCTGGTCTGTCACTTTAGCATAATGTTGAACTTAGTGTCCGGTTCACTGCTGCAGAGTGGTTATTCCCACCTGTTACCACCAATTTTTACCGGTAGTAACAGCTGGGTTTTTTTCCCCATCTATTACCACTAAAGTACTTGGTGGTAACTACTTGGAATATTTTCCTATTTTTTCGGTGCTGACTACTTTAGCGGTAAAAGATGGGGAAAATATTCCCAGTAGTTCCCAGTGGTAAAAGATGGGGAAAAAAACCCAGCTGTTACCACTGGTAAAAGTTGGTGGTAGCAGGTGGGTACCCACAGGGGCGCTATGTCGGGTAACCTCCTCGAGTGTCTGGACTCTACCGATTCCTCTTGATTCGGTTGATCCGCAGGAATGGGTAGTGTCTTGGCCGGTGCGCCCTGGTGACAACGGCAAGTGATAATTTAGTGAACCCTTAGTTATCGCTTGCTGGTGCTACCAATAACCCGACACGGGGGGGTCGGGGGTTCCGCCCAGGGAATCGCAAGATTCCCCAGGTGCGGCTTGAGGGAGAAGCCATTGCCGTTTGCCTCTATAATAAATAACGGACCCGTTACCCTGACAAATCCTCTGCTATCAGAGGATTCATGTTAGGCGCGGGAGCTGCGACGGTCAGGCCGGGGCCGAGTTGTGGCTGCGAGGGAAAAAACCTCTATAAAATGTTGCAAGGCGGGACCTGAGAGGGTGAATCCGAGGTCTATCACCCTCTCCCGGTGTAGAGGTCCTTTGGTCGGGTCGGGAAGCGTGTGGTGTCGCCCTGCAACGCTTACGACAGGAGGAGGGCTTTTGCCTTAGCAGTGAGGGCGGCTGTGGCTGTTACCGAGGGGCGTCGTGGTGAAATGTTTGCGATCCCATGACGCCCCTACTACACGGCAGAGAGGGCATATCTTGGTGGTTTTAGACGGTAGTCCGGGGGGTTCCCGGGAGCCCGTCATACCCATCCTAGTTCCTCAGCTAGGTGGGATGCGTAAAGGCATTTCCCCAAGTAAAAAAAAAAAAAAGTGGGTACTCACAGAGACACACTTGTTTCATGTTCATCGTGTTTTTGTTGATTTTTTTGTTTAATGAGTGACCTATGTGTTTTTGAATACATTTATCTTTTTTTCCTTCAAAGGCTGTGTCATTTTGACATTCACTTGTGCTTTATTTGTCTCTGCGACTAATGGATGCATCCAAAAAGATGGACGTAATATTGTTCTAACGTTGAATATCGATACGTTAATTCCATTTGGATGGCACGGTTTGTGATGGCTTTCCACCCGTTTGGATATCCAACGACCCGCGCCAACTATCTTTCAAGCCGCTTAAAAAAAATGGAAGAAAAAATTGACTGAGGTAGATTTTCATACAAAGTATGTAATCGCTTAATTTTTTTCTATTATATTTCTATATAAATTGTTGTTTCCGACCTAGATATTGCTAATCCCATTGTGTATAAAAAGTTTCGTAATACAACAGTATGCAGTTTTAAAATAAGAAACAAACGACATTTGTATGGAAAGTATTGGAAAGTCGAACGTTCTGGAGAATTTTAAGAGATTGATCAATTTTGGCGGCTATCCACTAGATATTCGACTTTGTCAGAGTTCATTCAATCGTCAATGCCCACTGCATATTTATTGTGTCCCATTTTGACACGTATCGCTGTAAATAAGACAAGCAAACTTGTCTGAACGAGTTGGATTTCTTATTCATATTATTAAAATGGCAACCATCATACGCTCCAAGCGTGTAACCGCCATTGGATAAATAATTCTGACCCTGCTGGAACCTAATCATGTCATAGGGATATCCCCTTTGATGTCACTGTCTTCAGAACAGAGACAGCATACAAATGGAATCAAGGCCTTGTGCTACAACTCTTCAGTTAACATCAAAACATTGCTTCTACAAAAAGGGTACACAATGGGTTAAATTAATATACCAACAATGAAAAATATATCATTTAAACCTAGACCATTATTCGTAAAGGTATGATCTTATCTTTAACATTAGTACCTACATTATGCCTTATCTAGAATATCTAAATCACTATGTCTGCCGAACACGCTAAAGACGGAAGCACTTACACTGTTATTGACGTTATTATATTAGTACCAAATAAGGTAATATGAGTATAAAGACTATTGCAATAAGGTCCAGTTTGTTTTGGACAACGAATTATTGAAGCTGTAGTAAATTTTCAATCAGATGCAATCCGTGGTTGATTACTGTAATCATGGCGGTGCACGGTGCTGTGATATTAATAGTTTTTTTATGAAACTATTGGACATTTGCTCCCACTTCATTGGTGTGTCTTAAATAGACTGACGATCAAATTAGTTACGGTAAATCGTTAGTAGCTGGCCACACTTCAATAACTGGCCACGTCATACTAAATTGAATTCTGTTTGTAGCGGGACAAAGTTCATTTTTAGTATGATGGGGCCTGATATTGAAGAGTAGCCAGCTACTGGCAATTTACCCTACTTATTCACAAGCCACTGTAACCAAGAGCGGTGAGGTACGTGACTTTCAATCTGGAGGTCGCGGGTTTGAAGTTCGAACCCGGGCTCGTACCACCGGTTTTTTTAAAACCTAAGTATATACGAAATATCATTAGATATTTGACTGTGGGTCTTCGGCGAATGAAAATATCGTGAGGAAGCCAGTCTTATCACAATAAGGTCTAGTTTTCCCTCTGGATTGGAAGGCAGTCGGTTTCATACAGCCCGCTCCTTTGGGGCACAACCAGGAAATCGATAGGAGAAGGAGGATCAATGTGTTTCGTGGGCTCGCAATCACGCTGAGCTAAAGGGGCATTTTTATTTGTCGACAGGACCTGCATGTGGGGTGCGAGAAATTTCCATAACGCATGCCATAGTGCCCGTATTCGGGCAAACGTTTTCATCAGTCGATAAGGCCCATATTTTGGGTGCGGGGGATATCAGAATTCGAATCAAACATTTATTTGTGACAGAACACAACATACAGTATTAGTCACAAGACAAATAATTAAAAAAGTGTCTTGAAATGTGAATGGATTTGCCAGTTGGATGTTTTTTCATGCATATAAACATAAACCCTTGGCTATACGTATTTTATATCTTGCCTCCACATGGGCAGTTAGTATGTATTAATATAAATATGTACAGTCGACGTCAAATATATGTTTGCACATTTACACCTAATTTAATAACGCAAAAAATAACATTCCTTTGGCTTCGTCTGTACAATTTGATTTCACTCGGGTTAACCCTTAAAGCTTTCCTGTCACTTTTTTAGTACAGTTACTAAATGCCGCGCAAAGTTTGAATGCGCCTGCAGGCTAGAAAAGTAAATACGCCAAACGAAAGGGCGAAAATATTACTTTATATTTGTCGAATACGCCAACAGTATGCAAAGTTCAATTTGTGCGCGAGCGTCAGTTGAAGTCAAGGATTTTCTGAATTTGCGTCGGTTTTTGTTTCTGGCCCCATAAAACAAAAACGAAATAAAAAAAATTGTTTGCATTTTGTTGAATTAACATTCAGGTGAGCTAAACTTTTGTTTTTAATATAAACTTCATTCAATATTTAATTGATTCTAAGTCAAAAAGGATGATTTATAGCTTGTCCTGTTTTTGTGACATTATCGATTGTATATGTATGTACTACGTACCATTTAGCATGTCATAATAAACGGACAGTGCTGACTTGTGTGGATACAAAGTTTGTTTTACATTGTGACAGAAAACGGACATTGCCATTATTTCCTTTAATTAGTTCATTTATTAACTGTCACTTTTATAGGACGTTGTTGCTTTGGAGTTGTGAATTATATATAAATTATTTTTATCCTAGTTTTAAAAATAATGGCGATGCTTGCGCCATCTGACTCGGAAGAGTTCAGTGAAAAATCTTGCACAAAATATAATGACTCGACCAGAGGGGTACTTACGTGATCGACTTAACTTTTGTCCTCAACAACAAACACAAAATCCACCTTCATTACTATCAATGTTGGTACCGAGTACATCTTCGACGTCCATATATAGTTCCAAAACCTAGTTCACCATTGTCACGGGGCACTTCAACGCAAATCTGGGCAAGAGATATGGTGAAGAGCTGAGAGTGGGGCAATTTGCTGGAGTTGGAACTCGAAACCATCTGGGCCAACTACTAGTTGGCTTCTTGGAGAAGGAGTGACCGATACATGATGAACTCCTTCTTCAATAAACGCGATCACAGAAAGTGGACCTGGCTAAGAGGCTGAGGCCACGGTGCAATTAAAAACGAGACTGACTTCATCCTGTCGACGAGGAAGGATACATTATACATTCTATGATGTCTCTCAATACAGTTAAACCCGGGAGCAATCACCGTCTGTTAAGAGGCACATTGAATATATGTGTCAAGCAAGCGCGCTCTCGATTGATGAAGTCTCCGTCCAGCATCAATCCAAATTTGAAACCCCGCGAGCTTTCAGCTGGAACTTCAAACCGTTTACATTGCCTAGACGGCGATGTGGACGAATTCAACGACGGGTTTGTGGAAGCTGCCCGTGCCTGTGGGTCTAAGTTCTTCAAGGCCCACGATCTGCGCCAATTCAATACAAACTATTGAAGACGCCATCCAGCGTAATAAGGGCGCTAAAGTGTTCTCGAGAGATCTGTTCATGGGGCAGAGCCAGCTCAGCTAGTTGAAAACTGAAGAAGGTAGAATCTTTTCTTCTAAACCTGAGCTTTTGGTTGAGATAGAGTGCTATGCGGACAGCTATGCACATCAACTCGCGGACCGGAGGTTAGTCTGGCGAAAAACCCTGGAGCTTGACTAACCCCACACTATACCGACGATATCCCAGAAAACAGCCTGTACGAGATTGTAATGGCTCTAAACAGCTTAAGAACAACAAGGCACCAAGTGAAGACGGAATAACAGCCAAACTCCTGAAGGCAGGTGGAAAACCGGTCCATACGGCCCTTCAAAATTTGTTCGATTCCATCTTACTGGAAGTAAAAACGCCAAAGGCATGGAATAGAGGTGTGGTGGTACTGTTCTTCAAAAAAGGTGACAACACCCTGCTGAAGAACTACCGACCCATCTCACTTTTCGTTTAATATTCCGCAGTGTCTCAAGATGAGAGTATTTGACCAGTGTGTGTTGCCAGTCAGTGATGACATATGGCACTGAAACGTGGTTGCTTATAAGCCTCATAAGAAGGCCCAAAGTCATCCAAAGGGCAATCGATAGTGCTATGCTGGGATTTTCTCTGCGTGATCGCATCAGAAATAAGGCTACCCGCAGCAGAACCAAGGTAACATCCCTCCGAATCGCTAAGCTTACGTTGCAGTGGGTGGGGCACATTGCAGATAGAACCGATGGCCGTTGGGGCGGAAAGGTTTTGAAGTGGCGACCCCGTACCGGAAGATGCAGCGTGGTTAAACCCCCGACAAGGTGGACTGATGATTTGGTAAAGGTTGCGGGAGTCTGCTGGATGCGGGTGACGCAGGACCGGTCACTGTGGCACTCTTCGGGAGAGGCATATGTACATCAGTGGACGTCTTTTGGCTGGTGTGATGATGATGCTGATGATGATTTTGTTCAGTTATTCAAGCATATTTTTAGTTTACAACACTTTTTTAATTTTGTTTTTTAAACTCCATGACAGCATTGTCCGTTTTTTAGGATAACATCAAGAGCATTAAATTTATACGATTCGTGGCAATGGCCGTTTTAACGGACGTCCTGAAAAACTTACTTTCATAATGTTTTTAATTTTTTTTTCTTCACAATAGTTCTTTTTATCCAATAACTATCACAAAAAACATTCCGAGTGATAGCTGGCTACATTCCTTCATGTCTTGCGATGTTAAGGGTTAAAAGGTTTCTATTCATTGAATTATTCTAAAAAGAAATTTGCATGAATCAAATCCCTACTCGGATACCTAATGCTGGATATAAGCTCCGTCAGATGTAATTCAATCGAAATGTAATTTAAAAAAAAGCTTATTTTTGCTTTTTAACTGAGGACACAATAAGATGCGCCATTTTTGTATCAAATTGCTTGTTTCCCGTTTTTCCGACATCTTTAAACATGGGATGAGTTAAGAGTTATGGTTACAATATTTTATTCCACTAACGAGCGCTAACTTTAGTGATTTACGACTTAAATATGAAACAAAATTAGGTACATTTTACTCGCAACTGATCGGCAGCAAACATGTCTTCTGTATAACACTTTAAACTCTCGCGCTTTGTACACATATTTAAATACTGTTTAACCCGTGTCGAAACGTCAGAAATAAAGGTAAATAAATATCGCGTTAGACCTGTAGGTCGATCACGTATCGCATTGTACGAACGTCGGGTAGGTCTAAATGTCACTTTTTATATGGAAAATTGACAGTTAAATCGTAGGTACCGACGCGCGGTCGGAACGTTACGTGATTGCCCCTCCGGTATGACGTACCCGAAATTTAATGTACCATAATATAGTTTTTATTAATTTTATTTTATTTCGTGCAGTGTATATTGTTTAATAATGAATTATTTAATGTATTTGAATAAAAGAAAAGTTTTAATTATGGAATTATTTTTATTAATTCGTGTTTACCTTATACTATGTAATTATAGGAACAAAAGATTCGAGGTTTACAAAAATGAACAATTAAACAAAAGTAAAACTGTCTTTCGAATATAATGAATATAATGTATATCTATCATTTTTAATGTACCTATTTCATCATTTCGAATGTTCTACTTATATAATTGACGACTTTTCTTTTTGACATTGTGTATTGCCCGCGTCCAGTATAATAACGCGTTCAGGGCGCTGTTGCGGCTGCCACGCTGGTGTAGCGCGTCCGGTATGTTCGTGCACGCGCGCGTGGATGGTTTCCCGGCCATCATGCGTGTGCGATGCGCAGCCGCGCTCCGGCGCCTGCGGGACAGCCGCAACAGCCTCCTGGTCGTTATAGCTGACAGGATGGACAGTCAGCTTGTCATACATTGGACCAGAGTACACTCTATAGTCACCACGTACACGTGAGTGTCCTGGTTCTTTTACTTGAAATAACTAACACTAGCAATTAAGTAGGTAAACCTAGATAATAATTTTAACATGTATGGACCCGTGGTTGTCTGAATTAAACGAATTTTATTTATTTTTTTATTGTATTCTGTTATATGTAATAATTTATCGTGTAAGTGTTTTGGTGTTAATATGCTGTAAACTTACATTGTATTTAAATGAATAAAATGAAAATGAAATAAATCAACTTTTAACTAAAAGATAATGAGATCCTCTTCTCGAAAAAACATAACAATATTTTTTTTTATTGAAAATATGGTTAATCACTGCCATCGAGATTATCATGCTCCATACATATTTGCTTGCTGCAACCTTTACAGGAATATTTGGTTTTTCTGTCGTTCAAGTATGGAAAATAAAAGAAAAACAACTAATATAAATAAAGTAATCTCAAGCCTGTACATTGAAACCTTAAAAACTCTAAGAATAATAAAAAAAATATTTATAAAACATACATAAAAAAATACGTCTACAATGACGCAGGGTGTGACATACCCGAAACAGGTTTGTGCACAAATATTTCGGCCGACGCCTCACGTCGCACTGCGATCACGCCACTATTCCCTCCCGCACTCCCTTGCCTCCAGCTACTGAGCGAGCTAGTGTTGCCAGACCAAGATTTAAAAAATAACAAACGTTTTTAATACTGTCAGGGTATGTCATACCCTGGGTCATGCTCGCCGGGTTAAATATGTCTTCTGTATTAAATCGCTCAATAGGGGTGTAGGCACTAAATAAAATTATCAATAATGTTGCATTTTCTCGAAAAAGGATTATAAATGTAGTCAAATGGAGAAAAATGCAACGCAAGAGGTTAAATAATCACAAAGTTTTAAGCGTCCAAAGTTTTAAAAGGGAAGTTGTTCTGTCTCTTGCGTAGCGTTTTCTTTCTCTAACAAGCAACATTAAAACGGTTGTAGCTTCGTAACTTTTTGAGATATTCGAATGGGATTTTCGTCATTAGGCATATTTTTGCCTTTTTTCTTTTGAAGTAATAATACATTTTGAGTCTACACCCCTATTATAAATCTTAGCACCAGCACACCACGACAGCTTGAGACGATCCCTCTCTCTCTCAACACTGATTTTTTGATAGCTCTGTCTACGTCGCTCTCCAACAGGATTACAACACCACATATCTATAGTTAGTGGTGTAAATATGGTTATCATTGAAAAAGACAACAAAAAATTTTACCTACGCTACAACTGCGACATTTGTTCACCGATGAGTTAGATCAAATTACGAGTTGGGCATAGTTTTTTTAGAATTGATCGACCAGACTGACTTGCAAACTACGCTACGTGTACCGCTATTTTGATGCTAATACTTTCTAAATTGGAGCTCAAATCGGAGCTAAAACTACGAAATTTGGCTGAGCCAGAATCACAAAAAAGTTTACACAGCTTCATAGTATTTTTAGTTCCAATTTGGAAGGTCAAAACGCACATTACGTAAACGTAACGTGACCGTTTTTTATGTTTCGGTGACTTCGGTTCGCCTTCTTCGGCTTTCGCGGCAGATCCTTATTGATACAGCCGTTCGAGGCGACCAACATAACATTACTACCTACTGTGTATTGATTTTAACTAAACTTACTCATACGAGTATTATCACTCAATTAATACGCATTCGCCACTACGAGACCGCGACAAAACTCATTCTAAAGAAGAACTCCTGAATGTTTCAAAACATGTCCCAACTGTGACAATTATTATCTACGTGAGTTTCAACCGTACGTCTATTAAGACGTTTCGTTATAATTTGAATGAAATATTGCGTGATTGGGCTACACCTGATTCTAACATACGTGTGAAATTGCCCCTCGCTGGCTCGGAACGGAATACGGGTGCTTTGAGAAGAGCAGCAGATGTGATAAAATAAAACGAGCACCCTTACCCTGCTGAATGGGGTAAAGGAGCGTAAAGAAAGAGTTTTATATTTCTCAAAGGACTTCCTCTTGCGTGCACGAAGTTACTGTATTACTTGTCACATTTGCGAAAAAATGTTCTAGAAAGTTGAACATCACGTCGGTAATTAGGTAAGTCGTGCTCAATTGACACTCATTCACTCATATTGAAATCGTATGAATTTTGGATTTAATTCTCGGCAGTTGCTTGAGTTTCATTAGAATAATGATGCTGCTTTTGAACGCTATATAATTATGTAGGTTGATAAAGTTCAAACACACTTGATTGATTGACTTAATCTTAATTGTAGAGTACCATAGTTTCATAGAGAAAATCGTTTGGAAAGAAGGACGCTTATTGTTCCACGAAATGTACAGGTGGGTGAGCAATAGTTAGCGCATTCAGTCTGCGTTTAAGATAGAAGCCGACATCCCCGCCGCGCGCGCGCACGTCCGCGGGACGTGGGATGTGGCGCAGACGGTAGCCGGGGGTGCGGGCGCTCGGGTTTTCTTCACCAGCACGCAGCCACGTCTCGTTAATAGCCATTATATCGACACTATACCTGTCCATGGCTACTAGAAACTCTTCGTGGCGCGTACCGAGAGACCCCGGGTTATGCAGTCCAATCGTAACTTTTTTATTCTTTATAAATTGAATGTTAAAAGAAAACGTGATCTGGATAAGTTTACTACGTAAAATTATCGTCCGTAAACAGACTTTATAGGATATTATGGTAACCTATTACAATCACTAACTTTCATTTTCCAACTGTATCATTTGTCTCGTATAAAACCCAAAAGCTTAATTTTTTTTTTTACTTATTGCGTAGAACCGCGTTAGGGTAGGTTAGGTTTGTTTTATAATCATCCTGAAAATGTAATGGCTTCAGAGAACAACGGCTTTTAGGACAAATGAAAATTCTGACAAACGATACATTTGGGAAACCATTTTTATTGATTCAGATAGGTAACCTGATATTATATCTTTAAAGGCCTCCACACACCGGTCGCGTGCGCGGGCCCGCCGCGGGCCCGCGCACGCGACCGGTGTGTGGAGGCCTTTAGCATGGACCATACGTTAACTGTTCGGCGATGTTAGTGTGATTACTCACTTAATTACCGATGCATTCATAAATTTAATGTTTACCTACATGCAAAGGTTACACATGACTTTATGTGCAGTTAATTTCCTTTGTTTAGTTTAACACCAGGATCATTGGCCAAAAGTCTATTAAATTTTGTACAATCACCTACGTTTGTTTACGTGGCTAAAAACAGCAAACTTTGCTGTTTTTAGCCTGACCAAGGTGTTTGTTTACTTGTCTTAAATGGTTTTTTGACCGCTGATCTGCCGGACTTTATAGAATTCTGGTATATGCAACATCTCAAAAGGGGTATAGCATATTCAGTGACACTTTGTGCAATTGAAGGTTTAAAGACGGACAGACAGGTTTTCCGTCTCCCACAACACACTTTAACCTTATTTTATTAATAACACGTAAACCACCCTGTGTTGTGTCAAGTTTGAGTACTAACCACTTTTATTCCCGAGCGAGTCGCAAGAATCAATTACAATTCAATTATTAGGCTTCTATAGTTTTGATGTTGACTGGTAACTAAGCTCTAGCAAGTTTTTTTGCGTTTTTAATCTTTTGTTATGGAGACCTAATTCATTGACTACGCATCGGTTCCAGGTGTCCTGAAATTACGAGAAATAAACGTAAACATAATTTAATTGACATGACAGGCAACGCCATCTATGAACGAGTGGCGTAAGCTGTGCATTTACTATTCATTTAACTAAAAGAGGTTGGATGGCTACGCGAGTTGCGTCGTGGTGTCCAATGAATTTCGTGGTATTACAGTAAACTTAAATTTAGCACTAGTGTTTAGCTTTACACCTAAATCTAATTACAGAGCTTTATCTGTTCCTACTAATTAAATTATTTGAGTGCCTATCTCGACACCGAAGCACAGGCAATTTAATTACTGCTAATTGTTAGTCAGGATCCAAATTAGGTCCATACCTGACTGTGCGATTCCATTATCGCACCGAGAGTTGTTGTCACGCATAGCGTCACATAACGCAATGTACGAGTCATCTTCATTAACATCACATCAGCCGAACGACGTTCATTGCTGGACGAAACCAAAACAGCGCTGGTCTGTCACTTTAGCATAATATTGAACTTAGTGTCCGGTTCACTGCTGCAGAGTGGTTATTCCCACCTGTTACCACCAATTTTTACCGGTAGTAACAGCTGGGTTTTTTTCCCCATCTATTACCACTAAAGTACTTGGTGGTAACTACTTGGAATATTTTCCTATTTTTTCGGTGCTGACTACTTTAGCGGTAAAAGATGGGGAAAATATTCCCAGTAGTTCCCAGTGGTAAAAGATGGGGAAAAAAACCCAGCTGTTACCACTGGTAAAAGTTGGTGGTAGCAGGTGGGTACCCACAGGGGCGCTATGTCGGGTAACCTCCTCGAGTGTCTGGACTCTACCGATTCCTCTTGATTCGGTTGATCCGCAGGAATGGGTAGTGTCTTGGCCGGTACGCCCTGGTGACAACGGCAAGTGATAATTTAGTGAACCCTTAGTTATTGCTTGCTGGTGCTACCAATAACCCGACACGGGGGGGTCGGGGGGTTCCGCCCAGGGAATCGCAAGATTCCCCAGGTGCGGCTTGAGGGAGAAGCCATTGCCGTTTGCCTCTATAATAAATAACGGACCCGTTACCCTGACAAATCCTCTGCTATCAGAGGATTCATGTTAGGCGCGGGAGCTGCGACGGTCAGGCCGGGGCCGAGTTGTGGCTGCGAGGGAAAAAACCTCTATAAAATGTTGCAAGGCGGGACCTGAGAGGGTGAATCCGAGGTCTATCACCCTCTCCCGGTGTAGAGGTCCTTTGGTCGGGTCGGGAAGCGTGTGGTGTCGCCCTGCAACGCTTACGACAGGAGGAGGGCTTTTGCCTTAGCAGTGAGGGCGGCTGTGGCTGTTACCGAGGGGCGTCGTGGTGAAATGTTTGCGATCCCATGACGCCCCTACTACACGGCAGAGAGGGCATATCTTGGTGGTTTAAGACGGTAGTCCGGGGGGTTCCCGGGAGCCCGTCATACCCATCCTAGTTCCTCAGCTAGGTGGGATGCGTAAAGGCATTTCCCCAAGTAAAAAAAAAAAAAAGTGGGTACTCACAGAGACACACTTGTTTCATGTTCAACGTGTTTTTGTTGATTTTTTTGTTTAATGAGTGTCCTATGTGTTTTTGAATACATTTATCTTTTTTTCCTTCAAAGGCTGTGTCATTTTGACATTCACTTGTGCTTTATTTGTCTCTGCGACTAATGGATGCATCCAAAAAGATGGACGTAATATTGTTCTAACGTTGAATATCGATACGTTAATTCCATTTGGATGGCACGGTTTGTGATGGCTTTCCACCCGTTTGGATATCCAACGACCCGCGCCAACTATCTTTCAAGCCGCTTAAAAAAATGGAAGAAAAAATTGACTGAGGTAGATTTTCATACAAAGTATGTAATCGCTTAATTTTTTTCTATTATATTTCTATATAAATTGTTGTTTCCGACCTAGATATTGCTAATCCCATTGTGTATAAAAAGTTTCGTAATACAACAGTATGCAGTTTTAAAATAAGAAACAAACGACATTTGTATGGAAAGTATTGGAAAGTCGAACGTTCTGGAGAATTTTAAGAGATTGATCAATTTTGGCGGCTATCCACTAGATATTCAACTTTGTCAGAGTTCATTCAATCGTCAATGCCCACTGCATATTTATTGTGTCCCATTTTGACACGTATCGCTGTAAATAAGACAAGCAAACTTGTCTGAACGAGTTGGATTTCTTATTCATATTATTAAAATGGCAACCATCATACGCTCCAAGCGTGTAACCGCCATTGGATAAATAATTCTGACCCTGCTGGAACCTAATCATGTCATAGGGATATCCCCTTTGATGTCACTGTCTTCAGAACAGAGACAGCATACAAATGGAATCAAGGCCTTGTGCTACAACTCTTCAGTTAACATCAAAACATTGCTTCTACAAAAAGGGTACACAATGGGTTAAATTAATATACCAAAAATGAAAAATATATCATTTAAACCTAGACCATTATTCGTAAAGGTGTGATCTTATCTTTAACATTAGTACCTACATTATGCCTTATCTAGAATATCTAAATCACTATGTCTGCCGAACACGCTAAAGACGGAAGCACTTACACTGTTATTGACGTTATTATATTAGTACCAAATAAGGTAATATGAGTATAAAGACTATTGCAATAAGGTCCAGTTTGTTTTGGACAACGAATTATTGAAGCTGTAGTAAATTTTCAATCAGATGCAATCCGTGGTTGATTACTGTAATCATGGCGGTGCACGGTGCTGTGATATTAATAGTTTTTTTATGAAACTATTGGACATTTGCTCCCACTTCATTGGTGTGTCTTAAATAGACTGACGATCAAATTAGTTACGGTAAATCGTTAGTAGCTGGCCACACTTCAATAACTGGCCACGTCATACTAAATTGAATTCTGTTTGTAGCGGGACAAAGTTCATTTTTAGTATGATGGGGCCTGATATTGAAGAGTAGCCAGCTACTGGCAATTTACCCTACTTATTCACAAGCCACTGTAACCAAGAGCGGTGAGGTACGTGACTTTCAATCTGGAGGTCGCGGGTTTGAAGTTCGAACCCGGGCTCGTACCACCGGTTTTTTTAAAACCTAAGTATATACGAAATATCATTAGATATTTGACTGTGGGTCTTCGGCGAATGAAAATATCGTGAGGAAGCCAGTCTTATCACAATAAGGTCTAGTTTTCCCTCTGGATTGGAAGGCAGTCGGTTTCATACAGCCCGCTCCTTTGGGGCACAACCAGGAAATCGATAGGAGAAGGAGGATCAATGTGTTTCGTGGGCTCGCAATCACGCTGAGCTAAAGGGGCATTTTTATTTGTCGACAGGACCTGCATGTGGGGTGCGAGAAATTTCCATAACGCATGCCATAGTGCCCGTATTCGGGCAAACGTTTTCATCAGTCGATAAGGCCCATATTTTGGGTGCGGGGGATATCAGAATTCGAATCAAACATTTATTTGTGACAGAACACAACATACAGTATTAGTCACAAGACAAATAATTAAAAAAGTGTCTTGAAATGTGAATGGATTTGCCAGTTGGATGTTTTTTCATGCATATAAACATAAACCCTTGGCTATACGTATTTTATATCTTGCCTCCACATGGGCAGTTAGTATGTATTAATATAAATATGTACAGTCGACGTCAAATATATGTTTGCACATTTACACCTAATTTAATAACGCAAAAAATAACATTCCTTTGGCTTCGTCTGTACAATTTGATTTCACTCGGGTTAAAAGGTTTCTATTCATTGAATTATTCTAAAAACAAATTTGCATGAATCAAATCCCTACTCGGATACCTAATGCTGGATATAAGCTCCGTCAGATGTAATTCAATCGAAATGTAATTTAAAAAAAAGCTTATTTTTGCTTTTTAACTGAGGACACAATAAGATGCGCCATTTTTGTATCAAATTGCTTGTTTCCCGTTTTTCCGACATCTTTAAACATGGGATGAGTTAAGAGTTATGGTTACAATATTTTATTCCACTAACGAGCGCTAACTTTAGTGATTTACGACTTAAATATGAAACAAAATTAGGTACATTTTACTCGCAACTGATCGGCAGCAAACATGTCTTCTGTATAACACTTTAAACTCTCGCGCTTTGTACACATATTTAAATACTGTTTAACCCGTGTCGAAACGTCAAAAATAAAGGTAAATAAATATCGCGTTAGACCTGTAGGTCGATCACGTATCGCATTGTACGAACGTCGGGTAGGTCTAAATGTCACTTTTTATATGGAAAATTGACAGTTAAATCGTAGGTACCGACGCGCGGTCGGAACGTTACGTGATTGCCCCCCCGGTATGACGTACCCGAAATTTAATGTACCATAATATAGTTTTTATTAATTTTATTTTATTTCGTGCAGTGTATATTGTTTAATAATGAATTATTTAATGTATTTGAATAAAAGAAAAGTTTTAATTATGGAATTATTTTTATTAATTCGTGTTTACCTTATACTATGTAATTATAGGAACAAAAGATTCGAGGTTTACAAAAATGAACAATTAAACAAAAGTAAAACTGTCTTTCGAATATAATGAATATAATGTATATCTATCATTTTTAATGTACCTATTTCATCATTTCGAATGTTCTACTTATATAATTGACGACTTTTCTTTTTGACATTGTGTATTGCCCGCGTCCAGTATAATAACGCGTTCAGGGCGCTGTTGCGGCTGCCACGCTGGTGTAGCGCGTCCGGTATGTTCGCGCACGCGCGCGTGGATGGTTTCCCGGCCATCATGCGTGTGCGATGCGCAGCCGCGCTCCGGCGCCTGCGGGACAGCCGCAACAGCCTCCTGGTCGTTATAGCTGACAGGATGGACAGTCAGCTTGTCATACATTGGACCAGAGTACACTCTATAGTCACCACGTACACGTGAGTGTCCTGGTTCTTTTACTTGAAATAACTAACACTAGCAATTAAGTAGGTAAACCTAGATAATAATTTTAACATGTATGGACCCGTGGTTGTCTGAATTAAACGAATTTTATTTATTTTTTTATTGTATTCTGTTATATGTAATAATTTATCGTGTAAGTGTTTTGGTGTTAATATGCTGTAAACTTACATTGTATTTAAATGAATAAAATGAAAATGAAATAAATCAACTTTTAACTAAAAGATAATGAGATCCTCTTCTCGAAAAAACATAACAATATTTTTTTTTATTGAAAATATGGTTAATCACTGCCATCGAGATTATCATGCTCCATACATATTTGCTTGCTGCAACCTTTACAGGAATATTTGGTTTTTCTGTCGTTTAAGTATGGAAAATAAAAGAAAAACAACTAATATAAATAAAGTAATCTCAAGCCTGTACATTGAAACCTTAAAAACTCTAAGAATAATAAAAAAAATATTTATAAAACATACATAAAAAAATACGTCTACAATGACGCAGGGTGTGACATACCCGAAACAGGTTTGTGCACAAATATTTCGGCCGACGCCTCACGTCGCACTGCGATCACGCCACTATTCCCTCCCGCACTCCCTTGCCTCCAGCTACTGAGCGAGCTAGTGTTGCCAGACCAAGATTTAAAAAATAACAAACGTTTTTAATACTGTCAGGGTATGTCATACCCTGGGTCATGCTCGCCGGGTTAAATATGTCTTCTGTATTAAATCGCTCAATAGGGGTGTAGGCACTAAATAAAATTATCAATAATGTTGCATTTTCTCGAAAAAGGATTATAAATGTAGTCAAATGGAGAAAAATGCAACGCAAGAGGTTAAATAATCACAAAGTTTTAAGCGTCCAAAGTTTTAAAAGGGAAGTTGTTCTGTCTCTTGCGTAGCGTTTTCTTTCTCTAACAAGCAACATTAAAACGGTTGTAGCTTCGTAACTTTTTGAGATATTCGAATGGGATTTTCGTCATTAGGCATATTTTTGCCTTTTTTCTTTTGAAGTAATAATACATTTTGAGTCTACACCCCTATTATAAATCTTAGCACCAGCACACCACGACAGCTTGAGACGATCCCTCTCTCTCTCAACACTGATTTTTTGATAGCTCTGTCTACGTCGCTCTCCAACAGGATTACAACACCACATATCTATAGTTAGTGGTGTAAATATGGTTATCATTGAAAAAGACAACAAAAAATTTTACCTACGCTACAACTGCGACATTTGTTCACCGATGAGTTAGATCAAATTACGAGTTGGGCATAGTTTTTTTAGAATTGATCGACCAGACTGACTTGCAAACTACGCTACGTGTACCGCTATTTTGATGCTAATACTTTCTAAATTGGAGCTCAAATCGGAGCTAAAACTACGAAATTTGGCTGAGCCAGAATCACAAAAAAGTTTACACAGCTTCATAGTATTTTTAGTTCCAATTTGGAAGGTCAAAACGCACATTACGTAAACGTAACGTGACCGTTTTTTATGTTTCGGTGACTTCGGTTCGCCTTCTTCGGCTTTCGCGGCAGATCCTTATTGATACAGCCGTTCGAGGCGACCAACATAACATTACTACCTACTGTGTATTGATTTTAACTAAACTTACTCATACGAGTATTATCACTCAATTAATACGCATTCGCCACTACGAGACCGCGACAAAACTCATTCTAAAGAAGAACTCCTGAATGTTTCAAAACATGTCCCAACTGTGACAATTATTATCTACGTGAGTTTCAACCGTACGTCACTTAAGACGTTTCGTTATAATTTGAATGAAATATTGCGTGATTGGGCTACACCTGATTCTAACATACGTGTGAAATTGCCCCTCGCTGGCTCGGAACGGAATACGGGTGCTTTGAGAAGAGCAGCAGATGTGATAAAATAAAACGAGCACCCTTACCCTGCTGAATGGGGTAAAGGAGCGTAAAGAAAGAGTTTTATATTTCTCAAAGGACTTCCTCTTGCGTGCACGAAGTTACTGTATTACTTGTCACATTTGCGAAAAAATGTTCTAGAAAGTTGAACATCACGTCGGTAATTAGGTAAGTCGTGCTCAATTGACACTCATTCACTCATATTGAAATCGTATGAATTTTGGATTTAATTCTCGGCAGTTGCTTGAGTTTCATTAGAATAATGATGCTGCTTTTGAACGCTATATAATTATGTAGGTTGATAAAGTTCAAACACACTTGATTGATTGACTTAATCTTAATTGTAGAGTACCATAGTTTCATAGAGAAAATCGTTTGGAAAGAAGGACGCTTATTGAATGTAAGACCATTTCCACATTTGGGGCTGCGGAGTCTGTGCGGTATCAGGAAGCTGTCAGCTATGTGACTCAGTGTCAAGTCAGTACAGTCAAGTGCAAAAATATGTGTCTATTTAATCCTCTCATAAATATATACCGAAACCTTAGTCCGCTGATACAAGAGCGATGGGACATATTTATGAGTAAGTTGTATGGGTATATTTTTACACTCGACAACAGATTTTTTTACTGCGCACCTTAATTTGAATGAACGCTTCCTGATTGGAGCGGTGGTGCAGGAGTGGAACAACTCCGCAAATATAATACTGACAGTAGGTATACCGACGTGCAAGGGATTCTGGGCAACAACGATAAGCTCTCGGTAAAATAACGCACACAGATTCCAACCCACGAAACAAGGAAATGGCCTTTGTTTGCACAGCTTTACTGTCACTGTTATTGACGGTAATTGCGCTGCAGCGTGATATGGTTCCGCTCATGAATCGCTTAATCTACTTAAATAGCTACTGCTTTAATGTGGGTTTCCGGAATGAATTACTTCACCACCTGGCAACACTGTGGCCAGATGTCTTTTTAACAGCAGCTTTAAGAATCAACCAATCAAACTGAAGACCCTGCCCTACCTGTCTACCCTGCCTGTACCGGCAATACAGAGGGCACAAGTTCGAGTCTTGTCTTGGGCTTCAGACGATGTTGGTTTATTGTTCCATTATATTTGTTCTCTGTATCATATCGTTTATGATTAGTTTTTAACACAAAAAGAGGGCTGTTATAAGTTGGACGTGTCTATGTATCTGTGTATCTGTGTTTGTGTGTGTGTGTGTGTCTGTGTTTTTGTCATCGTAATAGCCACTAAACGAATGGACCGATTTGACGGCGGTTTTTTTTATTAATATTTTAAACAAAATCGGTTAAGCCATTTTTGAGATCTTGAGCTTTGAAATGAAAATTTCGGGTGTTTTTCAACTTTTTTAAGTTGGTAATTGCACGGTTAGCACAAGACGGTGCGCGAGTATCTATCTCTTTGTAAGTGTTCTAATAAGAAATAGTGATGTAATCTTTTTTGTGGTGCAAGGACAGTTTGCCCAGTAAGGAACGGAAGTCGTGCTGTTTCCTGTGTCAACAACATGATGCTCTATAATAATAAAGGAAGTTCGTTAAACTGTTATCAACAGCAAAGCAGTGTTCAGCTTCACCGCCAGTTATAAATACGTTCCTATTTATAAAATCATTCATCAAAGTTTATTTACTTTATTCCTTTATTAAGTGCTTTACAAATTATCAGTAATAATATTATAGAAGAGCATTAACGTGTTAGTTTGTATGTAGAGAATTGGAGGAGACCTTTGCCAAAAAACAGACAACACCACATTTAAAAACTGTGAAGTAGTAGAAAGATGCTGGTTGCAAAATTCAAACAATATTGACGTCCATAAATAAATGGTTTCAATTTAATTAATTTTAATTAAATTATATTCTAGGTGCATGCCTAGAGCATAACTTCCAAAAATAATTAATGTGATTTTAAAAACCTTTCATCAATTAACAGAATTGGTTGTCAGGATGGACAGTTGTTATAAAATGCAAGTTGCTAGCTTAGCTAAGTTAAAACTAAATAAATAAAAAAATATTTGGTGACAATCTTATACTTGAAATCGACCTAGTCCCAAACTAAGTAAAGCTTGTAATATGGGTACTAGATGACGATATACATTCTTATATAGATAGATAAATACTTAAATACATAGAAAACATCCATGACTCAGGAACAGATTCATGCTCATCACACAAATAAATGCCCTTACAACCCGGGACCTCCGGCTTCGTAGGCAGGGTCACTATAGTATCCGCAAAACTATCTGGCCGGTCAGGTCGTAAAATATTAGAAGCATGCTATTATTACACACAAAAAGGATTAATTGTTACTTTTATTGCCCTACCGGCCAGATAGTTTTGCGGATACTATACCAACAAGGCTACAGAGGTCGTCAAAAAAAAAACATAAAAATAAGGTTGACTAATCCAGATAACATGTTTATGAAATCTTAGGTTACTCACTAATAACAAATCTCTTTAAAATTGTTGACTTATAAGTTACCACCAGACCACAATAATTAGATAATATTGTCGACTATGGAAAACCTGTTGTATTTTAAAATCCGGTAGAAAAATAGTTATTTTCAAAATTTACTCTCGCTGTTTGTGCTTGCAAATCGTGTACAGTGCGTTGAAATAGAACACTCAAACTATATCACCGGAGAGATACACAACGTCCGATCACGAATAGCTAAAGTAGAACAATCAATTCCCCAAGGAAGTGTCCTGGGATGTATCCTTTTTTTAATTTTTATAAATGATTTGCCTAAAATAATTAATTGCCCATGTACACTATTTGCCGACGATATCTCTTTTGTTATACCGTGCCAGGATGAATTTAATATAAACTATCAATTAAACTCCATTCTGACGGAAATTGTTACCTGGCTAAATGAAAATAACTTACAAGTAAATTTTGAAAAAACTAAACTGATACAGTTCAAGCCATATCAAAAACGGACAATACATATTAGCTACTTTTACCTTAACACGAAATTAGAATCAGTCACATCAACTACATTTTTAGGTATTAGCATTGACTCGGCACTAAACTGGAAAGATCACATAAATAAAATAAAGAATAAATTAAGCAGCTTCACTTATGCACTGTATAATCTGAAAAAATGCACGGACATGAAAATAGCAACGAGCGCTTACTACGCTTACGCACACGCCTGGCTACAATACGGTATTGTGTTGTGGGGTAATAGTACGAATATTATTCATCTCTTTAGATTACAGAAGCGTTGCATTAGAATACTTGTTAATATAGATCCCATGGTAAGCTGTAAACCACATTTTAAAAAGTTAAAAATTCTGACTTTAGTGTCTATGTATATTTTAGAAGTATGTTTATTTGTCAAAAATAATTACAATCTTTTCCCGCAATATTCCCGCCCTCAAAACTTACGACCCAGAAACAAACTAGCTACGCCTAATTCAGCGCTAGAAATGATCCATTCAAGCCCTTATGGCATGTCAATAAAAATTTATAATAAAATCCCCAATACTATTAAAGACATTGAAAATTACAAAATATTTAAAAATACAATAAAATTATACCTCATGCAGAAAGCTTATTATACATTAGACGATTTTTTTAATGATCAGTTTGAGGAGTGGACTAAATTGTAGGTCATTGTAACGGATTGATATTATGAATTATTATTAATTGATTATTGTGACATTCTTAACTTAAATTTAATTTTTTGTTTTTTTAATTTAATTTATATGATGTGAAATATTAACTTTTAATAGTATTGTTTAATATCTTTAATATTTTGTCGCAATTTTTTTATATTTCTTAAGTTCGCGTGAGGTGTGAAAATTATGTGAGGGTTATTATTATTATTATTTTAATTATTGTTTATTTCATTGCTGTGCCCTTACAGGGTTCATGTAGAACTGTAATATATAATTTAAGAACTATATACTAACATGAGTGCAATAAATGATTTGAATTTGAATTTGAATCTGTTTTCTTTAGTGTTATGTAACATTAAAAAGTCTATGTGGTATTCGTTTTCATAATCCCAAGTAGATTTTTAATTAGTTTAAACGGTAACATTCAGGAGCCGTTTTAATGCTTACTAATTTCTCATGATCCTAATTTCCCCCAGGATTGTGAAGAGAATTTGAGATTACGAGTAGACAATAAGTATCACGAAAAGCTCAGATTATTTAATTAATCTAAGCAGATCAAGGCGTATCATTACTGCTATCCTGATCGCCGTATGTCCTAGATAATTTACTTGCTAGTGAAAGACTCATTACGTGCAACATCACGACCCACGTGTAAAATAGAATATAATGTTTTCGGAGTCCGGTATGTTCATGCTTGCAAGGGCATAGTAGGTAACTACCTAAATACTACTGTGTTATTATTCTTATTTTCCTATTGACGCGAGACATCGTTCTGTTCTTGACACGTTTTATTGTTATTGACCCTGTACATCTCTGACAATATTACATTGATGTTTTTAGGGTTCCGTAGCCAAATGGCAAAAAACGGAACCCTTATAGATTCGTCATGTCTGTCTGTCTGTCTGTCTGTCTGTCCGTCCGTATGTCACAGCCACTTTTTTCCGAAACTATAAAAGCTAACTGTTGAAACTTGGTAAGTGGATGTTTTATGTAAAGCGCATTAAGATTTTCACAGAATAATAGAAAAACAATACATTTTGGGGTTCCCCATACTTAGATCTGAAACTCAAAAATTTTTTTTTCATCAAACCCGTTATCTATGGATAGGTATGGATAGGTCTTTAAAAATGATATTGAGGTTACTAACATTATTTGATTCTAAACTGAATAGTTTGCGCAAGAGATACTTCCAAAGTGGTAAAATGTGTGTCCCCCCCCCCCCTGTAACTTCTAAAATAAGAGAATGATAAAACTAAAAAAAATATATGATGTACATGACCATGTAAACTTCCAACGAAAATTGGTTTGAACGAGATCTAGTTAGCAGTTTTTTTTTAACACGTCATAAATCGTACAAAGCAATTTATTTAACGGAACCCTTCATGTGCGAGTCCGACTCGCACTTGGCCGCTTTTTTTTTGTTTTGACGTTTAGAGACCGTATGCATCTCTAAGAACACTAGGATAATTATTAATTTGTGGCGACAGTGGTTTAAACCTCTACAGATGTTACCCGCGGATCGCACTGGCCACCGATAGAGATGACAGGAGGAACTTGTCAAGTATTTTTCCCGTGATGTATTGTATTATTTTATGGTGGTTAATTGGTGTTAATAAATAACGTCATAGAATTAATAACGTGTAATTGTAAAGTGAAAGTTTTATAGTTTGATTTAGCACTACCTCAAGAAGTACCCTTCAAATTGTATTTGGACGCTCAAAGACCTTATACATCTCTGGGATATAAAATTAATATCATTAACTTCTTGTTAATTCTGATACATACTTTATATCGAATGTAATGGATAGTATTTTACAATTTTGTTTGGTTTTTATTTAGTAACATTTAGTTTGTTAACCGTTTATCGGTCTTTAATCTGCAATTTTGAAAGAATTATTGTGTAAGATTATTAATGTTTTATTATAGATTACGGTTTGACGTATAAAAGTAGTCTATTTGCAGAATAAATAGGTAAATGATTTTGATTTTGATTTTATGATTCCACCAAGAGACAAAAAATAGTCGTGAACAAAATTGCCCTTTGTGTACACATACATTCTGAAAGTATTTACTATAAACTTGTGAACTATTATAATTAATATTTTACTATAATTAATAAAACGAAGTGACTTTTGTAGAATATAACTGTAAAAGTAAATCTGTCAAAAAAAGGCAAGCAAAAAGCATTCTTATACACAGAGCATACAGTCGTTGTTTGATTGCATTATTTTGATAGAATATACTCTCAAAATATTTCGTTCCTACCAGGGTCAGCCTGTTATAGGGTCAAAATTAACGTGTCGAAGCTGTCATAATTCATAATGACAGGGTTTTCGCTCGCACCCGCTTTAATCACGGCAATCACAAGACGGCGCGCGAGCTCTCTCGATTTTTTTAGCACTATACGTCTCTTTCTAAGTTTTCTAATAAGAGAGAGACGGATAGTGCGAGAAAAATCGAGAGAGCTTGCGCGCCGTCTTGTGATAGCCGAGAGACAGCGAGTGTGAGTGAAAGGTTATTTATGTTTACAAACGGCACGTTCATTTTGCCCTGCAATAACAATACCCGCGTAGAACCCGTTAATCGTTCTTCCTTACCAGTTTGTTCTCCCATTTCAACCCCTTGTGGAATGATTTGCGAAATAATAAAAAACCTAAGTCCATTATGAATATGTTAGCCTAGGCCTTCCTCTGTCTCTCTTGTCTTCAATTTTACCCTCCAGGATGTTTAGGAAGAAACTGTCGTGCCGTATTGGCCCACCATCTTGACTCTCCTATTTCTAATACATCCTAGCAAATATATTTTCTCATCTACCATCCTTAAAACTTCTTCGTTTGTCTTTCTCTCCGTCCAGCTAATCCTTTCCATCCTTCGCCAGCACCACATTTCGAAGGCCTCCAGTCGTTCTCTGTCTCTCTGGGTAGTTATGAAGTTAGGAATACTTGAGATTATTTGAGTTAACCGAATTGCATACAAGTAAGTGGTCCATCCAAAAAGCAACTCTATGACCCAAGATGGAATATTCCAATTCCAATGACAGTTTTCTAAAAAGTTGGCCTTAAATATTCTTTCCAAACTATAATCAGACGTTGAAAAACTTAATTTAATCAAAGCACACATTTTAAACCTTTAAAATAATTCCATTTACGGAATCGGATTAAATTTAACCTAAAAACATTTTATCTTATCACGTTATGTTTTATCCAAAGTGTGCCCACATATAAAGAGACAGTAGGCTATAATAATATTCTTTTATCTGCCCGCATGCCGTTAAATAAAATTTACAGCCCTCTAAAGATTCTATATTAATATTCAAGACCAATCCAATTGCAGCCGTGGGTTTAAATATATGCCTGATATTTACAAAATGGGTATAATTCAAAATTATTTATTTTGCACGTAAGTCTCAATGGATCTTTTATATTTCATAGTTTTACAGACAGATTTGCTATTGCAACATAATTGATTGATATGAAAATACATAACAACGATTTCCTGTCATAAAATTTCTACACGAAATGACCATTTTCAAATTGGACCAACAGTGGATAGGTTAGGTTACTATCATTGCGGGTGGTCCCGACTGGCGCCCGGACAATCGAGGCGATCCAGCCAGTCTTGTGGCAGTGGCTGGAGCGGACACACGGAGCTCTAACCTTCCGGCTCGTGCAGGTTCTCTCGGGACACGGATGTTTCGGGAGATACCTGCACAAAGTTGCCGGCAGAGAGCCGACGGAGGAGTGTCACGATTGCGGCGCGGCGGTCGACACGGCGCAGCACACGCTGGAGGCATGTCCAGGGTTGGGGCCTGAGCGCAGCGACTTGATTGCCATAGTGGGGCCGGACCTGTCGCTCCCAGATGTGATCAGGTCCATGGTTGACAGCGACAGGTCTTGGCAAGCAGTTCAGGCCTTCTGCGAAACTATTGTTCAGCAGAAGTAAATGGCGGAACGGGCCAGGGAGGACGACCCATTGGCCGACCCACGGCGCCGCAGGCGTGCTAGACGGAGGCGAGCAGCGCAGGATCGCCACCTGCCTCCGTAGAGTGACCGGGGGGTGACAGTCATGGGGACGCCTGCCATCCCTCACGCACCAGGTCACTGAGCGGGTGCCTGTAGTGGCATAAAATGAACGAGGTCAACAAGGACCTCCGGAGGCAGTGTTCCGGAAATCGGAGCGGTGCTGGTGGTGCTGAAGAAGTAAACCGCAAGCGTTCCTTCAGCCCACCGCTAAGGCACAAAGACGGCAGACGGAGAGGTTTTTAGTGGGTAGACTCGGGACCTCATTAGCCCACAACGAGGAGTCCCACATATCCACCCGGGTCCGTCCCCACACCCAGGAGGAATGCGTAAAGCATTTTCCTCTCCTAAAAAAATTATCTTTAGTGAAATTGGTGAAAATTTAATTGTGACCATACTTTATTTGACCAAAATTGTTTGTTCCAAATGAATCTAACCCAAATGGAATTTTGTCCAGTATGAAATGGATTCATATTTAAATACCTACGTTCTTATATGAATAATAAACTTTTATATGAAAATCTATTATTTTGTTCAAAATTCATATATGAAGTGTTTCCAATTGGTCATATTTGTGCAGTGTACCTACGTTATTCCAATTGGACGTATTTTTTTCGACGGTTTCAATATCAAGTATGTCAATTTTAGTTTTAGGACGTTATTTAATTTTAGCGTTTTTCCATGTCGAAGATTTTCAAATTGGCATTATTCAGATTCGACCAATAATTTCGTGTTGCCTATGCCCGTGTTCCATTTGTGCTGAATGACAGTTAATCATAACGACATGCGACACACAATAAACAAATACCTCGGCACACATTTTTCCAAAAGAGATCTGTAGCCTCCGAGTCCATTGCATTAAACTTAAGGCGCTATAGGTTCAGCGAAGTGAAGCGAACATAGTTTTTGAAACAATATAATGCGTCTGTTTATTATAATATGGTTTCAAAAAAATACGAATAGTAATCTTGAGGCTTTTCTGCAGGGAAACCAGTGGTTCAAAACACGATTAAGCAATTTTCACTCGATAGAAAAAAATCACGAACATAGGTCTAAAACATATTAAAATTCACTTAAAACATTCGTAGCAAATTATGCGCAATAGCTTAACATATTAATATTGGTTCTAAAAATCGGCAATATCATGTTTGAGGGAACTTAGTGATTACTTTTTTATTTATTTAAACGCACAAAAAATTAAAATTAAAAAACATGATATCCGCGCTTCCAAACACGCGATTCCATCTCGCTCACGCTTATGCTCAGCGAGAGGGAGAGAAGACCATGATATTATAGCGCCTTAACGATTGGAAAAAGGCTTGTTGGTCGTATAATTTAATTTGGAGACATAAACCGAGTCCACATTTCTAAGTATTCTCGGGGGTCTATCTGAATCGACCTACATACTTATCAGTGGCGGAGCGCCCATTACAAGCCGATTCCCACCGGCTTGCCTAAAATGTCTTGCTATATATTGCCAAACTAGTAAATCATCACAAAACTGCCCTTTTTCTTCTCCGGGTTGTCAAGTGAAAGTTCTCACGCGCGCCGCCACTGATACCTATTGATTACGCGTCCTCGTGTTGACACCGTGAAGCGATCGCAAAATAAAGCGAAGGCGATAATACCAATAATGTCAAGTAACATAAACCTCCTGGGCCGCGATTTCATTTGTCTTCATATAAGACATATTTAAGGGAACATCCCTAGGATATATTTTTTGTTACATCTCTCTGTCATGTTGATTTTGAAAGACAAACGTGAAGTAAGAGTATTTTTTATGAAATCACTTTCAAAACTTTGACTTTTGACGACCGCTTTAGCCTAGTTGGTAGTGACCCTGCCTACGAAGCTAGAGGTCCTGGGTACGAATCCCGGTAAGGGCATTTATTTGTGTGATGAGCACGAATATTTGTTCCTGAGTCATGGATGTTTTCTATGTATTAAAGTATTTATTTCTCTATATAAGTATGTATATCGTCGTCTAGTACCCATAGTACAAGCTTTACTTAGTTTGGGACTAGGTCGATATGTGTAAGATTGTCCGCAAATATAAAAAATAAAAAAAAAAAAAAAAAAAAGACATTATTTAATAATTAATTACTTTCAAAAGACATTGTAATATAGTAAGACAAGCAAACTCTCCAGATGCCCACAAACTGGTCAGGACGCTGAGTCGTAAGCTCGTCCAGACCACTGGAGACCACAGAGCTGGCTCGTTCCTCACTCAACGGATCAGCATAGCGATCCAGAGGGGGAACGCAGCCAGCCTAATGGGGACCCTGCCGCAGGGGCACGATCTGGGAGACGTGATTAAGTTTTAGTTTAGTTTAATTATTATTATTTTTTTGTTTAATTTTATTTTGTTCTTTTGTATATTGTTCATTGTTTCCTTTAGCAGACATACGGATGAAATGTGTATGTTTTTAGGGTTCCGTACTCAAAGAGTAAAACGGGACCCTATTACTAAGACTCCGCTGTCCGTCCGTCCGTCCGTCCGTCCGTCCGTCCGTCTGTCCGTCTGTCTGTCACCAGGCTGTATTTCACTGATACCGTGATAGTTCCAGCTGAAATTTTCACAGATGATGTATTTCTGTTGCCGCTATAACAACAACTACTAAAAACACAGAATAAATATAACATAGATTTTATAGACAATTGTACGGAACCCTTCGTGCGTGAGTCCGACTCGCATTTGGCCGGTTTTTTTATTGTTATTAGTTGTACATAGTACGTCTTTACTTAACTAAATGAATGAATGCATTTGTTGCAAAAAAAAGCAAACCTATTGACCTAAGTCTACGTTTGTATGAAGTAAATTAAGGTTTTATTTTTTTAGGGCATTCTCTTTAAAGAAATTAGAATAATCCGGCCTTATTTTAGTAAATTAACAAGAGACCCTCTAAATGAGACTAATGAAACCCACAATGTTTTATTTGGGTAGCACGCGATATGCATTGTTGTTCAAGAAAAGGTATATCTACAAAGGCTTTTTATGTTCGCAACAATGAAAGTAGTTCTTTTCAATACTTCTGTAGCCAGAGGTCAAGCTATTAGTAATTCTGAGACATTGTTAGACAATGAGAGTTTAATTGTTCAAGAAAAGAAACTATTCAAAGTTATTCGGGTTATTTTAAACAAGATTATGTTATTTAAAGAAGTAAAGTTTGTGACGTTCTTAGTTTGTTTGTAATGTAACCTTCGGTAGGTACTTAATTAGGATGGAAACATAAACTCGCATTTTGTAATTTGTCGAGATTAAAAATTCCCAGGACAATTTGTCTAGATTAAAAACCGTTCGAGTACCAATTGACGAAGATTGATCGCTTTTGGTGAAGTTTGTCAAAAACACCTCGATGCCATATATGTCATATATACATATAATATAATATGTTCGTGTGTTGCACTCAACCGCGTACCGTTTATTATTAATGCAACCAGATAATCTAATCAATTCCCGTAAAAGCCTCGGCCACGGTCATTCACGGTGGGTATTTTGGTCCTATAGAATGTTCTTACTGTCGTTGTTCGGTAACATATTGGCACTTCGTTGGCTCTCGTCAAACCACTTTAGGTTACAATGGACTATCAAAGGCTTTTTGAGAGGAAGTGAAAGCATGGACAGGCATGTGATCCTTTTCTATTTTCCGTTTGCTTTGCCTTCCACACTTGCCTTACCGGATATCTGTCATGGTTAACATGTCACATGACATGGAAGTCAGTAATAAACTAGTTCTTAGGCAAGCACGATCTCTCAAACATATCAATATCATATCACGAAAATCAAAGACCTCCTAGAGATCCTTAGAATCCTTAGGAAATAAAGTAAGAATTTTTGTAAAGTTTAAAGAAGAAAATAAAGCAAGTCGACACATTATTGTCCTCTAAAACGTAAGTACCTAAGAAGTCTTTATGCTGTGCAAAAAGAATTTCTAAAATGAGAATGGTGATGCACCTTAACTAAATTAATCAAGAAAATGCTCTCCCGTTCCCGTTGGTAAACTTTCATTCTAGTAATTTTACTGCACTAGTTTTAATAACGCCGGTCTCCATAGTGAAACTGGTGTCTTCAATTTTGCATTTTTTATCATTCGTCTTTATACATTACCACTGAACTGACTTTTATTTTAGCGAGTGTTAACTACACACTATACTGCCAATTATACTCAGTCAATAGTAAGAATCCTCATCGTTGTACACACGATACAAAATACAACATAACATCAACATAAAACATTGTAACATCGAAAAAAAAGTTTTTCAAGTCAGGTAATGGATCAGTGTCGAGCACTGAGTCGTTGATTTTACGCACATAACATGCTGAGTGCGTGGACCATAAATCTTATCGTGCAGATCCACTAAAATACCGGTGTCGTTTTTGTTTCTGTGAATATTATTTAGATATTACAGGGCAGTCTTACACAAATTGATCTAGTTCCACAGTAAGCTCAATGATGCTTGTGTTATGGGTACTTGGCGACTATATTATATAAAATAAAAATGTAAGACTCAGAAACAAATACCACGTATATTCGCTGCACAAATATTTGTCAATACTGGCATTCGAGCCCAGGGGGGTAATCACGTAACGTTCTGAACGCGCGCTAGTACAATTTAACTGTCATTTTTCGATAGAAAAAGGGACATTTAAATCTACCTGACGCGCGTACAATGCGTGACGTGATCGAACTGCTGCTACAATGCTGTTCCCTTTACACTGGTTATATTCAAACAGTCCAGCCCCCCTATTCTGTAACTTGTTTTAAGCTAACCTTAACGCTCACCCACAATTATACCTTGACACCGCGATGCGTAGTAATTAAGCGTAGGTAGAGGTCTACATTCGTAACGGGTGACCAGCGGGGTGAGCCGCATTAACGCGTAGCGAATAACAGCCCTGTCTAGCTGCAGCAGAGGGGTAATCACGTAACGTTCCGAACGCACGTCGGTACAATTTAACTATCAATTTTCCATATAAAAAGTAAAATTTACCTAACTTATAAGTAGAGTAGTACAAACTACAGTAGGTCGATCACGCAACGCATTGTACGCGAATCAGGTAGGTCTAAATGTCACTTTTTATATGGAAAATTGACAGTTAAATTGTACTGACGTGCGTTCGGAACGTTACGTGATTACCCCTCGGACTACTAACTTCGTAAGCAGAGGGGTAATCACGTAAAGTTCCGAACGCGCGTTTGGACAATCCAACTGTAATTTTTCCATATAAAATTTGACATTAAGATATACCTAACGTTCGTTCAATGCGTTACGTGATCGACCAGCTGGGGTGTATTAGTCAGATAATTTTTCTAGGCCGAATGCACTTTTTTTGTGCCCAGTACACATTTCATTGTTAAGTGTATCGGCTAATTGATCCAGTAAAATAAACGTCGTAGACATCAACACTTTTTCAACCAAAAGGCGGCTTTTTGTCTAAGGAAAAGAGGTCAATTTTAAAAAATACTACAAAGATGATCATTATGTAAAATCATTAAACTACTTGAACAATAGAGTCGCTATTCGAGTAAAGTAATTATTAAAAACCGGCCAAGTGCGAGTCGGACTCGCGCACAAAGGGTTCCGTACCATTATCTATAAAAATATTTATTTTATTCTGTTTTTAGTTTTGTTGTTATAGCGGCAACAGAAATACATCATCTGTGAAAATTTCAGCTGGACCTATCACGGTATCAGTGAGATACAGCCTGGTGACCGACAGACGGACGGACGGACGGACGGACGGACAGCGGAGTCTTAGTAATAGGGTCCCGTTTTACTCTTTGAGTACGGAACCCTAAAAATGGCCTTTTCATTTCAAAGCGTTTGTGGCACGTGGCTATTATGACTATAAAATTGTTTTGTTCTAACGATGGGTCTTAAAATAAGATCCGGTTTAGAAAAAGAATCCGTAATATACTACCATCCAACTAGGCTAAAATGATCGTCAATCATGATTAATCTAAGACAAAGTAACACATAAGTACAGTAGGTACCTACCAACTTGGCGAGTTTGTTATCCGTGAACACTCATATTATGTGCTTAATTCTGTAGCTATATCATAAAGAAGCTCAGTTTGCGTCACACAAGTAAAGTAATTAATTGGGAGTCTATTAAGCTCATTTTGTCAGGCTATTAAGGTTATTACTATACGTATATTAGCTAAATAAACGTGACAGCGAGAAATATAATAGATATCCGAAGCTTAGTGTTAATTATGTCATACAAAAGACTAATTTTGTTAATTAAGCCTTGAGCTTTTTCACTGAGCTTAGCTAGAATCTGATATACATTATATCCAACAGTTGTCATCTCATCAAGATTTTCCAATCTGCGCATAATGGTGAAACATACCTTTTGTGTCGGCTGGCGTTTTAAATTGTATTTTTTTTTTTATTTCAACAGGTTTCGCTTTAGCGTTGTCAATAAGACGCTATTTCCTTAGGGGGTGCCACCACCGGAAATCATTTTTATTGACATCGACAAAGCGAGACCTTTTGCTTAGAAACAATGTTGCCTCTTAGGCGATTCACACACTGCCACCGCATCCTACTGCGGCGTGTGGAGCGGACGGAGGTGCGGTGCAGTGCAGTGTATGGTACCATGCGGATTTTGTATCAAACTGAGGTACTTGACATACAACGTTGCAAACCGACGCTCCGCACGCCGCAGCGGTGTGTGATCCACCTTAGAGTTAAGGCGCAAATAAACTAAGGTAACCAGTAACCACTTACCATAAGGCAGGTCGAAACACAACGTGGCACTTTAAAAAAAAAAACAGAAACCAATTCAAGGCAGACCTAAAGCACCATGCAATTATATAAAGTTAAAATCCACAACCAGCTTCCATGTACAGTCGCCATCACATACTTCGGTACACTATAGGTGTTCAAAAATATAGGCACATGCACCCTAATGCCTTGAAAACAGAGGTGTGTTCCGATGTTTATGACGTGCTTGTTTGCTCCGATGTATGTGATGGCGACTGTACTTGGGCGTGAGTTGTTAAACTAAAATAAACTCATCTCAGTTTTGTGACGAAAACTAGCATACAAATTATGTGAAAATTTACTTGTTTCACATTTAAATAACGTGTTTATGCATAATCAATTTATAAATTGAAAGGAAAAAGTCAACTTTTATACAAGCTGAATACTTAATTGTAACGCTAATAGGATAACTACACAATTTTTTGAAAATGCCCATATTACTAAATAACTCTAGTAAATAAATATTCTCCTGATTTTTTGTAATTGGTTATTCAATATACACGTGGACGATTATACCGCCACACTACCAAAAAAAAATTGCATCATGTTTCCACGAAAGTAACTTGCATAGTGGTGCTGAGAGAAAAACGTAAGCGTATTACAAACCAGCTGCCCACGCGGCTCCGCCCACGTATTACAAAGAACCTACGCAGAGCCACAGAATATAATATAGCCTACTATGTCTACAATGAAGATCCATTTTAAATACAAATGAAAAGAAAATTATTATCGGATTAGTAGTTTCGGTTTCCTTCATACAAACTTAAAAAGCTACAGACTTACATTTTCATATAACCCCTGCCACACAGTCGTCGAGTGACGTGGGAAATAGCGAGGAAAGGAGGCAGAGACATAGTGTGGCGAGGTCATGCCGCTCACCTTGCTCCTCGCCATGCCCATCGCTCCCTGTTTTGTCGGTTTTTTAGGCGCGAGTCTATCTAGCGAGCTAGGTAACCTAGTGCGGAGCGTCGCGATTAAATCGCGTGAGTAGATTGCAACATTTCCTAAACGTACATGTGAATATTTGCATTGCCTCTAATGTCACACATGCGGTCTGTGGACTAACTTTACACAGCGGGCGTACAGCGCGTTGCGCGTCCAATATAATGACGCGTTCAGGATGATGTTCGGGCTGCCACGGTATTGCAGTGCGTCGACAATGTTCGCGGAGGCGCACATGGATTGCTTTTTTACTATCATGAGGAAACGATGTGCGTCTCTCCTCAATCGCAGTCGTGGCAGCCCAAATAGTATCCTGAGCATGCTAGCCCACCGCTGGGACTCGCCACTGCTCCAGCGTCATGTGCAACTGCACGCGCCTGTAATACCGGTGCCCAGGCGTCTTTAATTTTAGTTTAGCATAATTATAAAACACTAACCATAGCTCTAAGTTTGTAAACACTAACACTATGGATTTTATAGTCCGAAATAAATAATTTGTATTTGTATTTGTAATGTATTCTAAAAGCCTGTACATAATTATTTGATCTTTGAATAATTCATACCAAAGATATTTCAACTTGGTTTAAGTAAATATTTATTTACAAATTGTAACGAAGTGAAAGTACCGAGAAGTTGTTGTTTAGGAAACTAACTAATTTGTAAACGATTTGAGGCTAACAAGCTTGTAAACTTGGTGCTGAATTGTAATGTCTTTATGATTTCCAAAGGACCTTGTCTGAACTGTCGTTACCTAAACTAAATAGAAGAGTGTAAGTCTGGCTTAAATATTTCTGCGAGAATCCCTAGCACTTGTAAAACGAAAAAAAAAATACAAAACAATAACGTATACCAATAACACAGAAATCGAACTAGTAATAATAAGTTAAATAAGGCTTGTGTTACAACGGGATCAACATGGTTACTGTAATTTTAACGAGCAGAATTAAGTTAGGAATTTTAAAATACCTACGTGAAAGTAGGTACCTCAAACTACTCCAAAGATTCAAACCCTCTAAAAGTTGTCCGCTGCGAATGGACATCTTTTATAAAGTTTCAGTCGAGTATTTGCATACAGGTTGTGGCCTGTAATAGGAGCAAATATTGAAAAGGACGCTTCTTTAGAGCATTTGCAGTAACCCGAATTTGTGTCCCATTCATTTTTATTTTTTTTGGATTCGGAGATATTTTGATCTAAAGTTATGACCTCCAAGTAATGTATCTTGGCACCACGACATCATAGCACAGCAATCAATGCAGATTTTGAGGTAACATCACGTAACGAGTCATAATAGTTTTGGGCATTTTGGTTTTCAAAAGATATTTTTGTGATTTTTTTTTTTTTCTTTTGTTTTAGTTTCTTTAAAATAAAAAGTTACTTATAGCACTCCAGAAGAGTAAAAAAATACAACTAAAGTTATTTTAAAGAAAAAAAAAATCAAAAAAAAATATTTTTTTTCACTTATAATCATGTGGGAATAATTGTTCACAAGCTAAATAATCTACCGTTTAATTTTTACCAAATATACTAGACCATCTGTCACCTTTTTTTTCAGTAGATAAACTATGTATTTCTAGTCAAAAGTGCGTTTGTGAAATCAGTAAAGTACAGTAGGTAGTAAGCAGCGGGGTAATTATAGTAAAATAAGATGAATCGGAGGTAGAGGCCGCCGAACAGAACGAGAAAGATAAATTACTAGCGGACCTGCGTAACGAGGTGCGGCAAATACGCGATATGAGAGAAGCTGTGAAAGACATCTTAAGAGAAGAGCTACAAGAAGCCCTAAAATACTACTCGGACAAGATCGACGACTACGAGGAAAAAATGAGAGAGCATGAGACCAAAATGAAGTTAATGGAAAATAAGGTTAAAAACATATCAGATTCATACAAACACCTGGAGCTAAAATACGACGTCCTAGACCAAAAAATGAATAAGATGGAACAAGCACAAGTAAGCAACATTGTCGAAATATGTGGTGTAACTGAAGAAACGGGCGAAAACATAACGCAAATTGTATCGACAATATGTACATTACTCAGACAGAATAATGAAGACGTCGTAAAAGCATACAGGAAAAAAGTACCAATTCGAGCGGGAGCGGCTCAGGCAGTGCGCATTACCAACGACGCACCGATTAACGTGACCCTGAAGGACGGATGTAGTGAACAGTGGCTGGGTGCAGCAAAAAGCATAAACATCATGTCTGGCGACGTAAAAAGAGCAAGTGGAACCCAGGCGGGAACTACTCAAGGATCGCAAACGGAACACGGTGTCCCCAACGAACCCGGCGCGAATAAGAAAGTGTACGTGCGAGCCGCACTAACACCCAATATAGCGTATCTTTTATGGAAGGCAAAAAATGACCTAAAACCACTCTGCAAACATGTATGGTGTAGAAATGGGCGAATAATGGTACGCAAAGAAGATAACGCAAAAAAAATGTTTTTCGTCAACTCAACAAAAGATATTGACGCGATCAAGACGGCACTTCAGAGTCCGGCCGAGGGCTGAAAGGATATAAAAGAGAAGGAGGGACAGACGTCACACATAAATACTCAATGACCAGCAACACAATGGAAAGTAGTATATACGAATCTAGCTACAACAATTGGAGTGAATTTGCCAGCGATATATCGTCAAACAATAACAAATTACTCCTGCTTCACGTCAACATCAGATCGCTAACAAAAAACCACGCCCTTCTAGAATACAACATCAAAATGTGTCCTGCCGTCGTTCACCTGATTGTCGTAACAGAAGCGAACGTGAACGACCAGACAAAGAACCTGTTCCACTGCAACTAAGTGACCCAAATACCATATATAACTTCAAACATAATAAATTTGAAAACACTTATGACAAATGCACTGCGCAGGCAACAACTGTCGATAGCATAAAGAAAAAAAAATGTACCTGGATAACTAATAAACTTGTAGAAATGTCACATGTAAAAAATAATTTGCTACAAATACACCTTAATGAACCAAATGATAAGAATAATGAGCTATTGTATAAAAAATATAGGAACAAGACAAACAAAATTATGAACAAAGTTAGGAATAATTTTACCAAAAGAGAGATATGTCAAAATTTTAAAAATCCAAAGAAACTATGGCAAATTGTCAATAATTTAACTGGTAGAATAATAAAAGCGGTCGATGATGTCCTGCTGAAGTCATTCAAAATGCAAGTAAGTGCCTTGTGCAATAAGTTTTCCAAAGACTTCGAAAATAATGTGCTAAAAATACTGAACTCATGTAGAGTACCGTTGCTTGATGAAAGCACTTATCAAAACACCCCGACACTTACTCTAAAAATAAATAAAATAAATAGTGAGACAATGTCTAGCATAATTAGCAACCTGAATGAAAAAAAGAGTGTAGGTTATGACAGAATAAGAGCTAGAGATATAAAACTTATGAATAAAAATATATCACCTGTACTTACACACCTTATAAACCAGTGTATTGAGCATTCCATATATCCAGACAAACTAAAAATAGGACTAATCAGACCAATACATAAAAAAGGTAGTCTAATTGACACGAACAACTATAGGCCAATCACAATACTTCCCGTGATAGATAAATTAATTGAAAAATTTCTAGGTAAATCAATCAATGACTTTCTGTCGGGAAACGGTATAATACATGGGAAGCAGTATGGATTCCAAAAAGGAAAAAATACCACCCAACTCCTAGCTCAATTCACAGATGAAGTAAACAAACACATAAATGACAGGAAACACGTATTGACAGTTATGATTGACTTCAGCAAGGCATTTGACACCCTAGATCATGAAAAGTTGTATAATAAATTACAACAAAATGGTATACAGGGGCCCACCCTGAATTTGATAAAAAGCTATCACAAAAATAGATACAGCTCGGTTAGCATCGCCGGAGAGCAAAGTGAGCGACACAAGTCTCTACATGGCACAGCACTAGGCTCTATAATCGGCCCAACCGAATACCTAATCTATGCCAATGATATGTGCAACATATTTAGTGAGGCATCTGTGTACCAGTTCGCTGATGATACATGTTTAATAACAGCTGATTCTAATATTAATGAGGCTGAAAGTAGTATGCAGCGCGAGTTCGATGCATTATGCAGATGGTCGCACGATGCCGGGCTATCCATAAACTACCAAAAAACTAAGATAATTCATATCCACTCACCTTATCTCAAAACAAGTACAGTTCCCAAAATTATAGCACACGAACACTCATGCCTACATGACTTGAACTCGCGTTGCAACTGCAACTGTAAACCTCTGGACGTAGTAAATCACCATACCTACGTTGGTCTAGTAATTGATAGCAAGTTTAACTGGGGCCCTCATATAGATAACGTATGCAAGAGACTAAGAGCCATTCTAAGCAACTTAAGCATACTTAAACATAAAATGCCTTATAATACACTTCGACTATTGTATATGGCCATGGCTGACTCGATAATAAATTATGGAATATCTTGTTATGGAAGAACCTATAAAACTTACCTACAGCGAATATACAATATACAAATAAGAATGTTGAAAACCATTGTACCGCTCAAAATTAAATACCAGTTTAAAAGTAATTATGATAAATTATTCCAGCACTGTAAAGTATTAAATGTATTTGATAAAGCCAAAATGGCCGTTATAATAGAATATAGCCATAACCTGGATAAACTAATTAGGTATAAAAGACCCGCTCCATTTCGTGTACTAGACAAAAGTAAGAACTTCACTGTACCAAAAAGTACTAACATATATGGACAAAGAGTATGGTCCAGTCACTTACCGCATATCCTAAATAGTTTACCCAGTGAGGTTATAGATATTATAGAGAATAAACCACAGAAGATCAAATGTACCCTGAAGAAGATCATGTGTGATAAGTAAAATAATAGAAAATAAATAAATAAATACTGTTATGCGAACACTTATATTATATAAATAAGTTAAGTTATATAGATTAAACTTAGAAATGTGATAGATATTAGCTAAGCTTAGCAAATAATCTCAAAAAATTGAGATTGCGCTAAGCAATTAGTAGACATACTTGTAACAATTAAATTAATGCAATAAACAGTTTAAATTTTAATTTTTTTTTTTTTTTTTTTAATTTCATAACTTTTCAAACGAGCCACATAATATCATTAGGTATGTAATTTCCTCATACAGAGAATGTTAATAATGTCCTTATGCATTGTTTTGTTCACCCTTAAATGCATAATGATGTTTATCTGCATCGTATATTTTAATGGCCCGTCGGCTCAATATGCAGGTAGCCAAAATTACACTTATTACTTTTTTTCATAAACGTGACATTTACATGCTAGATTCTGAACGCATCAACAAACTTTTGACAGTATTTTTTTTGTAGTGTCATAAATTCAATATTTGGCGCGTAAGTCTCCACACTGGTCGCCGCGAATTTTACAAAACATCATGCATTTAAGGGTTAATTGTTAATTCGAATAGTTATAAAATTGCCCTCCGAAACTTACAATTAAAATTATGCAGGTGATTTTAGAATTTATTTGAATACACAATAGATGTTTAATAAGAAGTTTAACTTACGGAACGTAGGTTTTATTTATTTAAACAAAAGCATTACCTATGTACTCGAATTTCAGTCACTTGACACCTAACAATGTTTTGACAATTCAATTGTCATGTGTACTCGACGAAAAAAAAAAACGGTCGGTCGGTTTTGATGTCATTGGCCTTTTTTACACAGTCAAACGTATTTAATGTAACAACGTTTAGGTAGTATGAATATCGTCGAATTGATAAAATTTTAACATCTGACGTAGGTAATAACGCTTACATCTTAAGTCCATTTATTGACACCATGCTATTCACCTGTCCTATGAATTAATTAGAAGTGCCACTGGCATGTCGAGCACTGGCACTTTTACCTTATGATATCTTTAAACATTACTCAAGGTCTGAATTTAAATCGAATGACAACGATAGAAAACATCGTCTAAATCTCCATAGGTTCTAACGGAACGTGCAATACTATAATAAACTGTAAATCTTTTGAAGATGTTCATCACTTCACGTTGTTTGCGTTGCACTTGCATGGCTACCACAGGACGGCTCCCGAGCCGTATCCGTCTCTTTCTAATAAGAACGCTTAGAAAGAGACGGATAGTCTATGTCGCCGCGACACAGCTCGCGGGCCGTCCTGTGATAGAAAGCCGTGCAGATTCAGGCATTTGCCTTTGATACTAATTTATCTGAAAGGAACGGTCAGGCTCTCTTTAGGATGTCATAAAGAGGAGTAGAAGGACTTACTTATCTAATTTATGATGATATAAGGAGGACCTATGATGTACTTAAGTTTCTAATTAATGACATCAGAATTATGGTAAAATTTTTTGATTTTGAATTTGAATATGGTTGCCATTTTATCAGTTATCGCTGTGGATGAGATATCCGTGACGTTCTGAGAAGTACCCTAAACGAATGCGAGAGTGACAGATGTCTTATCCACAACAATAAGTGTATATAATTTACTTTATTTACTTTAAAAACAAAGTTTCAACGGACTTCAAATCAGTAGCCAAATTGCTTCAAGTTTGTTTCTAAAATTTGAAGAGTTCGCTCGATTTATCCAGGATCCCATCATCAGGACTGGATTTTAGTGACAAAGGGACTAATCAGGCTCCGTAGCATGGTATGGTAGCCCGTATCACGCGATAAGTGACATGATAGAGCATCCGTCCCTGGCTGACACCGTTCGATAGAACGAGACGACGCTGTTATCTTGTCACTTATCGCGTGATAAGGCCCCATCCATGCTACGGGGCCTGGAAGTATAATGCTTTCAAACAAAAAAAAAACAACTCCGTTCATAAATTACTAAGTTATCGCGTAACAAACACACAAAAAAAATTACGAATTGAGAACCTCCTCCTTTTTTAACGTCGGTTAAAACTAGAGACTCAGACAATTTTTTTTGCGTCATCCGATATTTGAACACTTGACCGGCTGTATTACGGAATGTCAATTCCAAACGATTCATTGAACTCATAGCGTGGTTTATCAAGATTGACATATGATATCTCTTGTAGTGTTCACAATGACTCGAACCAATGCCAATGTCACATAAACCATTGCATAAATTATACGCGTGATTTGTTAACTGTGGTACAATACCTACTACAACAGATATTGCGTGAGATAAATAATGATTTGATATAGTGAATGATAAACCTATTAGTGTTAACAATGGTGTCACAGAATATGCCAGGTAAGTGCTTCAAATATTAAAATTTCCTGACCCTGAACTAGTAATAATATTTTGAGAAGGTGATTTTAGCTAAAGTAATTCACCACGACGCTACTCATCCACTTAGAATTATAACGCCTAGAAACGCAGTTCACGCGCAACGGTAAATTCACCAAAAGTAGGACATAAATGGCCCAGTACGCCGCAAAATTCAGCTTTAAGCAGTGCTACCAGTGACTTTGTGATACAATTCGTATATAAGATGTAGTTTTCAGGGAATGTGTATGCGCTAGCAACACTATTGGTGCGTTTGTGTGCGTATTGGCGCGTGTAAATACGAGTTGATCACAACTACATGAATCCATTTTATGCCTCACGCTTGGCGCGTCGGCCGTATGAAACTATCCTTCTATGCGTTATTATTCTAAGCTCATCCATCATACTCCTAGCGTATTCCTAGTTGCACCCTTAAAGGAGCGCGGCGGCGTCCGCTTTGGCAACTAATCATTAAATTTGTAGTAGGTACTAAATAAAATTTTACAAAAGCGACTGCCATCTGGGAAAACTAGACCTTCGGTTTCTTCACGATGTTTTTTCCTCCACTGAAAAGCTGTTGTTGATTTTTTTATTAAACCCATTGGTAATGTCAGCCTCATAAGGGGCTGGCCACCTTTGTACAGTCAAGGAACTTAATTCCCTACCCATTTCTTTAAAATGTCTTTAGACATTCGCAATGCAATAAGGTCGAAATTTCTATTTTGTAATAGTATTGAAATGTCAATACGTATTATTTGTCACTTCACATTACAGATAACCTCTTTGCGAAAAGTTCACATTAGCTTTTTTTCTACATTTGTCATGTGTCAGTGTCAATCGAGACAATTGTAAAATAAATTTCACGTTATTCATTTGAAAAATATAATGCTTTCCGCTAACCGCAAACTATTAAGAGCTCAAATAGTGGAGTTACACCAGGAAAGAATAGGGATTCACGAGATAACACGTTCAAAAGTTCAGTTCACCACAGTTCACCATGTCAACGTAGTTAATCTGTTGCCTAGTTACTAACAAAACACAATACATGCGATATGTCAAAGTAATGCCGCCGTGCTCTAGCTAGCTCTTATGGTGACGGTTTGCTATACGATTTTGAACCTTAGGTGGGTTGGAAATTAAATTCCTTGACTGTACCTGTAAATAAGAAATTGTCAAACAAGTGAAAAGTGAAAAGGTACGGTCAACCAATTTGATTCCTAGGCCATCATAGAACCTTGCCGTTGTAAATGCTATGTCAAAACGGGTTACTAGGATTATTGCGTCGCTAGGTAACCGTTAAAATGACAGGGTTCTACGGTGGTCTAGGAATCAAATTGGTTGACTGTACTTAGGTGTTCAGCAACTTATGAGGGTGACTGTACGAGACTGGGTTCAATTCGAACCCACGACCTCCAGATTGAAAGTCACCTCGGCGCCTCAAGTATGCACACAAAAAAATTACGACTGAGGGTTTTTTGTAAAGTATATGAAAAAAGGGATTGTCGTGTTATTAATTAATTTAAGATTATTCCAACTAACGGATCAGCATTGCCATTCAGCGTGGCAATGCCGCCAGCCTTTTGGGTAACCTGCAGGACGCCACAAACATTGAGCAGGGTTTTTATTATGTAAATATGTACAATTTGATTTATTTGAACCTTATTTAAATCGAAACAAAACTAAACTTAAAGCATCGTCGACCGTGTGTTCAATAATAAGGTAAGGGAGAAAATACGATTTTTCAGGATAGCCCGACAAAAATTGTTTTGGACTACATCAATCATAACTTCTTTTATAATATTTAACCTTTTGTGGGCCCGAAAATATACTTCGACTTTAGTTTAGTGCTCTTTCCGCTTATACATATAGGTAAAAGCTTTTTTTCATGATTCAACTACTTTAGAAAATAGATGTCTCTTACATCAACGTATTTGGTGAATGACGTCCCCTTACATCATGATTCATGATTATTTTGTAGTCTCGCCCCTTGCATCAATTTATTTATGTGTTGCTAAAATACAGAATTAATATAGTCTTGTCCCTTGCACCATTTTGTCTCTGCGTTGCTTAAAACAGATTAAAAACTATAGTCCCTTACCTTAATCCAATTTTATACGCAAAAAAACTTACAACATTTTACACTTACAGCTTTTTTATTCGATGTATTACAAAATTTTCACAAAAATCTGTGGTGTAACTTACACTGTGTAAGGGACGTTTTTTCAAAGATAGTTTTTTTATAGACATCAATCGAAAGAGCGTAAAATTTTGAACATAAAAAGGTATAGGTACTTTACTAATTATGGCCATTTAAATATACACGGAGCGAGCACGAGTAAGGGACATTTTTTCAAAGATACTTTTTATATAGATAGACACCAATCGAAAGAACGTAAAATTCTGAACAAAAAAAGGTATACTTCACTCATTTTGGTCCTTTAGTTACGGAGCGAGCATGGTCGTATCCTATAACATGGGAAAATCGTATGTAGAGGAAAACGCCTTTGAGCAGAACGCCTACCTAGCGGGGTTTTTGCCTTGAAAGTGAGAAGAACCTAAAATGGTTGTTTTGTTTGTTGAAAACTAGAGTTACAGGTCTTTGGCTAAAGACGATAATAGTTTTTTAACCGGCTTAAAAAAAGGAGATTCTCAGTTTGACCCGTATGTTTTTTTTCCTATGTATTTGTTCTCGGTGTCAAATCGTTTATTCATATTCATATTCATTCATATAATTTATTGCATAACATGTGTTTACATTGGTGTTAAAATACAGTTGGTTTCAACATGTACCCTTTCGGGCATAGCAATCTACTACAATACAACGTTACAATACATCTAACTATAAATTACATTATATAAATTATGTGAGCATGCTAAACGTTAAAAATTAACTAAATTCAATTTATATACATACATGCTAATTAATTCTTACGCGCATATTGATAACATTCCATTATTCTTATACATTTCTATTACTTTCTATTTTAAATGCACAATCTATTATTTATAATATGATTGTTATGAATAAATTTAAAATAAATAAATACTTTGATTAAAATGTTTTAATGTCTCTAAGATTGTCAGCCCAAAATTCATCCAAGCAATAATAGCATTTATGTAGTAAAAATGACTTTAGTTGCTTATAGAAAATATCATATTTGTCCAATATTTTAAAGCTGTTAGGTAGTTTATTATATACCTTGACTGCAGTGTATTGTGGGCTATTGGAAAGCATTTTTATTTTAGCAGGTGGGAGAACAAGCTGATATTTATATCTGGCACTTTGGGGTTGCTCAAATAAGTGCTTATTTTTCCATGCGTAAATGGCCAACGTCAAAATATACTGGCACGGTAGTGGTAGGATTCCGAGGTTTTTAAAGTAAGGTTTGCAGCTTTCTGGGCATTGAATGCGAACCATGATCCGTACACACTTTTTCTGCATCACAAACAGTTCGTGGGAATTTGTGCTGTTTCCCTAAATCATGATGCCGTAACTGAGCCGCGAATGTGCAAACGCGTGGTAGGCCGATAGTGAAGTTTTTAGGTCTGTTGTTTTGCGGAGAATGTAAAGTACGTATAGAAATCTAGAAAATTTTGTTTTAGTTATTTCTATGCCTTATTGAGCTTACCGTGGGCCTAGGTTGATTTGTGTAAGATTGTCCCGTAGTATTTATTTTTTTATTTATGTGTTTCTTCCAATTTATATTATTGTCTAAATTAATTCCTAGCAGGTTAAAATGGTCTACCTCTTCTATATCGGTATTATTTGTTACAATGTTTAAATTTAATGGGTTGTTCTAGGTATGGTAGAATTGTATTAATTTAGTTTTATTATTTTTAGTATTAATCTAGTTTTAACGTTTTAACGTGATAGCTTCCACGTAAAATTTACACAAAACATAATAATATTATCTTTGTTTTTCACTGCCGTGCCCCCAGATTCAGAAATCCATCGTTTCAATGATTATGTATTAAACATGTCTAATTAGACTATTATTGCTGGGTACTTTACGTACTATAAGCTGATTTTCATCTGCTCAGTATTTTATTAGGTATGCAGGTCTGTAATGTTATTATTTAAGTTGTATTAAGTATTATATTAAGACAGCTACAGGGGATCTATAAGGCACTTGACTCAAATAACTATTCTCTCGTAAAAACGTTTACTTGCCTGTAGATTTGGATGACAAAATAAAACATATTGCGTTTGTCACGTTAAACTGAAACCTTTTCTGTGTTAAATCTGGTGAATGTACTACTAATAAATAATGACGATGATATTTTTTGCCTTTTGTTGCCTTCTTAATACCTACATTCATTTCCAATTTCCTTCAATATCCCCTTACTTCGATAAATGAGCTATTCATGATAGCATTGCTTGTGATGACAACGAAGAAAATTCTTTAGGAATTTTCATTGAACATCGAATTCGTATTCATTCTATTCTCCTTTAGAAACATTTTGGAATTCGCAGCTGAGATTTCAAAATTTACCTAATTGTGTTTTAAAAAATATTTAAAATAAACCACGAGACCTTAATAAAAATGAAAACGTAGTTAAAGTGATCTCTTAGCATAATAGAATTATTAATGTTATGCAGACTGGGGCTAAATTCTGACGCACAGTTTTTGACTTTAGTTTTTGCCGCAAAGACATAAATTCCATTGAGAGTCTGTTTTATTTCTCTGTGATGTTTTGAGGTTGTATAAAAAAATTATGTAAGTCAGGTTTTTTAAAAGGAGACTCACGACTCTAAATTTATTTACTCTAAATGTAGCCATTGACCAAATCGTGGTTCAGTATGAGCAATTTCTTAAGTATCACAAATTATACCATATTGCGTTAATGTACGATTAAAGGTATGGTTTGAATATTGAATCATATATTTATTTGTCTAGGTATCACAGACTATTTATTTTTAAGCGCCAAAAAACAACAGATAGGCTAGACATATGAATTTGAGACCGCGTGGTGTCAATACCACGCGTCTCAAATTCAAATGTGAATTCGAACCTATTCAAAATCATTTTCGCTTTCCACTCTCTCACAGACTAATCCGTTGATAGCGTTGGACTAAAATTGCGAATATATAACACGGAGCCGAGTTAAGCATTTGAGTCCATATTTTTAAATTTCAAGATCAACTTTCAATTGGCCAGCTTTGATATCCACATAAGAGGGATGGAAAGGTAAATCTAGTTACAATTTAGGATCGAAATAAACGTACATATGCTAAATAGCTTTCAAGTAAACGTAATCGTAAGCATCATTAACAATCGATTTGTTTTTTTTAAATCTTTATATAAGGAGCTTAGTCGTTAAACTTGAATGTCGCTCAACAATCGAGTTTTAACAAGCATAAAAATCGCAACCCCTAGTTAAATTAATTTCAATGTTTCGTAACAATTCTGACAATTCTGTTAATTGTTCGAAATTTTCGGTCAAATCAGAAGGCAAATTTCGTAATGGTAACGAATTCTTATGAACTTGAATAGGTACTTGTTTAACAACAGCTTAATTTATCATTATCAGGTTCATGTCGGATATAAAGCATTATTTTCTCTCGCATGCTCATGAGACTGAGCTGAATATTATAATTGTGGTTCTTCTTCTATCTAGTATTCTTCTATCCCGGTTACTGCCAGGGTCCTATCCTTCTCGCTTTGCACCACTTTGCATGACGTATTTCTGTGTGAGTGGATCAATCAACAATTTTTTGTTGTTATACTGTTCCGTTGGCCAAGAGACAGTACTTATCACAGTAATTTTTGCCATATAGACGTCTTAAAAGCTTAGAAGATGTCTCATAAAAAAGGGTTGATAATAACGAGTAAAACCCTCATTTGGTGGATAAAACCCTAAAAGTAATTTTAAGGATTAAATCTACCAAAGAACCAAAATGGTAATATCCAGCAGACCCTTTAATTAACTCAAGTTATATAATGATTTAATACTTATATTTTAATTTTTGTGTTGTTTCAGATTTTCAGCGAACCTAACGCATGACGAAACATGGAAAGCTTAGACAACAATACCACATTATATGACGATGCATACCTTAGTTTACCCGATAAAATAGATAATCAATCAGCAATTGAAATATGGCCTATAGAAACATGCCACAGATTAAACATAATAAATAACAACACAGATCTAGCAAACCTAACTGCAAGCGTATTCAATTACAACGATACTTTAAGATTAAGATGTTTGGAACATTCTCCAGTACTGCAAAAGGGTGCATTAATAAGAGCTAGCGTGCTTTCCGTGATCGCAGTATTTTCGTTTATTGGGAATGTTGCTACTATTATAAGTATTAGACGAGGCAAACGCAGTAGAGGCAGAGCTAGACCGTCCTGGACGGCGATATATAGTCTAATATTTCAACTAAGCATTGCCGATCTTCTTGTTACTGTGTTCTGTATAGCAGGGGAAGCAGCATGGATGTTTACTGTGCAGTGGTACGCTGGGAATGTGGGATGCAAGCTGTTTAAGTACGTGCAATTGTTTTCACTGTATTTAAGCACATATATATTGGTGTTGATTGGAGTCGATCGGTGGTTGGCTGTGAAGTACCCTATGAAGAGTATCGGCACGGCAACGAGGAATGGACGTCTAGTCATTATTGCATGGGTCATCAGTGCATTATTCAGTATACCACAGGTGAGTGATTCATTCAGATTGTCTATTTTTACATGTTATATATTCGTCAAAAGTTTGATCATAACTATTTAGGTAAATTTAAATGAAAATATGCACGCTTTGTCGGGGAAAGCAGTTGCATAATTATTGCATACAGCCAATTATGGACCATTTATTTATATAGGTATACCCAAGAGTATGGAGGATGTATTCAAAACTCTGGACTGGAGAAGGCTAGGCATCAACATCAACGGCGAGTACATCACTCACCTTCGGTTTGCGGACGATATAGTAGTCTTGGCTGAGACCATGGAGGACTTAAGTACGATGCTCGATGACCTCAGTAAAGCTTCCGAGCGAGTTATACGACGAAAATCATGTCAAATGCCCATGTAGTACCAACTCCCATTAGAATCGGACAGTTTACGATCAAAGTTGTAGACGATTATGAACTACTAGTCCAGACTGTCCAGTTAGGTAGGTCCAACTTTGAGAAAGAGGTCAATCGTCGAATCCGACTCGGCTGGGCAGCGTTTGGGAAGCTGCAGCACATCTTTTCGTCCCATATTCCGCAGTGTCTCAAGACGAGAGTCTTTGACCAGTGTGTGTTGTCAGTGATGACATATGGCACTGAAACGTGGTCACTTACAATGGGCCTCATAAGAAGGCTCAAAGTCACCCAAAGGGCAATGGAGAGGGCTATGTTGGGAGTTTCTCTGCGTGATCGCATCAGAAATGAGGTTATCCGCAGCAGAACCAAGGTAACCGATATAGCCATCCGAATCGCTAAACTTAAGTGGCAGTAGGCGGGGCACATTGCACGTAGAACCGATGGCCGCTGGGGCGGAAAGGTTCTCGAGTGGCGACCACGTACCGAAATGCGCGGCGTGGGTAGGCCCCCCACAAGGTGGACTGATGACCTGGTAAAGGTCGCGGGAGTCCGCTGGATGCGGGTGGCGGCGCAGGACCGGACATTTTGGCACTCTTTGGGGGAGGCCTATGTCCAGCAGTGGACGTCTTTCGGCTGATATGATGATGATGATGATGATACCCAAGAGTATTTCCATCCAATACAATAATTACAATATTAGCAGTATATAAAGCCAAGCATATTTTCCAGCAATATGATAAGAGGAACTGATGCAATGCAGTGAGCATTTTTGATGTTTAATTGCTTAGCATTATTGGTGCACCACCATTGATTTACTAGGAGAGGATGGGTCCAACATGTAATCCCTGTGAAACCCCAGAGGTGATATCATGAATGTTAGAGTGATATGTCTCTTTAACACGACATAAAAAACCCTATTGCTTAAATATGAAAGCCATAGTAAAAGAAATTCAGAGTAGTAGAAGTATTTTAAAGATACTAGTTTGTGGTAAAAGGCGGTATGAGACATTCGATCGAAAGCTTTATTCTAATCCGTATATATATGTATATCTACCTGCTTACGATCGTCTATTTATACTACAACGATAGTGATATGTTTAAAGCATATGTTTAAAGTACGTATTTTGTTATAGTTGGCCTCTTTTTCTTATTAAAAAAATATTATTTTCCTTCAATTTTAAGTATTAATTGACTGCGGTTGGGAGAACCATATTATGTGACAACTAAGTTACTTATTTATCTATATTTCAATAATGAATTATTAAATGAATTTAAAAAATGAGTATGGATAAAATGAATAAGTAGGAAACATTTATTTCGAGTAACCAAAACGACATTTTGTTTAAAGCAAACATTAACTTGTTATGAGTTTCATATTTGACCGTGTCGCAGACGCACAAATATATTTATTATGAGAGACTTGCTTCCTTATAAATTGTACTAAGTAGGTATACAAATATAAACACACACATTTATTTTATTTTCACTAGATGGTATAAAATTTTAGTAACGTCTTTATGGGTTTCCCTTTACCATCGCTTTAAGAAGTAAATATTTGTAATAGGCAGATTTAAGGTGTTGCCTCGATTAAATTTAACCATACCTTATACGGCGGTAAGAGACTAGGTACTTTATGTCTACCACACACGAAAAAGCGAAATTCAACACTCGTACTGCTTTTTTTGGATAAATGTAAAAAAATTACGAGTTAGACTCTTGTCGGTGTAGCACCCTCCATCTGACTCCTTGACCGTTTATACGACGTGACTGCTACTTTTTCTTTAATTTGTTTCATGTAACTTATCCTTGGCGTTCCCCTTCTTTGCCAGCCTTCTACCTTTCCTTCCATGATGTTATTATTAAAAGCGTAATGTCGTATAAGGTGACCAATCATGTTGATAAATATCTAAATTTGTAAAGTTTTATTCATATTGGTTTCTATGAGATTGAAACATGAGGTTGATTGCCGTCATTTGAACTTGATGGTGTCGTCTGAGTTGGCTGAGGTAAAAAATACTAAAACCGGCCAAGTGCGAGTCGGACTCGCGCACCGAGGGTTCCGTACAAACCTTTTATTTATTAAAAATATTTTTATTATATGATCTAACTAAAAAATACGGTATTCGCAATTTTTCTTTTATTTGTGCTATACGACGTTATTTCGTACCAAATTTCAAGATTCTGTAGGTTTTGATTCCCTTGCGAGTTTCGAAAATTTGCGGAAATTTGCGGCATGTATCTTTTGGTTGCGTTGGTTAATAATTTTGATTTTTTCACAGCTCCAAGGGACAGTAGACTTCAGTATTTGATATAAATTTCAGCTAGATACCTTTACACGTCCCTGAGAAAAAGGGTCTTGACAGACGGACGGACGAACGGACAACAAAGTGATCCTATGGGCGCTTGCGCACTACAATGAATTTTACGGTCCGGGAGCCGGAGTTTTACGGGCCGATTTTCTTGTATGTAATTCCGGACCGTAAAATTCCGTGTGGGGTGCACAAGCTACCATATACATTCATGGTCCGCCATTCCGGATGGGTAACATTCCGGCTCTCCGGACCGTAAAATTCTGGGGCGTACAGAATTGAATTTATGATCACGCCCTGCAAGGGTGTTTTAATTTGCGGTGCGCTTTTTAATTCCCTTTTCAGAGATTAGCGCGTTAGTGGACTGTATGTAGGTATCCAACCGTGTGGTCTATTGTCGTAGCTACTTGATGCGAAATTGTGCAGGAAAGTCAGCTGCCTTTGGAATTCGGAACAGGTGGATGAATCAGCTAACAGAAGGTTGGAAATAGGAGTCATGCGCACTTACTTGTGACTTGGGTGAACTCCTCCTTCACGCTAGCGTCTCGTGGCACACCATGTGCTCGTGTGGGGCGCGCAGCGCAATCCCAAATTGTCCAAAAACACCTTCACTTCACGAACACGTTTAATGCAAAGCTGATAGAATAGCACATATAGTTTCCAAACGATGTACAGAGATTTGCGGCGGATTTAATAAGATTTAATGTCTTTTATCAGCGGAGGATGTTACACGCACGCGGGGTTAGAATTCAACAACACTTAACTCTCGCCAGGTGGGGCGAGCGTTGCGCACACGTCGTGTATGTGACAAGGACGAAGCGATATATCAGTGCGCATGTTGGAAAGGGATGATGTAGGTATAGGAATCGCGAGTATAGACACGACAACAGATTAAAGTCGGAAAGACCAACATACGAAATCCAACATCTCCCCCGGCTTGAAGGGTTCCCTTCAAAGAGAAAAATAATAATTATGTACATATGGATGTACATACAAAAAGATAATATCGCACCATATAACTAAAGATAAGCGAAGTGTACAATTTACCTATAATTAGGTAATTATACTAAAATAATAACTATTTATGATAATTAAAAAAATATATATACATAGATATGTATGTGGTGGCAACCCTACTGCGTAGGCAGCGGGCACAGCCGAACGATCGGTCGCTCGAGCGTACCGTTCCGGGTCCGCACTTCAGCAACGCGGACAACACCGTCTCGCCCAGGGAATACCCGAGTTATTATTCCGAGCGGCCACTGCAAGGGTGGCGCGTTAGCAACGTTTATTAAAACTATTGTTCCCACCGCTATCGGCTTGTCTGGAGTATTCCATTTCTCTCTGCTTTGTAAGTTGTGAAGATACTCAACTCGGAACCGTTTCCAGAATGATTGGACAGGCGAGTCTAACATTGAAAAACGAGACAATAGATTCGGTCGCTCCTGGCTTAAGTCGGCGGCGGGCAAACGCGGCAACGGCGAGGTTGACATGAAATGAGCTGGCGTTAGCGCGGTGGGTTCTGACGGGTCAGAACTTAGTATATAAAGAGGGCGGCTATTAAGAATTGCTTCGTTCTGAGTAAGCACGGTAAGTAATTCTTCGTATGTCAGGATTTGAGTGCCTATAACACGATGAAGATAAGTTTTAAAGCATTTAATGTTACCTCCCCAAATGCCTCCAAAATGAGGCGCGTTTGGGGGGCTCATACGCCAAGTAATTCGACTTTTTGCAAGTTCGTCCTTGAAATGCATATAATACGGATCAGACTGAAGAAACGTGTGAAGCTCGTTTAGGTAAGCTTTAGAAGCTGCAAAATTATTTTGATATTGAGCAATGCGATTCGCTACAAAAGTTGAGAATCTGTGAGGTGAAGAGTGCACCCAACATAAGACAACTTCAGAGTCATAAAATGCAAACGTATCCGCAATTGGACGACGCTGAGAAAAAACATCGTCAAGCTCGACACCGAATTGACGCGGAAATTTAAGAGCTGAAATCAGTGGAAGCTCACTGATGAACTGCTCCCATAAATGCGATATGTGCGGCGGCGGCAAATCATCCCAATCCATCCTTAAGAGCCATAGTTCCTTTATAAGAAGCTTGGAATAAAGTATGACAGGGCCGACGAGTCCTAGCACGTCATACAAACGTGCAGTAGCTGAAAGAATAGCACGCTTCGTGCCACTGAGTTGCGGAGGAGAAACGTCAAAGACAAATACATCCGAAGCGGGAAGCCATCGAAGACCAAGAATCTTCAAAGTGTCGTCGTCACCGAAGGAGACGTCTTCCGACTGGCGGTGAGATATCGGAATGTGCTCTAGCAACTGCGGAGAGTTGCTAGTCCATTTTACCAGATCAAACCCGCCAGCCTTGAAAAGACTGATTAGTTGATTCGCTATCGCAACTGCTTCCTCGGATGAAGAAGCAGAGGAAGCTAGATCATCCATGTAAACGTCCCTTTCGAGAACGGCGGCAGCGTGAGGGAATCTCTCGCGTTCGTCACTAGCGAGCTGGCGGAGCGTGCGAAGCGCGAGGAATGGCGAGGACCGGATTCCAAAGCAGACCCGGTTGAAATGATACATCTCCAAAGGTACTTCAGGCGAAAAGCGATACAAAAATCGTTGAAAAGAGCGGTGGTGCGGATGTACTTCTATGCATAAGTACATTTGGCGGACGTCAGCAAAAAAGGCAACGCGGAATATGCGAACATTCAAAAGAATGTGAAAAATGTCTGCTTGCAAATTACAGCCAGTATGTAGGATGTCGTTTAATGACAGTCCACTGTCTGATTTGCAGCTACCGTCCAGAACTTGGCGTATTTTTGTCGCGGATTTGTCGTTCCGGATGACCGGGTGGTGAGGTATACAAAACCCTGGCGTAGAGGACTCTTCGGGCGGAACCAAAGAAATAATCCCCTTATCCAGGTAATTCCGAATGACGTCATCATATTTGTCGCGGAGTTGCGGGTATTTTAAGAATTTATTTTCGAGCATCGAAAATCTTCTTTTAGCGGTTACAAAAGAATTGCCCAGATTATCTGGCGTTTGCTTGAAGGGAAGATCGACTGCGTAAGAACCATTATCGTTACGCGTCGTCGTTGCGGTAAATATTTGTTCACATTCCTTGTCATCGGGACTTAGAAATTTCTTTGAGGGTACTTCCTCCAAGTTCCAAAACTTTTCCAAAGTTTGGTTAAGCGGTTCGTGCGTAAACGCACAGAGAGCACGAGTCGCGCGCGGAGGTGACGTCACAGTGACGTCCCCCATTATGACGTAACCCAGGGTGGTTTCCAAAGCCGAAGGCAAGCCGGCACTTCGGACTTTGTCAGAAAGTAAGATGTCACAGAATAAATTTGCTCCTATAAGCATATCAATGGGCCCGGGCTCATTAAAACAATCATCGGCCAGAGGTATATTCTTAAAACAATCAAACAAAGATATGTCGATAGGCGAGTCAGGCAAGTGTGACGTAATGGATTCCACCACCAGAGGCTGAATAGTGTAAGAGTTATCGCCATTACTGTCGAATCGGGAACTAAATTGCACTATTGACATCCCAAGTATTTTTTGGGACGAACCCCCAATACCTTGAACCCTGGCAAAACGATTCTGTTTCGAAATCGGCAGCGCTAATCGATTACAACACTCGAGTGTTATATAATCAGATTGGCTTCCAGGATCGACCAGAATCCTTGCATAATGAACCTTACCGCTTGCGTCATAAAGTCGAATTTTTGCGGTCCCTAATAAGGTTGTTTTATGCATAAGCGTTCTCAAGTTATCATCATCATTTGCACTCCGAGCCGACAAATGATTCAACGTTGAGTCATGCCTCAAACCATTATCAACCCTATCGGCCGGGTGATAAGATTGCAAATTGCTTGCCACCCCGTTACTACTGCTAGGCCGCGGTGTGGAATTCGCCTTGTCAACAAAAGTGTTGGTACTGGTTTGATGCGAGTTAGGTAAATAAGTTTGTTTATGCGGCGGATTAAAATGTAATAACGTGTGGTGCTGTGCATTACATATACTACACGTTCTGTGTGACATACAAGCGGAAAATTTGTGTTTATAACTAAGGCAATTGTTACACACGGAATTAGTTTTTACAAAATTAAATCTTTCGTACGGGGACATTTTTGTAAAAGCGGCACACTGATATAAGTGTTCGTGTTTATTAGTTTTACACAACAAACAAGAATCAATCGCGGGCGTTTGCGTATTAACGAATGTTTTCGTCGAATTGTTTTTTGGTAGCGGTATATTTTTATTGTTATTAGATCTCGGTTGTGATTGTGAAAATGTTTGTTTTGTTGTCGAATGCGATGCAACCCTGGATTGTTCTTTGACGAAATCAATAAGATTTTTGTACGAAGGACACGTTTCCTTGCGATAAAACATCTCAAATAATTTTATCGATTCGGGATCTAGTTTTTGTAATGCGATATGCAAGAACAAAAAATCCGCTAAATCTTGTAATTTAAGCGCTTTAAACGCCTTAACGGAGGCGTCGAAATTACATAGAAAATACTCCAAATTAGAAGCGGACCCATTCGCTATGGGTTTAAAGTCTAACAGCTGATTGATATAGCCGGCTGCCATGGCGCGTTTGTCTTCATATTTATCAACAAGCGCTTGCCAAATTATGGGATAGTTTTCCCCTGTGGCTGGCAGCCCCGCGCATACCGACCTAGCCTTATCAGTCAGTTTACCTACTAGGAACTGAATGCGTTCGCTATCTGTTAAGCGTGAGTTGTTATGAATCACACTTTTAAATTGTTCATAGAATAATGGCCAATTACGAAGGTCGCCATTAAATTCCATTAGCTGCATAGGCGGGAGATTTTGCTTTAGAGCGGATTGCAAAGGCCGCTGAGACTCTGGCGAACTTTCGATTTCAGACTGAATGCGTTTGATTTGACAATACATATCCTCAAACGCGATCCAGGACTGATAATTAGCGGTTGCATCAGGCGTTAATCGTAAAACGCATTCATTGTACGAGTCTAAAACACGCTCAAAATCTGATCGCAATTGGTCTAGATTTGATACGCTATTTAAGAACGTTTTACGTTGAATTTCGTCTTCGTACGCCTTAACCGACAATTTGTATATGGTTTGTAAGCGGGCGAAGAAGGCACTGCGCTTAGCTTCTAAAATAACTAGTTCATTCTGGACGGGGTCCCTAGCCGCCTCGTCTTTAGGGTCTTTTTTCGGTGGCATGGTGTTGCGCGTTGAGTGTGACTATAAAACTTAGCCCACACAAATAAAATATAAGTAAACACGATTTGCGGGAATTAAAATGCGGTTCAAATAAATGTCCGTAAACACGATTTACGGGAATAACGGTGCGGTTAAATAACTGTGAGTACCTACTCGTAAACACAAGTCGCGGGAAAAAGCGGTAATAATAAATGTTTGACAAAAGTCGCGGAAATAAAAGTGCGGTTAAATAAATGTGAGTACCTACTCGTAAACACAAGTCGCGGGAAAAAGCGGTAATAATACCTAAATGTTTGACAAAAGTCGCGGAAATAGAAGTGCGGTTAAAATAGATGTAGGTATGTAACACGAATCGCGGGAAATAAAAGTATACAAAGGAAATGTGTTACAAAAAAGAAACAGTTTGTGAGAATAAGGCGGTTTAACTATCCGTCTACAAAGTAGGTTAAGCGATGACCGTGTAGGTATAGACGGCACAGATCGGAGCGCGCGGCACGCGGTAGTTCGAGAAAAGATTAGAACGAAATAAAAGCGGGTAGATATGAACGAAACCGGTCAGCGCTCCCGAGCCAGTGAGAACAATAGCATGTATTTGTGACGTGTACATCAATTGAAAACTAAGAATCGTTAATTGCGTTGCTGAAATGTTAGTATCTTTAGAATAATGATACGAAGATATGATGCGAAGTACGTAGATTTTACGTATCTATGGGTAAATTATATAATATAATGTCAAGGAGCTACTTTAAATAGATATAAATCCTAGGTTGGGAATGAAATATAATTATCCGGATCGTTAGTGACCAAAACTTGGGGCGTACAGAATTGAATTTATGATCACGCCCTGCAAGGGTGTTTTAATTTGCGGTGCGCTTTTTAATTCCCTTTTCAGAGATTAGCGCGTTAGTGGACTGTATGTAGGTATCCAACCGTGTGGTCTATTGTCGTAGCTACTTGATGCGAAATTGTGCAGGAAAGTCAGCTGCCTTTGGAATTCGGAACAGGTGGATGAATCAGCTAACAGAAGGTTGGAAATAGGAGTCATGCGCACTTACTTGTGACTTGGGTGAACTCCTCCTTCACGCTAGCGTCTCGTGGCACACCATGTGCTCGTGTGGGGCGCGCAGCGCAATCCCAAATTGTCCAAAAACACCTTCACTTCACGAACACGTTTAATGCAAAGCTGATAGAATAGCACATATAGTTTCCAAACGATGTACAGAGATTTGCGGCGGATTTAATAAGATTTAATGTCTTTTATCAGCGGAGGATGTTACACGCACGCGGGGTTAGAATTCAACAACACTTAACTCTCGCCAGGTGGGGCGAGCGTTGCGCACACGTCGTGTATGTGACAAGGACGAAGCGATATATCAGTGCGCATGTTGGAAAGGGATGATGTAGGTATAGGAATCGCGAGTATAGACACGACAACAGATTAAAGTCGGAAAGACCAACATACGAAATCCAACAAATTCAGTGCAGTGCACAAACGCCCTATAAGTGTTCCGCTTTTTCCATTCGAGGTGCGGAACCCTAAAAAGAGATATAAGTGTTTTTTTTATGGAGAAAATCTTTAGTTATCGTGTTTTAAGTTTTTTTTGTAAACAACAAAATTAAATATTCAATCATTTAAAACCCCGATAATATACACATTTTTTTTCCTAGTTCAGGTAGTATGTATAGTTTTTGCAAAATCTCATATAATTAAAGTATTAAATACTTAAAGATAGGTCATCATGTACAATAGAACCAACTGAATCATGCCCCACCATAGAACCTTGTTACAATTAACGAACATACGAACGATCATATTTTATGACGTTAAAACGTTAGTCAATTGTAACAAGGTTCCATGCTGGGTCAGGATTACATTTCATTGTCAATAGTACCTATTTTCCTTAAAATATAGAAAACTACTCTACATCTTTTATTAATTAATTAGTTGTGACTATATTTGAATCATACTTGACATTTTATTACAATTCAATATTCTATGTATTTTACGATCATAATATAAATTCATATAGCTTTATTTTATATCGTAATTGTATAGGTATTATCACATAAAAAAACGAATCTAATTAGCTATTTAAAGGAACGTCTCTATCGGATGTCCTTTACCTTCCCTTCATTACTTTTAAGTAAAACAGGAAGCCAAGCAGCTATTTCTTGAGAAATTTCACCGCAGCAATTAAACTTTTAAAATAGGTCTTTAAGATGAGTACGCATAGCGAATAAAGCAACTGACATTTATACCAGTGAGAAAGATATGCTTAAAAGATCAAATCAAATGTAAAGATGACCTGTTAGGATTCTTTTAAATTGACATGAATGTAAAAATGTATAATGAAGTCTGTATTGTGTAATAAATAAATCGAATCTAATCTAATCTAATAGACAGTTTGAGATCAAATGAGAGGTCAGAACCAGCTGAAAGGAGGACCTTAACTGTCTGTTTTAGTCTGAGCACCATTGTTAAAATTTACATTAAACTTAATGTTATGTGGTCTGACCATTTCCCCTTAATAATTGAATGCGATTTTAATTTAGTCAAGCCTAAGCAGTTGTGTTATAATACTCAAGTAATTAATAAAGCCGTATGGGGTGAAAGAAATCCGGAGCAAATAAAATTATTTACCTCTGAATGTAATAAAAGATTAAAACTAGTAGATTTTCCTGAGGTGTTTCGTGAATGCTGTGGCCACATGTGTGGTGATCCTAGTCATAAAATTATAATAGATACATTGTATAGTGATATTATAAATGCATTGAGTGAAGCTGCTATTGTTAGTTATGATAATGATCCCAAATCGTTCAAAAAACGAAAACCCGTGATAGGGTGGAATAAGCATGTAAGCAAGGCTCACCGAGAGGCTCGTTTTAAGTTTATGCTATGGCAGTGGCACGCTGAACCAAGGTTGGGCCATATTTATAACGAAATGTGTGAAAGTCGTAAGATTTTTAGATCTCGTTTGAAATGGTGTCAGAAACACGAAGAGCAGATTAAAATGGACATCATTGCGGGACACCATTCCAAGCGAGACTTTTGTAAATTTTGGAAGTCGACCAACCGACTGAAAGGTAAGCCGGGCCTGCCTGTGAGTGTCGATGGTGTGGGTGGGAATGAGTCTATAGCCGAATTATTCAGAGACCATTTTACAGTTAAATCACCGTTGGGACCACCGCGGGCGGCTGGCATGCCCAGCGCGGGGTCACGTGGGCAGGAGACGAGGACTCAGTTCACAGCGAAAGACGTTAAAACCGCATTAAGTGCCATTTCACGAGGCAAGTCTCCTGGCCATGATGGCCTCAGTGTGGAGCATCTTCATCATGCCGGTCCACATCTGGCTAGAGTACTGGCGATGTTATACACGTTTTGTATAAACCACACTTACTTGCCTGCCGACATGATGAGGACCGTGGTGGTTCCAATAGTGAAAAACAAAACTGGTGACGTCAGTGATAAGAGTAACTATAGACCTATCTCGCTCGCCACCATAGTCGCTAAAGTGCTTGATGGTCTGCTGAACTTCCAAATAGATAAATATCTAACAGTGCATGATAATCAGTTTGGTTATAAACTAAGGCTATCCACTGAGAGTGCCATTTTGGCATTGAAGCAGACCGTCAGGTACTACACTGACAGGCGAACAGCTATATACTCATGTTTCCTAGATCTATCCAAGGCATTTGACCTGGTTCACTATGACATTTTGTGGCAGAAGCTGGATGATCTGAAGATGCCAGCAGATATGAGTGGCATATTTAAGTACTGGTACCATAATCAGGTCAATGTCGTGAGATGGTCGGGTGCATGCTCGCAACCATATGGGCTTGAGTGTGGCGTGAGGCAGGGGGGGTTGACGTCACCCAAGCTATTCAACCTCTATGTGAATGCGCTTATAGAGGAGCTCAGCAACACCCGTGTCGGTTGTCACATAGACGAAGTGTGCGTTAACAACTTAAGCTACGCTGACGACATGGTGTTGCTGAGTGCCTCTGCGTGTGGACTTGCCAAGCTTATTTCCATCTGCGAGCGGTATGCCGCGAGCCATGGTCTAATTTACAATGTGAACAAGAGCGAATGCGTCGTCTTTGGGGTCAAATGCACACCAATGTTTCCACCTGTTAAATTAAATAGTCAACCACTGCGTATAGTTGAGCAGTTTAAATATTTGGGGCATTTGGTGACCTCAGACCTTAAAGATGACGCAGATATTGAGCGCGAGCGCAGAGCGCTGTCCGTTCGAGCGAATATGATAGCCCGCAGGTTTGCTAACTGCTCAAAAGAAGTAAAACTTTCTCTTTTTAAAGCTTACTGTACTACCTTCTATACAGGCAGCCTGTGGGCAGATTATACATATAAACGGCATAGCGCTCTGCGCGTGCAGTTTAATAATGCGTTCAGGGTGCTGATGGGGCTGCCCAGATTCTGTAGCGCATCAGGGATGTTTGCAGAAGCGCGGGTAGACTGCTTCTACGCCACTATGCGCAAGCGAGCTACATCCCTGGTGCGCAGAGTGCGGGCTAGCTCCAACAGCATTCTGAGCATGATAGCGGACAGGATCGATGGCCTGTACATGAACAACTGCTGCATGATACATGCACGCAGAAATAAATAATAAAAATTATAATAATGATGTTAATAATATAATGTACTAACACTAGTCTAATAAGTAATACAATTGTTACTAACACCATGATCCCATGTTGGTCGTAAATAAAGTATTTATTATTATTAGTCTGATAGATTTTTTTATTTAGTAAATTGAAGAACAATCTTGATTGAAAAAAAAATCCGAGCAGAACTTGAACCTAGGATGGTCGTCAGGATGTTTATTGTTAAATCTGTTTAGTTTTAATAATATAAGCATATACATAAATAATTTATCAGACATTTCAGTACAAACTCCTATGATATTTTGGACATCCTGTAGGTCAATCACGTAACGCATTGTACGCGCGTCTGACAGTAAAATCACAATCTAACTGTCATTTTTCCATATAAAATTGACATTTAGACCTTACAGACGCGCGTAAGAAAAGTTACGTGATCGACCCACTGGTGTTAAAGTCGATTTCTCAAATATATAAACACATAAAGGATGACTCACGCTAGAACGGGCCGTGTCCGGCTCGGGGCGTTTTTTAAGAAAAACGACGGCGTTTTTGCGCGGCCGAGCCATACCCAAGCCCGGCCGAGCCGTGCCGACACCGAGCCGCTTCCGAGCCTCGGCCGTGGCTCAGCCGGGCTTGAGTATGACTCGGCCGCGCAAAAACGCCGACGTTTTTCTTAGAAAACGGCCCGGGCCGGACACGGCCCGTTCTAGCGTGAGTCATCCTTAACACGTTTGGCGGCGGTACCCAAATTATGGAATGTACTAGAATGACAGTAAATTTCTTTATACAAAATAAAACTACGGCTTAAGCAGTTCTGATTATATACATTGTTGCTGAGTCATGGATGTTTTCTATGTGTATTTATTGTATTTATTTATCTATATAAGTATCTATATCGTCGTCTAGTACCCATAGTACAAGCTTTGCTTAGTTTGGGACTAGGTTGATATGTGTAAGATTGTCCGCAAATATTTATTTATTTTATTTATTTATTTATTTATTGTTGGTTTGTCTCTACCCGAGTACAGTAACGGTTATAACCGGCGGGCGCCGAACAAACTCTCATACAACGACAGCGGCAAGTGCCGTACTGCGTGTGTGTGTAAGCGTTTGCATCTGGGTGAGTCAGGGTCAAACTCGTGTTTGAGAATGATACGAGTACTTAGTTTAAGCGGTAGCCACTTGGTGGTTGTGCTTCATATGACAGTAAAAAAAATTACATAGCAATGGTATGGACTTTCGTCGGGAAGAACCGTAGTGACTTTTAGGAAGTTGTAAATAAATACTGCGTTAGCCGTACTGTCATATAACGTGCTACACGTTTTACGGTCATAGCCGGTACCGCCGCCGAACGTGTTAAGACGCATGTGTCAATATTTTTGAAAGGTTGTCTGTATAGATATTGGAGAACTCGACTATACTAACCTTGAGCTCATTTATCAAATAAACAATTAAGTAAGAAACAAAAACATCAAACAGCCTAGTAAAAACAATACTTTAAGGTAGACTATTGATGTTGATTGATAAAAGAAAACACGTCATTTGTAAAATGTCGGTCGTTCATTGTATTCCAATTCCTGTTTCAAAGCCTTATAATATTGTAAAAATCCTCAAATACAATGTTAATTTTATACTAATATACATATCCCCTACATATACATTTGTAAATATATATGTAGGGGACCACATAGGTATCCGATTTCAAAAATTCCTTTACTAGTGTATAGCATAGTTATTTATCTCGTATAAGTGTGGAAAGCAGGTAATTAACTCTAACGAGTGACGATGACCAAAAACACGACCGTGAGGGAGTGTTTTTGATTGACACGAGTTGGGAATTACCTATCCGCACGTTGTACAATGCTTGCTCAGCTCAATCTTTGATTGATTAGGTATATTTAGTTTATTTTTATGAATTGTTCCTACCTAAATTGTTGTATTTTTTTATAGTGATGCTACCTCCTATGAATGTGTACCTACCTCATTAATGTTTTGGTTATAAACTGTAAACTTGTGTGTGATTAATAAATTAATAATAATGTCATACCACATTTTAGAATGCATCATGCAAGGAAATAAAAAAAATATACATAAAAGGTGAAATTTTAACTGCCATGCAATGTCATTCTCGCACGTGTGTGGGAATATTGCTTAAAAACTTGAGTAGGTAAGTACTCGTAATGTCAAATCATGCCAAAAAACACACTTTGCTGTTGAATTTACATGAATGTTTACGTCTTGTATTTAATAAGACACGGTGTTTTACATTCTGATTGAGGAGCGGCATGCACAGTAAAGACATGCTTTCTGACGATCCGCCACGGATTTTCAATTATCTACGGCAACGTCATAACAATAACAATTTGTGAACGAGAAGTTATTTGTAGTCGAGTTGTAAAAATAAACCCGTTCAAATATTTTATTTATTTTCTATCCTACAAGATTCAAATTATAATAGCCAATCTAACAGGTCTTGTAAAATGTCTGTAACTATACACTCATCAGGTGTGATTTAAAACGACCTTGTTTTTCTTGAACCAGTATTACAATGTTTTCGACTTCTATGATTCGTTATTTAGATTAGCGATCAAATTACCATTTGCATTTGTGTATCAAATTGATGCTAAATTGAGAGATTATGGTAGCACAATATATTGGAGGGTAAATTATGATCTTATTTGAAAGGCGAAAAGGTAAAAATAATTATAAAGAAATGTATTTAGTTCCTAGGAATTAACTATAAATTAACCGCAAACAAAACGGTTTTTAGTAACATTATTATAATTTTATAGTCCAGGATTAGAATTTTGGGCACAATTGCTCAAACTATTACTCTCGTTGTTTTTTAGAAATAATATTTAGGTAATAAGTAGATAAGTACAATTTAAGACAGACATATCGGAGACTTGAGTCTATGTAAGCGAAATATGCTGACAAGGCGGACTCCAAATTTGTGTTCGAATATGTTCGGTAGATAATGAGATTCCTTAAATACATTACTGTTTTTGATTTTTATTATAATTGTTAACGTTATAGTAATTTTAATGGTTTATGATGTAAATACCGATAAAGCGTGAGACCTTCTGTTGATGGAAATGACCGATAATAGAAACCACTTCCCATTGCCACGCTCTTTCCATAAATTAGAGCACAGATTATGTCTGAAATCCTGCCCATTGTTCCTATTTACCTGTATAAGTAACTATACTAATATTTTATGAGGTCCTGTGAGGCTTTACAAGTTTGTATGTATATCCGTAATCTCCAGAGTTAGCTAGAAGGGGGTAATTTCAAAAATGCTTTCACCAGTGTATATAATAGGTTCTCTTGATGGACATGGGTTATGTTTCATCCCGTAGCTCTTTGCCTCCGTTTTTTGCTATACGCGGACACAAATAGCTTAAAAGTAGAAGGTTTTCCCGTTCATGGGACACTGCTGTCCTGGACCTTTAGGAGGTATGTGGAACCAAAGCGCCTAAAATTACCAGTATGATCCCTTTTCGACAATTTAATGATATTTTGTGTATCATACTGAGCGTATGCAATCCCCACATAACTTTATGTCTTGCTAGAGCATTTTTGTAATTTTTGTTTGTGCAAAAAAGATTAAATATGTAAATAGTTTTTCAAGAAATGTTTTCATGTGATTTGTTTTTCGGTGCAAATAGTCAAATTCAGGATCTTGCAATCATAACTCAAAGAGTTCATCTGAATGTTTTTAAAAATCGTTGACTTGTTTTTTATTGTGATTTGTTTTTATTGACTTGGTATTTTTATTAAGTGACAAAATGTTAAGAGACTGCCTTTCATTGATAACAAAAATTTAAATTGAGTTTTTACCGACACTGCTTTTTGGCATGACTAACTAATACAGAGTAACACAGTAATTTGAGTGTAAATAACGAAATTGTCCAATGTATTAGCGACAACAGTATGCTGCAGATGGTAGCCGAGAGGCTAGACTTTGGCATCCTGGCGCGCTTAATAGATCAGGCCCCGTAGCATGGATGGCGTTATCACGCGATAAGTGATAGGATAAGCGCGTCGTCTCATTCTATCGAACGGTGTCAGCCAGGGACGGATGCTCTATCGTATCACTTATCGCGTGATAAGGCCATCCATGCTACGGGGCCTGCACGTCAAAACGGATAAATGAAGCGCGCGAGGAAACATGTTAGATAGTTTTAGTATTATTATTTTTATTTTTTCATTTCACTTAGTATTTTAAGGCAATCGTTACTAACAAAATATGGAACCAATTTTCTGAATAAAATTATTTTTATTTTATTAATATTGATTTTTATTAGCTATTTAATTGAATGCTGTTCAAATTTATTAATCCAGCTCCCATTCATTTTTTTTCTTTTACACCTTGTTTTTACAAAATCTGTAACACAATTAAATCTGTTATATCGTGGACAAATTAGGACCATAACTACATACATAATTAAAAAAATATGTATCTCTGAATATTATAGGTATTAGGTATTTACATTTTCTACAGCAGTGATTATTAATATACGACACCTTTAAGAAATTTTAATAAAACCCCAAACAAATTTTGGGGCTGACCGTAATATGTATAATAATAGCGTTTTAATAGCCGAATTTTTTACAAAAAATGTATTTGTTCCATTGCCATGAAAATCCATACCAATATTATAAGTACGAAAGTGTGTCTGTCTGTCTGGTTAACAACCTCTTCACGCTTAAACCGTTGAACCGATTAAGATGAAATTTGGTATAGAGATAGGTTGAGTCCCGGGGGAGGACATAGGATAGCATATATTCCAGAAATCATCCCCTAAAAGGCAAAAATGGGGGGAGGGGGGAGGAGGTTAAAAATGTGTATGGTGCTTTTTACGATATAAACGAGTTCCATGCGGACGGAGTCACGGGCAGAAGCCAGTTTACTATATATATAATAAGTATAAATATAGCTACCTTTTGGGACGTAGGTGAAACAATTGAAATTCCACTAGTCAATTTATGTGTATTTTTCTGGAAAAAGCTCTGCCTTCTTAAATTCTTTTTGCTAATCATTGGGGAGCGTTAAATACACACCGAAAAAGACGACTGAGTTTTTAAGGTTGTTGTTTTTTATTTTAAAATAAGGTTTACTAACGCTATTATCTTATCTTATCTAGGTGAGGGCCCTTTCGGATGCACTTCGACCCAGTGGGATCTTTTGTGCATTTGCCCTGTCCTTTATGCCTGCTCCCAGGCTTGCTCCATCATTCTTTCAACGAATACTTGCAGTCTTAATTATAAGACTGAAGATAGACGAATCTTTAGGATAAAAAAAAATCTTCATTAGGATTGACAAATGTCTTCATCCACATTATTACATTACGCCCGAATGTAATTCTAATAAGGGTGATAATGCTTTAATCAACCTTTTTGTTACAGATGGTCGTGTTTCAAGTGGCAAAAGGACCTTTTGTGGAGGATTTTAACCAATGTGTTACGCATGGAATATACACGAACAGGTGGCAAGAACAGTTGTATACGTCACTGACGTTGTTGTTGATGTTCGTTCTTCCTCTTCTGACACTTGTGTCGACTTACGTGTCCACAGTTCGGACTATTGCCAGTAAGTATTTTTTAAGTCCATGATGATGCCAGTAAGTACTTTTCAAGTCATGATGTTCATGTTTTTGCTAACCGGCATTTTAATTTTTTTTTGATTGTACCTGAGAACTGTACCTCAATCTTTATCTTAAATAGTACTAGTACAGGAGTTGTATGAACATTTGTAGATCATAGGTGATACTAATTCCCACAAAGACGGAGATTGATTTTTAGGGTTCCGTACTCAAAGAGTAAAACGGGACTCTATTACTAAGACTTCGCTGTTTGTCCGTCCGTCTGTCTGTCACCAGGCTGTCTCAAGAACCGTGATAGCTAGAGAGTTGAAATTTTCACAGATTATGTATTTCTGTTGCTGCTATAACAACAAATACTAAAAACGAAATAAAATAAATATTTTATTGATAATGGTACGAAACCCTTCATGCACAAGTCTGACTCGCACTTGGCCGGTTTTTTAGTTCTTTGTGTGTTTTTGACATAATAAAAATATAGAACAATTTAAGTGTGCAAAACACGTTTTTTAAACGGCCAAGAATTTGAAATTTGAATAATTTTCAACAAATTACGGCACTCTTAAAAAGGTTATGACGTTGATTTTATAAAATGGTGGCTGAAAAACTGAAAGATTTTTCAATTTACAAAATTATTTTCTACATATATACCTACACAACATTGCTACGACCGGTGGTCACAACACTTTCCATGGAATGGGAATTATAATGCGCAAATGCGGGACCACTTGGTAAAAAGTCGAATGTATTGTCAGTTAAGACGTTTTGCGTTATAAAAACCGGCTTAACGCTGCAGATATTGCCTCACAAGGAAGAATACATATAAGATTCTGTCAGTCACTTAAATCAGCGCCATGGCCAAAAACTTGAACATTTGGAGATGTGTTACAACTGCATAATGCAGCAACTATATTGCCAAGCAACTTGCTGATAGATAGCGCCTTTGATGCTCTGTGCTTGAGGTTGATCAGGAATGAGCCGTCAAAGACGAAGAAGGCAGTTTTTGTAGCAGATATCCCGAAAACTATACAAGATATCGAAAAACCTGATCGAATAAAACTTGTAGCAAATTTAATCAGCTTTTCGTTGCCTGACCTAGTGACTAAAATTATTTTATATGAAAATCCTTTATCATAAAACTGTGTTTTGATTCTTGATAAAATAGGCGTTAACTTATAACATGTTACCCTCCGAAATCATTTGAGTTTTGCGTCAGTTATTGCCATTTCTGGACCCATTTCAACTTTGACCTACGCAGAATTTTCCAAGATAACATCTGCTACAACTGAAGGTACACAAAACTATGTATTTTATTTACTAATCCCACATACTTCAGCTAATTTAATCCAGTAGTTTCTAGTAAATATTACTACTCACCTGGAATGGCTCAAATCTTGATGCTTGGCTAGAACATGAAACGAAACCTACCTTTTCAGTACATTTACTCGTGACGTGGCTCTTTTTACGTCACTATTTGACTCATTATCCGGGAAATTAACACGCACGTTTTGTAACATTATGGCACTCGTGTTCTATGGTTGTCTATTCCGATAGATAGATACGTTTGCACCTCACAGTAAGGCGTATGAATGAACACGGTGCATTCTTAAATTAATCGGGGTGTACATACAGTAAACAATTAATTATGAATGTCTTCTTGTTTATGATATAGAAACGTTTCGTTGCATAATTTTATTTATTTAGGGTACGTTTGTACCAGATTTTGTTTTGAATACGAAAATATAATATATTTTATTTTATATTGGCTGTTTAGAGATTTCGTCTGAGCCTTTGCTGCATTTACACCGGCGCGCACATTGCACAAACCATACGAGAAAAAACGTTGCACGCCATTATAATTCACAATATCTGAGACATTGTTGATGTTTTGCTTATTATAAAAATTGTGGTGAAAAGGAAAGTGATAAATATAATTTAAGCCACTGAAAATTCTTGGCGATGCACAATAAGTGAGTAAAACCCTATTGCCAACGATAACAGTTATACCAGTTTGGTGAAAGTAACTCGCCTATAAATTTTTCATCAAAAGAAAATATTTTTCGCAAATTTATTAAAAAACGTCGTGTGAAACACGGATTTTATCACCTGATCTAATTACATTCTCGGCTCTTTTATCACGCTCACATGTGGCTCGCGAGTATAACTCTGCCTCATGTGTAATGATCAATATAGCTCACAGTTTGTATCACAATGTACTTGCTATTTATTTATGTCGCAACACTATATTTTTAAGGTTTATTAGTAGTGATCATAGGTTTATAAACGAAATATTTCTTATTCATACCTCTGTTAGCAAAAATATATATCGTCCGTTTCCCACAAATATAAACGGCTACGCGACAGATAAGGACAATTAAATATTAACGGCATTTAAACGAAACACTTGGACTTCCATGTAATCACGTCGCGTTTGCATCATTATGCGCCAGATTTGTTATAAAATTAATTAATTTACCTATTATTTATATATTTTTTATATCTAAATCGAGCAAACATTCATACGCCTCAGTAAGCAGAGGCATTAGCCAATGGACGATTGCTAGTATTGCTACCCCAAAACAGTTATAAGCGCGTTGCCTACCTTTTATTGATTTGAAGATTCTGACGACTTTACTCACCACCAGACCACATAACTACAGAGCAAGTATTATGATACTTTCTTGAAACATTGTTATTATTTAATAAAAAAGTCACTGTTATTTATTATAATATTTAGGAATATTCCATATACGTGCATTAATATCAATAAACTACCACCGGCTCGGAAAGAAAACCTCTGCCACGAGAAGAGCCAGCGTTAAAACTCGGCGAGGCATATTTTCTTCTCAAAACCCAAACTCTAAATCATAATTTCACGTACATTGCCAATGTTGCTGAATATTTATAACCCGCATCGTCCTTGATTCAGGTTGTCTTGATTGGTGACTAACCAACGAAACCAATCCGACAAACGCATACAATTTCTTCCGCGCCGTTGTCTACTTAATTTGGTCGGCTTGCTTCGACCATGACCTGCACAACCAGTATCGAAAACGGTACCCTAAATAAACTCGTTGCCATTTTTATATTCCGCCCGTCCTTAATTTCGGTGCCCAAACATGGTCGCTTACTGAGTCAGAAGTGCATATTGAAGGTTTGTGAATTGGTTATGGAACACCGCATTTTAGTTGCAACTTGATTGCAATCTAGACCGGTTTTCGATTTAAAATATTTCCCCGAAAACATATTCCCACTAACATGACTCTTTCTTTGAAAATAACAATGGAAAAGACAGTAAGTTGGCGATACATCCCCATTTGTCGAATATCGCGAATAAGTATTACATTCTGATTTTGAGAGAAACAAACATGGAAGTGGCAAAATTCTTCTGTGAAATTTTGTGGATGGCATTTCAACCCAGAAATAACGTTGCACTCACAACATTGCTAAACATTTTTTCTGCCCCACTGCGAATACATCAGTTGCAATCGTTAAAGCAATCGGCTTAGGACGATTATTGTTTAGAAAATATGCATTAAACAAGATCACAGCGGGCGTTTGAGTTACTGCATTGGAATTTGAAAAAATATCATGCTTTTTTAGGTAGGTACCTACTTACGCAGTAGAACAATTTGAAGACGTGAGTGGATGACGGTGTTATGTCGCATTTTTTATTTTGTCTATCGCAAAAATTAGGTTGTTATTTGTTAAGCCATACATTGAAAGGCATCATACATTCAGGCTTCATGTTTAAGTCATAAAATCAGAAACGTTTTTGTGGCGTTATTTTTCGTAATTATCATCTTAGCTCTTAAATATTGTGAACAGAAATGATATTCAGAGTTTTTTTTACACGATTTAAATACCGGTGCAAAACCGGTCATTCCGGCACTATTTGGGGGAGGCCTATGTCCAGCAGTGGACCTTTAGGCTGATATGATGATGATGACTCGATGCCGGCACTGGGTTTTATTTCATCAAAGTCACCGCTGGTTCTCTTAAATTTGGGGACATAATGGTGAGAGGACAATGATTTCAGAAACGAGCGTTCTAAACCACCGGAAATTCGGCAACTTCAAGTGAGAACGTGCCAAAAAACGCATCCTGCCAACTGCCAATGCTGTTTTCCTAACTTAGTAGAAAGCTTAAGAGTCGCCAGCATGGTTCACTCAAGTCGACCAGAGGTACGATATCGTAGTTTGGTTTTCATTTTAAAACGGCATACCTTAAGGCGCCGTAGGTTCATGGTCTTCTCTCACTCTCACTGAGCATAAGCGTGAGCATGATAGAAGTGCATGTTCGGAAGCGCGGATATCATGTTTTTTTAATTTTAATTTTTTGTGAGTTTAAATAAATAAAAAAGTAATATCAATAAATTCCCTGAAACATGATATTGCCGATTTTTAGAACCAATTCTAATACGTTAAGCTTTTTTCCATAATTTGTTACGAATGTTTTAAGTGTATTTTAGATCTACGTTCGTGATTTTTTCTATCGAGTGATAATTGACAACATTTCAAAATATGTAATGATGATTAATTCGAAAACCATTTCGGTAATTAAATATGTTACCTGAACGTAATAATGTAGTTTTCAGATTTCATTTCTCACCCGTTTTTAAGAAAATCGCGAAATTGTATAAATGTGGTGTGACGTCAATACTACGACTGTCATATGAAAAGTGTGCAAGCCGTATCTTTGACGTCATCATTCGCTACTTTTCAATTTGATATTTCCGAATGAAAATTACAATTTAGGGAAAAATAAAAAAACACGTTAAAAAAACATTTTCTAGCTAAATAAATCATAAAATTGCCCACTTAAAAAAATTAAATGTCGTCAATTGCTTAATCATGTTTCGAATCTCTGATCTCCCTGCAGAAAAGCCTCAAGATTAGATACTATTCGTATTTTTTTGAAACCATATTATTTTAAACAGACGCAATATATTGTTTCAAAAACTCTGTTTGCTTAACTTCGCTGAACCTACGGCGCCTTAATAACATTAAACTTTGTATACAGAATGGGATCCGCCATATCTAGGTCGGAAACAAGTTTCTGATGCTATAAATTAAAATGAAACGATTAGAGACTTTGTAGGAAAAACGTTCCACTTGCTCTATTTTTCCTCTATTTTTAACCGACTTCAAAAAAAGGAGGAGGTTCTCAATCCGTTAGTATATATATATATATATTTTTTTTTTTTAAAGTGTGTGTACTCAGAACTCCGTCATTTATGAACCGATTCGTACAATTCTTTTTTTAACTGAAAGTATATGCTTCCAGATTGGTCCCATTGTTTCCAAAACCCCAGTTGGATGATGGAAACCATAAGGAATTGAGGGAACTCCTCAAATATATTAGGCACACGTGTAGTAATTTCGGTATTTTCTATTATAACTCGTGTATTTACAGCCGGCAATCATAAATTTGGTGAAGTGGAAGTGATGATGAAGACCACAGATGGCTTGTGGAACTTCTCAATGATGTACTTCAAACTATATAAGTACGTCACAGATTCTGATATTATTCCGTTGAAATAGCAAACAATGAAGTGCCAAAGGTAATTCTGAGATCCTTGAGGAATCGACGGAACTCCTCAAATATTATCGGCCCACATACAGCGATTTGGTTTATTGGTCTAAAAATCAACGCTTTTGTTCTCGAAAATCAGTTCAAATTCAAATTGGAAAAACAATGTGGAAATGTTAATGTGGCTTGGCGGAGTACTGAATTGAAGTCGGTTAAAACTTTGTGTTGAAAGTAAATTTTAGTTTCTAGCAACGAGAACTCGTTTCCGACCTAGATACGGCGGATCCGATTGTGTATACGAAGTTTCATATTATTCTAGTATGTCGTTTTCAAATGAGAACCAAGCTACGTTTGTATGGAGAGTTGAGCGTCCTGGCGACCCTTAAGTGAGAAAGGGCCAGTCACGTCGCATGCGTAAAGAGGAAGGCAAAATAAAGCTACTAAGTGGGCACCGCAATAGTGGCGACACAATAATATAAATGGCATAGTAAACCTTAAATATTTTCCTTTTCATGGGACCACTTAACCAAGCTGTTTGCTTACGAGGGAATGGGACCACTTAACAAAACTATTTACTTATGCGGGATTAAATTATTTCAAAAAGTTCCATTAGTAACCCGTTACTGGCTAATAGAATTTAACCTATTCTAAATCATAATAACATTATTACTGCACATAAATGGGTCATTGTCAGTCACAAAAAAAAAATCATCTTTCCGGTGGTCAATAGTTAAGGGCTTTACGCTCACATATAATATGTTTTTATCACATAGAATTATAGAAGGGGCAACGCCGTTTATGCGGATTCAGAGTTCAACCAAAAATTAGGCTTTATAGCCTTTAACTTTGGCAATGTCCACCGAAAAGACGCGAACCTAAATCTGACAATGACCCAAATAGTATTTTATCAAACTATACATGCCTGCGTTATTTTACTTTTTTTTAACTTTCTCGAGCTATTCTGCATAGTTGATGATACTTCCAGAATATTTAATTTTGTAGGTAGGTATCAATACATAGTATACAACAAAGTCGCTTCCCGCTGTCTGTCTGTCTGTCTGTCCCTATGTATGCTTAGATCTTTAAAACTACGCAACGGATTTTGATGCTGTTTTTTTTAATAGATAGAGTGATTCAAGAGGAAGGTTTATATGTATAATGCATGCATTTATTAATTGTATTATACTTAGAAACCCGTGCGAAGCCAGGGTGGGTCACTAGTTTGACTATAATTGGAATTCTCATGAAGCGATTCCTGATTTTACTTAATTGCCTGGCTATGTCTTATAAAATATCCATAATTTTAAAAATAAAAACTCCTCCGTGACATCAAACAGAGAACAGTACCATATCAAAAGATTTAAAAAAACGGCCTCAAATCCGTTTGGAAGCTACGCTCCGTTTGGAAGCTCACAGACAGATATTTAAATTAACAACACCCCTAATTTTCGTCTGAGTTAAAATTTATATCGAATGGATACTTTTTTGTACGACACACAGTAATTTCGCACTTCATTTCTGTGATGTAATTGATATTAATATTGATGGGCGATTATTCGAGCGTTTCAAATGCTTGACTTCGGTGGCCACATTTTTGAAGAATTGGGCATAGATGTTGATGCCATTTTTAGATATTTGTTAGATATCCGGTAGACTTATATGCTTACCAGAAACGAAATCGAAATCTGCCGCCACTTCTTTAAAAAGGTGGCCACCTAAGTCAAGTGTTTGAAACGCTCGAATAATCGCCCTGATGTAGAACAATCACTCAGATCGGCAATATGGGCATCCAACTTCTATTGATAGGGGATTATTAAGTGGTACAAGGGTTGCGTGATTAAGTGAGGCACCACTGATTTATCCTCCACCCGCGGTCTTAAAGAGGGTACTGTAATCCGTGTGGAGTAAAAACAGACCGGACCGCTTCCACATTCGAGTTTGTCACCGCAACAACAATTTGTTAGATTCTCCTATTCTGAAAGTTAAAATTAAAATTGAATTTAAATGGGGTTGGTTGTTTTACAACATTGTTAATGTGTCAGTTAGGGATGCTGCTTGCGATGTATAAATATCTATCAATTTGTATCATCATTTCCTTGCCCTTATCCCATTTACTTGGGGTCGGCGCAGCATGTCTTTTTCTTACATACTTCTTTGTCATCAGGTCATCACTCACTTCTTTTCTCTTCATATCGTCTCTCACACAGTCTATCCACCTTTTCCTTGGCCTACCTCGTCTCTTACATCCATCCACATTCATACCTAATACTCTATCAATATACCGGGTGGAAAGTTAAAACGGGGCAGTAAGGGCAGCTACTAGATCTAGATCCCTAGAAGTAAAATACATTTGCACCCGTGTGTAACACAAAACTTTTCACCTCACTGTAGCGAGGAAAGTGCAACATGCAAAACAACTTTATTTAATTTAAATAATAAGTTTGCACCCTTGTATAAAGAAATATAACAAATAACTAGTTTTTTTTTTAATTTTGGTCAAGTGCGAGTCGGATTTTAGTTTTCCCATATATTTTGAGACCCAGCGCCTGATGAAGGCAACAAGCAATTCTGAAAAGTTTTTTTGTATGGAAGCCCCCTTAAATATTTATTTTATTCTGTTGTAATGTGTATAATGTTGTAATATATATGTAAAACTGTATTCAATTTTGAATGATTAAATAAATAAATGCGCGCTGTGCTCCAAGACCCAAATAGAAGATGTAGCTCGGAAGGCAGCCAAGTTAAAGTGGGACTGGGCTGATCACGTCTACCGCATGCCGAATGAGCTGTGGGCCAAAGGGACCACGGAGCGGAAGCCCCAACACTCAAAACGGAGACGCGGTAGACCTCGTCGGCGATGGCGGGATAACTTGGACTCCTTTTTAAAAGACTGGCCAGACATAGCTCAAGACAGCGATGAATGGAAGGGGAGGGGGAGGCCTTTTCTCAGCAGTGGGACATAGCGGGCTCGATATAATAATAACATATTAAAAATAAATAAATAAAGTCTACAAGGTCTATGTAATGGTTCTAAAAGTGTAGCAGTTTTTTTATAAAGAAACAGGCTAATCGCGAGTTGGACTTGCACTCGAGGATTCCAATATCATGTTCCTTTACGCTGGTTACATTCAAACAGTATTCTTATAGTTTTGGATGCAAAAGCTATAGACCAGTTCCCATTGACCAAAAATCATGAAATATGGCAACTAACTACAAAGAATAACCCAGACAACAGTGAATTTGTAACCTTTAGATAAGATAAGATAAGATAAGATATAATTTATTGTCAAAACTGTGTAGGTACATACATACTTTAACGTTAGTGAATGAAAATATACAGCACGGCTTTATAATTACGTCGTTTCCTTTTGAGGTACGAAACCATAAAACTAGATCAGTTTGTTATAATATTTGACTGTCTTGTCATAAGTATTTTTTATTAATTGACTAGTTATATATTTTATTATTGCTTACGTGAAAAAGCTTCCAACTATCGCATACCTTCAATATACTTAGCTGTCAAAGAACATGTCCAATCACGCCCCTGTTTTATCTAAATCAACCATGTATACAGCTTAATTTAGGTAGAAACTCATTTCCTGATTCCGTTAATCATAATTAAAGAGATTGGCAATCTTACGTGTCACCTACCGGATGGCTGGCGAGAGGCGCTAAACATGGCATTGACCTTTCAGAGTTTATATTTTATTCTGTATATTTTAGCTTCATGTTCGTGTTCAATAATATTTGATGACAGTTTTAAATTGACACGTTGAGATTTTTCCAATCAGTTTTTTTCATGAAAGCTAGTAATATAAAAAAACTACTTTCATCCCTTAAAGTAGGTGCCAAACATTCGAGATCATTTGTCAATTCTTCAAAGTGATGAAAGTAGATTTTTCTATCAGTTTTTTTTTATGAATATAGGAGGGATCAAATTATTAAAAAAATCTAAACCGTTTTAAACAGACGAACTCGTTGCCTTTGAGCATAGGTTGATGTACCTAAGAGTTATATCAATGTTGAGTTTCCACTATTATTATAATATTTCCAACTTAAATTTGACATAACACATTTAAGTAATTTAAATCCTTTCTAGTGATGGATAATCTCAGTTTAGAATTTGAGTGGAGGTTTGAATCGGTTTGTTACTCGTAGTCCCTATTCCTTACACTTTCGAGACCATCAAACTGTTTGAGATTCTTTTATATAAGAGGTTTCTGCTGAGTATGCTCCGTACCTTTTTCCTTTTTGACTCGGTAAGGATTCAGTATCACTAGACCACATGACGTGTGAATATACGGAGCTGAATAAAATAACGAGACCAGCAATCTCACTTAGGTTATAGTCCAAGCGAATTTTAATTGATAATCAAGTCGGTCGATGCAGCATGGTGGTCCCCGCAGACGCGATAACGACTAATGAAAGTCGTCAGTCTATGGCACAGTCGTATTACCGCATGCTCTTATTCCTCGCATGCTCATGCTTTACAGCGATTATTGAAATCTATCGGTCAATTAAAAGTGTGCAAGATAGTAATTCGGGTATGCGTGAACATACGCCCAAGATAATGCGTTTTGGAATGAGGGCGCTATCAACCATAACGGCTATCACCACACGGCCGCGACATACTCTCGAGCTCTCTCGCACTATCCGTCTCTATCTTATTAGACCACGGATAGTGCGAGAGAGCTCGAGAGTATGTCACGGCCGTCTTGTGATATGCTGGGGCCCTATGGCATGCGTTTTAAGAATCTCCCGCACTCCGCATGCGGGCCGTATTGACCAATGAAAATACGATTTCATGCTACTGATGAAACGTAACTACTTATGTATTATAATTTAGTATTACAGGCAGTACACCGTTGTGCAGAGCCGCGTTCAAAATTTCGCCGCACGGAGGTGCCCCAAAGTGTGATACCGTGCGGATTTTGTATACAAACCAAGGTACTTGCATACACCGAGAAAACCGTCGCGCCGCACACCGCAGCGGAATGCGGTGACAGTGTGATGACTTGGTGATTACCGCCATAATGTAGACATTAAAGTAATTATTCATAAAATCTCTTTCACAAAATGCTTTCACTTAGGGATTTGTAAATAATTGTACCTGTATCGTTCTTATGCGGTTCGATTTTACTGGTTTTAAGCACACAATATTGATAACACAAACATTTATCTCTTAAAGTCCGTATTCCTGTTAGATCAAATCCGGTTATTGGTACGAAAAAAATACTCTTTCTATTAATTTAGGTTAAAAAGTCTACGTGTGCCCATATTACATTTTTCTATATCCAAAACACAATTTATTTTGTCACTTTTATAACGTTTATTTAGAAGTGTCTGCACGTGTTATTCAAACGCTGTCCGTAGCAGGCATTGTTTGCTGACATGTTTGAAGTTGTGATACGAGTGTGTCACGCTAACTATACACTGACTTAAGAGTGTGAATACTCTTATTTTTTTATTAACTTTTCAAGATTTGGGCTCATGAAGTTGAAGATTTAGCATGCATTATGTAGATAGCATATTTTATGATACAGTAACGTTTTCTTATTACTTGTTCAAAAACGTTACATAACTTTTAAATTATTAACCAATCTTTATATTTGATTATTGTACACTTCAAATATTCTTCGTACATATTTTTAAACGTATCTACTTTTTACTGCACTTCTCAATATTTTGAACATTAGATAAAATTCAAATGTAGGAGTAAACAACTAGGTAAACACTCTGGTGGTCTTATCGTTACTGTACCTACTCCAAGAGAACCCCAGGGTAGCGAAGAAATGATAACAGTTGTAATAAAAGTAGGTGGCAAATTACGAATTATGTTGCGCCCAATAAACTACAACTGATATGATACGAAGATATAATTTTTTTGTGACAGACTATCATCGTATTGGAATTATCGTATTGGACGTTTAAAAACCACGAAAACATGACGCAGCGGACGCGGCTTACGGGGTGTAGTTTCGATTCCTGAGCTATAACCACGAACTTCGGAATTCGTAAATATTCGGGTATATCTATCTCTATCGCACTAACATTACTCGAGTGACAGGGATGCAGTTATACGAACTTCGAGTTTCGGTTTTTGTGGTAGCGCCGCAGGCACTTTGGCAGAATGCGCAAAGAGCGCGTGCCATTGCCATTCAAAAAAAACAAATTCGTGTTAATTTTATTGTTCAAATGTGTTAATACATTTTTTGAAATTGATAGTAAATTTGTTACGGGTTTTTTCGTTTCGTTTACAAGTTTTTATTAATCAATAACTGCGTCCGGGTATTTTTTAGGGATAGACAGGAATTGGCGATGCTTTTCCAGCAGGAAGGTACGTTACACATGAAATAAACTTCTTTTATAACATATCACCGAGGATAAAAATTTTGGATTGATTTTGCATCGTTTTTCACACATTGCCATTGCTTGTATTATATCGATGTTTCGGTGGGTGTGGGTTTGACGTCATTAGGTGGCGTTGTAGTTGATTACGCACGATAGTGCGTTCATGTTTATCTCTTCGTTGAGTGAATCTTGTTTTCATTACCATGGCCTCTATCTATGGCATACGAGTGAGATAGCAAAAAATGCTATAAATAAACGACACTTTAACAGAGTGGCTTAATTTGATTATACTCATCGTCATCATCATCATACATAATATATTTGGTGGAGTAATTTCTAACTTATCCTGTAGAATTACTCAAAAGGAAATGTAGTTGTTTTTCCCTTGTCTTCCACACCGCAGCAGCAGTCTAATTCTTAAGATGTTTAAATATTTGAGACGTCCTACTTCTTCGCCTGTAGCTAAGTATCACCTCACCTCACAGTTTTACGAACCGAGTTTGCCAATTCGTTTGATTTTACCACCATGCCCATACTATAATTTTATTTGCGGGTTCCAAAAGCTTAGTATGACCAGTAACTATTATATATATACACAAGACTGAATAATTTAATTTTTTTTCCAATAATCTTAAAACTAGGTAATTTGTGGTGTTATTTATGACCCAGTTAAAATGTGAATTGGAACGAATCGATTCTAAGGCAATTGTAATCCTCGTAAGTTCAACTCGCTCATTCGCGAATGTTTCCCGATATGTTTTATTCTTGGAAACTTGCAAATCGGAATATAAATTTAGGTTTTTGTGAAAAAACATCATTATTTATTTTTTTAAACTGTACAGGTATGTTACAAAATATAAAACTTATTTCGATTAATTTCCCGAAAAAACAGTCAAAATATCAGATTTAATTTAGAAGCAAGTAAAGTTGGAAACAGCTAGATTTATTAAAAACTTCAAACAATGAAATTAATATTTTTCTAGCAATTGTTAACTTATATATTTTATGAGAATATTCTATAATTTTGGAGCCTTAGACCCTTTACCTTAAGCGGTCGGATATTTTAGCCGCTTACATACGCCTTGGTCAGAATAAGCTAAATATCTATTGTAGTAATATTATTTTTAGGAAGATGGCAAACAAGCATTGTATACGGTTTCAGGCAGACGGAAACCGTAGCCTCTTGCCAATCCAGAAATAGGCTTAAGCGCGATGCTTACCCTATCTATATGTTGATTAAGATTTGCTGTTCGATAGCAATCATCAGATGTAACTACGTTATATTTTCATCGCAACCTGCATCTCATATGCATATCAATATAGGAAACAGGTAACATATCATAAACTTCATCTGTTCATATAAAATCAGATTTATATTCAAAACGACATAAAACCAAAGTTCCGATTTATTTAAATAAACTTCGTCGAGTGAAATCAAATCGCAAAGTTTCAAGATTGATTTTGAACAATAATAATGATGAGACCGCTCGGTCAAAATTGGAATAAGGACTCGAGTCTCTTACTTACGTAATCTCAAAAGTGTTTTAAACCAATTTCGTCTGTCCTGTGGGCATTATATAAGAGCTTAAGTGCATATAATATATAATGTTTTTATCGCATGATAATATATAATAAATAAGAAGATGCGCATTACGAGCCCAACCAAAAATTAGGCTTTATACTTATTGTAGCCCTTAACTTACAATACATTCATAAATATTCTTTATTGCTCACCAGAAATAGTAAATAGGACAAAAACAGAGGTAAATTAAACATAAACAATGGTAGAAAACAGGTGGTATTATCGCTAAAGAGCGATCTCTTCCAGACATCCTTACAATGACAATGTCCACAGAAAAGACATAACTAGGAAAAGAAATGAAGCCAATATACGTTTCACGCTATTCTTATTTTCTGAACTTTAATTTTATATGGAAATAATATTCCACAACGAAAATACGTACTTGGTCAGTCATTATTTAAACCTGAAGACAAAGTGTAATTGACAGATTTATATTATTGTGCCATATTATATTAATTTATTTAGATATAAAATTTACAACAGCATTACAGCATATGCCAAAGTAGTAAAGCTAAGAGTGGTAATGAAAATTAATTTCCTCATCCATAAATAGATCGTTTTTCGCACCAGTTGTCCTATGTCACGTTTAGCACTGTCCTTAAAACGCAACATAGGTCGCCCGACCGATCGTTTCATCATCATCATCATTGTCAGCCCGTAATCGCCCACTGCTGAGCATAGGCATCTCTTCGAGTACGCCACCTGTCCCTATCCTGAGCTAATCTTATCCAGAAGTGACCCGTGATCTTCCTAATATCGTCCACCCATCGAGCTGGTGGACGGCCGACGCTCCTTTTACCTAGAAGTGGCCCCCAATCTGACACCTTTTTGGTCCACCTACCATCATTCTGCCTGGCAAGGTGTCCTGCCCAGCTCCACTTGAGTTTGGTAATGGTATCTCCAACGTCGTTTAGCGTGCGCTATTTCACTCAGGAGAGTTTTTCGCGGCAAACGAGAAGGCCTCCATCTTTTGCACGTGTCCTAGCCAACGTATGTAAGCGTCTCTGTTTCAGAACGGCAGCAATACTAGGCAAACGCGCGATGCTAAGCACCCTCTCGTTTGTGACTCGATCCTTCCACGAGATGTTTAAAATGCGTCGAAGACAGCGCATACGGAAGTTGTTCAATTTCCGTTCCTATTTAGCATACGACGTCCAGGTTTCGGTTCCGTACAAGAGTATGGATAAGATGCATGTCTGATACACGATCATCACAGATTAACAGTTTGGTGTTTATTTTTCCATACCCTTGTACTGAGCTTCCCGAACATCGTGGATGCCTTCTTGATGCGGGTGTTGATCTCAACATCAAGTGAAAGATTATTTGAGACGGTCAATCCTAGGTAACAGAAATTGTCAACCACTTCCAGAGGCAAATCATCCAACAGTACAGTCGGGCTCCGATCTACGCCTTGAGCCATTATAACTGTCTTCTTAACATTTAACGATATAGAAAATTGCTTGCACGCCACATTGAACTTTTGTACCCTACCCTTAAGCTCCTCCGACGAAGTTGCAAGGAAAGCAGCATCATCAGCAAACAGTAACCTGTCAACATAAAAATCTTCGCGATGTTTTTTTTGGATTTTAAGAGCGATATATTGAACAGTCTACCATCAGACCTGGTATGAAGGTGTATGCCCTGAGTGGTTTCACCGAAGGCAACTTTCATGAGTACGGAGAAAAAAATGCCAAATAATGTGGGCGCCAATACACAACCCTGCCTCACTCCTCTGCGCATTTCAAAAGAGGCTGAAGTGTTCCCGTTTAAACAACAGAACATTTCGTGTCAAGATGGACGAGCTTAATGAGCTTTAAAAGTTTTGGAGGGCATCCGATACTTTGAAGTAACGTAAACAGTCCTTCTCTGCTCACGGTGTCAAAAGCTTTGTTTAAGTCCACAAAAGCAGCCAGCAGGGGGGTGTTCTGTTCTCTGCATTTTTCCTGAAACTGACGTAGGATTAAAATCATGTCAGTGGTGGAGCGGTGAGCACGAAAACCACACTGTGGCTCAGGATACACGCGATCTGCTAATTTCTGCAGCTTAGCCAGGATCAAACGGCCAAGTAGCCTTCCAGCAATGCTCAACAAAGATATACCTCGGTAGGAGTTACAGTTGCCGCGGTCACCCTTCCCTTTGTAGAGCGTGATAATATTCGCATCGCGCATATCCTGATGGATGTATTCCTCCAGCATGTCCTTTAGGATCGACCCCACCACTTGGGAAGAACATTTCCAAGATCGAGACCATTGGAGGGAGACCCTAAAATTCAAATTCAAATAAGTTTGTACATAATGGAGTGGTGGAACACGATAAAGCTTGGTTCGATCTCTTATCCTATAGACGCGAATTAAGGCACCAACGCGCTGCTCTTCCTCTTTCATCTCCGGGCAGGACATTTAGTTGCCAATTATGTGGTCGTGGCTGTCGCTCCCGTATCGGCCTTACAAGCCACGTACGTAAGTGCCGCAACTCTATTATGGACTCTGTTTAAATTATCTTTTTATAGATGTATAAGGCCAATGATGATGATGATGTCAGTAAATGGGGTAGTAAGGGGAATTATGTTGTTTCCCCTACGAAGCGAATTAACTAACATCCTACTTCTGAAGAGCAGTGTTGAAAGTGTTCTTGCGGTTCTTGTCCTAGAAAAAGGAACAGGGTTCTATTCTTGCAGCCATCCAAATATTGTGGGTGTCTTGGGTTTTAACTCTCTGGAGGTGAAGAGTGATCTTGCACTTCTCACTACAACCAGAAGTATCTTGTAATTGCTGTTTTTAGCGGTACCAACATCGCGAACTTTGTCACGCAGAAAATGTCAGTTGGTTCGTGCTTAACAGCTTTTAAACGCACTTTTCACATCAGTCCCTCAGTATGATGCGTTTGCAATCAGATAGACAGTGATGCGTGATTAATGTTTGAGGATCTGCGAGAAGACGGATCTTACGTAGGTCTTTGATTTGACACTTTATAAATAGTACTTTTTCTGATTCTGATCTTTTTTTGTTTGTTCTGATAATGTCTCAGGTTTCTATGAAGTTTGAAAGTGATTCAGTTATAGATACTGTTATGGAATGCATTTTTGACACAAGTAAATGGTTAAATCCAGAAAACGTTCACCTAAAACTGCGGCCTCACATAAAGTCAACGATCGTCAAATTTTGCGATCATACGTCACGTATGTAAGCAATAGTTAACCTTTTTGCAATATGGTTAAGGTCTACAAATGGGTGTTTACCTACTCGTTTCAGCCACTTTTTACGACAGGGAGCGCGTCGTCAAATGTCCAATGGGTTGGTATAGTAAGTACCTATAAACGTCTTGAAGGTGGATTGGAGTTAGCAAAAGTGAAAGTGACATTGAGTAAATACAAAAAATTACCAAAAATGCTCATAATAAGAAGAAAAAAATCTGTAACGCTACCGTAAGTGGTATGAAGTGAAAAATCCTGTTTAATGTAAGGAAAATTCCTGGCAAAAATCGCAGCTCATACTGCAATCCTATGTATACAGATCAAAAAATAGTTAGTTAAAAAATTATGTAGGTACCGTAGTAGATACGACTACGACACCGGGAATTATTTCTTAATAATTGAACGAGCGAGCAAAGCGAACGAAGTTCTATGCTTCAGCTTGGGCCAAAATGCGTTCATGTCCGGATGCCCCGCTATTCCGCTGTACGGCAGTTCTCCTCTACATCTCTCAACCGATTCTCGTGAAATTTTGTGAGCAGGTTCAATAATTATCTCGTTTCTTTTTGTGGATTCAGATTTCAAAACCGCGAAAATACCCTTTTTTTAGGGTAACAACAAATACTAAAAACACAGAATAAAATATATTTTTATAGATAATGGTACGGAACCCTTCGTGCGCGAGTCCAACTCGCACTTAGCCGGTTTTTTTATAAAAGACACGCTCGCGAGATCTATAATAGCGTACATAGTCACTTATCTAGTAGGTATATAAAACAACCATGAATATATGATTCTTTCTTTAAGGATTTGTTCATATACCTATCGTTTCTTTTTCGAAGCAGTTCATCAAAACGCAAAAAAAAAAACACGCTTTTGCTTTCTGCAGCTCACACAGACACTAGTAAGCAAGTATATGTTGCCACCGTTAGGGCCGTGCATCCGCGTCGATATTAAAAAAGTTTATGGCTTAGGCAAACAAGACATTGCTATATATAATTTACTTTGAAAACAAAGTTTTAACCGACGAAAAATCAATCATCCCCTATTTTCGTACCCCTAGGGTTGGTTTTTTTCTTTTCAAATTTATATGGGACCAACTTCGGGTTATACCCTTTCCGATAAAAAAAGAATTATCAAAATCGAACTACTCTGTAAAAAGTTATGCGTGGTCATACATAAAAAAAAAATATACGTGTCGAATTGAGAACCTCCTCCATTTTTTTCGTCGGTTGAAAATATGCGTAAATATTGGCGTTAATTAAATATTAGGTACTGTACTTCAATAATGCAAAATAGTATCATAGAACGTATAAAGAAAAGTAATGTATCACATAAAACCTGTTTATTTTTATATCAGCCATCTAAACATTCAGGGCGTCTTTTGTAATGCCAGATTAAATCTATTTAATTAAAGAAGGTACCATAAAGACACATTTGTTAAATTACGTAATTTAGATGGCGACAACGACAAGCGGTACCTGCGGTGACACTTGCGAGTTTGATGAAGGTTGATATTCTTTGTGAATAAGTTTTAACCCTTCAGACGCCAAGACAAATTAAAGGTGCCCTGTGTGCCTACGCGAAGTGCGACTGTAGGAGAAATGACGTACGCTGTCAGAGTAAATCAAAGAAGTTAGGCTTAGTTAGAAGGCTACAAGGCAATTAGTGGAATTTTGTGTATGCAATGGTGTACCTAATCATTTACGTTATAGTTTTCCTATTACACGATCACACAATGTTCGCTCAATAGATAACGAAATTACGCATACCTTCCACAATTCGGCGTGGGTATACGTTGCTTTATGTTTAAACGTTAGTGGTTTACCTACTAATAGTATGTATTATTTAAGCGTTACGAGTAATACAATATTTATATTTGTCAATATGTTTTGCATTTATAATGATTCTTTATTTACTTTATTTTTGTATGTATTCATAGTAATTGACGATTGTAGTTTCGACATCAAATACATTTTCCTAACCACCTGCGTTTCTTATTGTAGTTTACACAACTCGGAATCGTAATAGTCATTATTATTATATGTCACAGTCATAATTATAGTATAATCCGCCGTATTACATTACAGCTAACTGTTTTGTAAAACAAGCGATTGCCGCTATATTGTTAAACAGCTAGCTGTAATGTAATTATGGCGGATTGCGCTATATTGTAGAACGTATCACAATGACCCGCGAATCGAGGCTGCAATACAAAACGGCCGTTTTGTAAAACAAAATACGGCGGATTATACTTTATGACTGCGGCTAGCTGTAATGTTATACGGCGGATTATACTATATGACTGCGGTGACATATATACCACTTGTGAGATAAGGATAGGCCAAAATCCTCTTAGTGGTTTCTAAGCGAGTATTGAATAAGTTTGCAACTCAAATCGACGCGACCCTTACTTATCGATTAGAAACTCTCCGATGCAAAGTTTACGAAGTCATTAGTAATGCTTTAAAGTAATTTCTTATAATACTCACAATGGGAAGATGTTTCCTGATTTTGAATAGGAAAGTTTTAGGAAGGCTTAAGCTATGCCGGCTTTGGCAGATTTATTTAGGAATCTAAAACGTATAAAACAAATAAACTGGAACAAAATATCCATGCCTCCTTATGTATGTAACGGTGCAACGGAAATTGAAGCTAAATTGATAGTAGTTAGAAATATATGCTTTACAAGGGTATCAGTTTGTATTGTGCCGTCACTTACGTACTTACACTTTATATTTTCCTGGATTTGTTCGCTTTAAGTGGCAATAAAAAAAAGGAGGTTTGTCATTCAAAGGACATTTTTTATTTTATTTTTTTCAAAAAAGAATATCCTACACAGTGTTTATTGACTCACTTTCTTTACAAAAATTTTTTTTTTTTTCTTTTTGTGTAGGGGTAAAATAAATACCTATTTTAGATTAATTAGAGGGTATCTTGATAACAGTCTCGATTTCGACTACCAGAACTGAGATTGTAAGCCCGGTTGATGGAAAAACACTCTTCAAATACTTCACTCAATTCGAAATTTGGTTATGATGCATTTAAACTTGTATGTTATTTGCGCAAATTATTATGTTTGAATCTCATGTCAAAAAGCAAGATACAAATTAAATGAGGTTAAACTAAGAACAGATCCTTAGGTAATCATTGATTCACAGTAGTAGTTTGTTTGAATTAACTTCATTTGGGTCATGATTCAGTTGGTTCGAGTGTACATACCTACGCAAAAATGTGATACCAGCAAAAATCAGAAATGTTTATTTTTATTTTAAGGTAATGTACCTAGTAGTAGTTTGTGCAATAAAAAATAATTTCGGAAACTGTTAATGAAAACTCGATAGCTTTATGTAAAGGTACCGAGACAAATTGGTTAATTGTTTTAATATATGCCATAAAATATGAACCGGATTTTCTAAATGATATCTAAAAAATCCTATGATGTGGTTTGAAACTGAAGCCAAGTTTCTTTAGTGTACATAATTTGCCAAACTTTTTGTTTAAGTAGTATTTTTTCATTATTTTAGGGATATAGCCTGTCACAGGAGTAAATCAATGAAAGGCTGACTACATAGGATATCCGCAGTAGCCCATAACGGTTACAAATTGATAAAAAAATATATAAATGCAAAATGTATTTCTTTTTCAGAAAGCGAAAAAGTTTTCAAGCCCGAAGTGATAAGACAAGAAAAATACCTCTCAGCAGACATGAATCGAAGGCGACTAATCGACCGAGCCAAGATGAAATCTATGCGGATGTCCGTCGTAATCGTAGCGGCGTTTTTAATATGGTGGACGCCATATTACGTCATGATGCTCATATTCACGTTTCTTGATCCTGACAGGAATGTAAGTCCTATAACGATTAAATTTGATACAGAGAACAAATACAAAGGATAAATAAACCATCGTCGTCTTCAGTCCAAGACAGGACTCGAACCGGCCCGCCTGTATAGCAGGCATACTATACAGGCGGGCCGGTTCGAGTCAGCGCTATTTCATTCAACTGAGCCACTCAGACATTGACTGATGACCGCGTATCATTGTCTTGCATTTGCCGCCGCTACCACTCGCGACCTCTCTGTATTTTCTTTAAAGGCTCACAGCCTCTAAATATCCTATCTTTCTTTTAAAAAAGACTTGCTTGATGTCAATTTGACGTGACTTATCGCTTAATAATTTGAATCCAATCCACGCAGGCCGAACTCGCGTGTAAGAATGAGTGCACAGAAAATATTGATAAAAATTGGTATGCGTGCTAACGAAGTTCTCCGCTTCAGCTTTGGTAAAAATTATTTTGTATGTCCGGCATCTGTCTGGCTGTTCTCCTCTACGGGTCGCATTTCTCAACCGATTCTCTTGAAATTTGGTGAGCAGGTTCAACATTTATAGTTTTAGATATTTTGTTGTCGCTTCATGTGATCAAAATTAAAAAAAAAATGTTTTTGAAAAAAAGAACGGTCTCGCGAGAGTTGTATCGCGACAAGAGACACAAGAAAAATTAGGTACCCGTAAAGTGTACATTTGTTATTTATAACTGACTATATGACGTATCTAGTATCTATATATGTATGTAAGCACTTTCTTGTACACAAAACAGGTTGAAACATAAACATGATAGATCTGATAATAGATGCTATGAAACGCAACTTATTACGTACAGGTCGATTGAAATGTAAGTTAATATTAAATGATTTTACATATAAACTTAATACGCATAGCTCGATTAAAATTCAATTAAATACTAAAGGACTCTTATAAACACAATCAATCAACAACAATTGTGTAGAAAATCTCAAAATTATGCCACCGTATTTTCAGTCATTACCTCTATTCATACGTTTTATAATTAACGTTATTTAGCGCAAGAAATACTTTTAAATTAATTTTGCAACTCTTGGAGATCTCAGCTCGTGGATCATTTTGTGGCGCAAATTACTCAGAGTGATTTAGTCTTTCTAGTTAAATTTATGCCAGTATTCCGAGTATTCAAGTATTTAAAGATATCCTTTCTCATAAACTTACGTTAAACAGAGATCCTAACACAGATTGAAAATAATAAAAGGCAGTGAATGCAGCGATTTCAAATGTTTGCATTGATGGAAGGGGACATCCCTAGGATATCGCCTTTGTCATTTTGATTTTGAAAGATAGCCTTTCAACAACTAGGGATCCATTGGCATGATCTATCAATGGAGTCGATTAAACTTTTTGTGCATTCAGATCCATCAATGGAGTCTAGCGGATTTATGTGCACTAGAATCCAGACAAGAGTAGTTTGAACTAAAACGTCGCCGACAATCCATCAATAGATTAATGTGAACTTTTTTTAAGACCGAGATCCATATGTGGATTTTTATTAACTTTTTTTGCACCAGTATCCGTCCTTTTTATCCACTTTAAATGGATCTTCGCATACATTAAAGTATATTACAACTCATTAATGGATCTGAGTTTAATAATTGCTTAATAGAATCCATTGATGTTGCAGCGTAAACATCTCCAAACCCACTGACAAATCCAATTGATCAATAAATTCACTTAAAACCATTACGGATTCTAGTGAACATAAATCCCGCTCGACTCCATTGCTGGTCCTGAAGGCACAAAAGGTTCACTTGACTCCGTTGATAGATCCTGCCAATGGATTGTACTAGCCGGAGTGCCCAGTTGTACTAATGACAGGACGATACGCTGCCGCCTCAAGGAGAAAAACCATAAGTCACAAATTGTAAGATTGGAGATTGTGCCGACGCGCGATTTTATCCGGATCGTGCCGATAGAGGGTTTCTAATAAACTCACGCCCCAAAGATATAGAATAAGATAAGAGGTGTATATAAAGGTCGTCAAATAGAAATTAAATCAGTTTTTAAGAATTCCCTACAAAGGTATCTTTTACTCAACAACCAAATACCCCTAAAGTGGTGACCCCGACTGAAACAAGAAGAACACGCGTCGCTGAAGTCAGCCTAAAGAAACACAGCAAGTGGAAGTAAGTGTCTGCGATTTTCGATAACTACTGATCGAGACGAACTGACAAAGTTGTCTCGCCATATTTGATTTCGTCGCGATCCTATTTTTTCGTCACTACTATGTCACCGACTACGCAAAAAACTCCGAGCAGCGCTAATACCGAATTGATGGAAGTTGCATCAACCTCAGTGATGTCCCGCATTCCAGAATTTTGGAGGGACCTTCCGCGGTTGTGGTTCACTCAATTTGAAGCAATCGTGGGGCCGCAAAAACAAGGAGATGAATATAAATATAACATGGTTATTGCAAAACTTTCAAAGGAGGAAATTCAGCAGATCAGCGATATAATTACCAACCCGCCAGCAGATGCCAAATACGTGGCAATCAAGGACCGATTGATAGGTTGCTATGAAGAATCCGAACAGAGCAGGTTTCAAAGATTATTATCAGAAGTAGAGCTTGGGGATCAGAAACCTTCTCAGCTCTGGCGAAGAATGAGGGATTTGGCGAATGGAAAAATTAACGACGGAACAATTAAACTTATGTGGCTCCGGCATCTACCCTCATCAGTTACGACAGTATTAGCTGTGACCGACCAGCTTTCGGACGAGAAAATTTGTGAATTAGCGGACAAAATTTACGAAAACACGAAAATTGCTGAAGTTTCCTTAATAAACAATCAAGTTAGTAAGGTCGACGACGTCACCAGTTGTTTAGCAAACGTAGCGACTCAGCTCGCGAAAATGCAATTAGACATAAATGAATTACGCATGCAAAACAATTATCATCGACGCAGCGCTGAGCACAACACATTCCGTCGGCGTTATTCAAGGTCAGGATCACGGAGTCGTAATGACAGATTATGTATATATCATCGTCAATACCGGGAAAGAGCAAGACAGTGCCAGCAACCATGTGCTTGGAGGAACAGGAGCTACAACACCTTTCAGGGAAACTAATTCACGCACACAGAACGGCGGATCTTTGTGCTATACATCCAAGTTCCCGCCTTACAATTACGGATAGGAAGAGCGGAATAAAGTTCCTTGTGGACACGGGAGCGACGATTTCGGTGATTGGGAGGTCCTGTAGGAGAGCTAAAAATAATTCAAGATACATGCTGTATGCGGCCAATGGTACTACAATAAATACATACGGCGAGAAGGATTTAACACTAAACATCGGTCTCCGCCGGCCCTACAATTGGACATTTGTGATAGCTGACGTAAGACACGCGATTTTGGGAGCAGATTTTTTGGAATATCACAAGATTTTAGTCGATATACATGGACGCAAGTTGATAGACAAAGTTACGGAGCTTACAACGCCAGCAACTATTGTTAAAGTGAAGCAACAGTCCATTCGAACTATTGACGGGGAAATGAATCCTCGGGTTAAGCAGATATTAGAGAAATACATCGATATAACGCGTCCATCGTCTATGAAGAGGCCAGCAAAGCATAACGTCAAACATCATATTTTGACAGAGGGCCCGCCGATTTCCTCACGTGCCAGACCACTGCCGCCAGATAAGTACCACATGGCAAAAAAGGAGTTTCAGAATATGATGGAAATGGGAATATGCCAGCCTTCTGACAGTCCTTGGGCGAGTCCACTTCACATGGTTAAAAAGAAGAATGGCGAATGGAGACCGTGCGGAGATTATCGCATGTTAAATAAAGTTACTGTTCCAGATAAATACCCTCTTCCTAGGCTATTAGATTTTACATACATTATGGAAGAAAAGAAGGTTTTCAGCAAGATTGATATACGGAAGGCTTATCATTGTATTCCTGTGGCGGATGTCGAAAAGACTGCCATTATAACCCCCTTCGGTCTATTTTATTTTCCTTTAATGCCATTTGGGCTACGAAATTCCGGTCAAACCTTCCAGAGATTCATGGACTCCATCTTCAGGGACCTGGACTTTATGTTTGTGTATGTGGATGACTGCCTAATTGCATCGCGTAACGAGGCCGAGCACTACGAGCATTTGGACGTCGTGTTTTCACGTCTACATGAAAACGGGATAACAATCAACATTGAGAAATGCGAGTTTCTGAAAACTGAAATGGATTTCTTAGGTTATCATATAACGAGCCAAGGAATCCAGCCTACTAAGGAGAAGTTTGAGGCAATCGCCGAGTTTCCAAAGCCAAGAACGGTCAAGGAGTTAAGGAGATTTTTAGGTATGGTAAATTTTTATCGCAGCAATTTACCCAAGGCAGCGCAATATCAGACAAGTTTAAATGAGTATTTGCATGACTCCAGGAAGAATGACAACTCCCCTATTGTATGGACACCTGAGGCGGAGCAAGCTTTCGTTCAGTGTAAACAAAACGTCATGGATGCGATGACCATTGCCCATCCGTTGCAAAACGCACAGTTAGCGCTTTTTACGGATGCAAGTGCGTCGTGTGTGGGAGCGGCGCTGCAACAGAAGATAGACCATAGATGGCAGCCTTTAGGGTTTTTCTCTAAAGGTCTCAGTGAGGCCCAGAAGAAATATTCAACCTTTGACCGTGAACTATTGGGTATCTACATGGCAGTGCGGCATTTTCAGCGCCTTATTGAAGGGAGAGAATTTACAATTTATACAGATCATAAGCCATTAACTTTTGCATTTACCAAGAAGCCATCCATTAACGATACTCCACGACGTGTCCGCCAGTTGGATTACATATCTCAGTACAGCACAGACATTCAATTTGTCAATGGACGTGACAACGTGGTAGCCGACAGTTTATCACGTACGATCGACGAGATATGCATGCCGTCACCAATCGACTATGCTGAGTTAGCAAGGGGCCAAGAGAATGATGTCGAATTAGCAAAATTGTATAACAGTAAGAAATTAAGAATGGAAAAGGTGAAAATCGCGGGAACATCCTCTACAATAATATGCGACACTTCAACGGGAACTAGTCGTCCTTACGTACCAGAGAAATATAGGAAGCTACTTTACGATGCGGTGCACGGGATCAGCCATCCCGGGAAACGTACAACCAGGAAATTGATAACTCGCCGATATATTTGGTTTAATATGAACAAGGATATAAATCAATGGTGTCAGGCCTGCATTATGTGTCAAAAGTCAAAGGTCTGGAGACATACGGTAGCGCCACTCGGTCAATTTATTCCATCAGCACGATTCGAGCATTTACACTGTGATATTGTTGGGCCGTTGCCCCTGTCCCAAGGGAAAAGATACTTGATAACGATGATAGACCGCTGCACTTCGTGGCCTGAAGCTTTTTTGGTCGCAGATATAACGGCACAGTCAGTAGCTCGCGCAATATACGAGGGATGGATTGTGAGATTCAGGTGCCCCCTTCGTATCACGACTGACCAAGGTCGACAGTTCGAATCAAGGACATTTCAGTGTCTCGCACAGTTTCTCGGAATACAGAGGATCAGGACTACAGCGTACCACCCCCAGTCGAACTCGAAGGTCGAGCGCCTTCACAGAGTCATGAAGGCGTCCCTGATGGCCAGGGGCTCTCGGAATTGGGTCCAAGAATTGCCTGCTGTACTTATGGGGATAAGGAGTGCTATTCGGGATGACACCGGATTCAGTGCAACAGAGATGGTATATGGCACGCCAGTTAAACTACCAGGAGATTTTTTTACTGCCGCAACGGAGCCTGAGACGTACGACGAGCTTATAAATAAGATTCGAAGGAATGTTACAGAATTTGCTTCGGTACCAACGCGCCGAAAAACAAATCAAACAATTTTCGTACATCCCGAGCTGGAACGTTGCTCGCATGTTTTTGTCAGATACGATATTCTGCGTCCGAGCTTAACTCCACCATACGAGGGGCCATATCCAGTAATTTCGAGGTCAGACAAGGTATACTTAATTAAGAAAGGTGTCAGAGAAACGTACGTGTCTATAGATCGCCTTAAACCTGCGTTCTTGTTAATTGAACCAAATAGTGCTGACAGCATTCAGGCGCAGCAAATGCTCACGTATGGCACGAAGTCCGAGCGTTCGGTACGATTTATGGATTGAGCAGTGACAGTATATAATAACTAATTTCCTAGGCAATGCATCATTTAAGACGACGTTTCCCGAGTGACAACAACATCAACGGCAGCATGGGCAACCAGAGTTCAAAGGACCAAATAAACTACAACAACGACAATGGCCTGCAGCAACAGGAGATGGATGAAATCAAGCAGCTTCTGCTCGATGAAATTCGAGCCAACCGGCAGTTGGCTGTTCTTCAACTCGTGGTGATGATATGCGTCGTGTTCGCCTTCATGGGGTTGAAGCTGTTGGACAGAAGAGTGAAGGCCGTCGTTGACAGCCGCAATCAAGCATCGGGTTAATTTAGGGGGGGAGAACTGTGCCGACGCGCGATTTTATCCGGATCGTGCCGATAGAGGGTTTCTAATAAACTCACGCCCCAAAGATATAGAATAAGATAAGAGGTGTATATAAAGGTCGTCAAATAGAAATTAAATCAGTTTTTAAGAATTCCCTACAAAGGTATCTTTTACTCAACAACCAAATACCCCTAAAGAGATACTCGTAAATCCAAAAAAAGTTTACACTTCTGTTCAATTGGTTTTAATTCAAAGTGCATAGCTGAAACTGGTGTTTATAATTTAAGATAAATTGTAGAATTTTAATGTAACTCTATTTTGTTGATAATCTTTTTATTCGTTTTTTTTGAAATATCTATATTTACTGGTACTGAAAGTACTGCTTCTTAAAAACACATTAGAAAAATATAGTTTCGAAGCAAGAAGTACACAAGTGCGCACCTATGTTTTAAGTGTTAACTTTGCACTATAGCAAAAACAACACAAGTTAAGTACTCACACATGCTTCTATTACTCACTGGTAGGAACCTGAAAAAGCTAAAATGGGTACTTGTGGTTTATTTAATTGGTCAAAGTTTTAATATTGAAAATAATCATGAACTAACAACATATAGCACATGTTTCGTCTCAAGTGTTTTTAATATAAATTACTTAAAACCTAATGAAAATACGGTTTTACTTCTTATGATAAAAACTATAGGCACATTTGCAAGACAAAGATTAAAAAACATATGTGGTCACTAAATACTTTTTTGCCTATGAACATGAAGTTATGACTTGTCTCCTTCTAACAGGAAGTTAACTTTACAAAATGACTGGAAGTTGTGCTTGTCTAAATCCTGGTTTATTATAGATATCCAAACCCGTGTGAGATAGAAAAATCTCATTTTTTCCCTGAGTCCGAGACTGTTAAAAACTAAATTTAACAAAAATTGTGACTTATGGTTTTCTTTCTTAAGGTGGCAGTACGTTCCCAATGCCGGTATTTGAGACTTATAAAACGTGACGTGTCCCCGTCATGTCCACTATTTAATACGTTTTTGTCATTCTCATTTTGAAAAAGAGAGACAGGCCTGTGAGACTTCAACACACACACACACACACACGTCACATTTTGAAAGTGAAATGAATTTCAAAATACAGAGTTTTAAATGTAGGGATATCCCTACGACATAGCTACCAGGAACGTATGGAGTAAATCAGGTCCGTGACCAAGTTACCTTAATTTACTGAGTAACCAATTATACTGGTACCTACCTACCGTTTACCTGGCAGAATTAATAAACTCATTTTTCCACCTAAATAGAAAAAAAAACACGTTTTTCTTATGATTGGGGATATAAATGTGTTCAGTCCTCGCCTAAAAATGCTAGGAGCTGCACGTGCCTCGCGGTCTCGCGGGTCATATAGTGCCAATAATGGCTTTCAAAAGTGTGAAAATATGATTAACTTACTGGCTTCCCGGCAACACGATATTTGTCAATTCTGTCTAGCTTCCGTCAAGGTCCAGTCAAAGTCAAGTTAAATCAAGTCTCCCAAGCTGGTCTCCGGGGCCAAGTGCAGCGCCGTGTCTTTCCACGGGTGGCTGGGCCGTCAATACGCGGTCCGTCAAGCACAAGTCACCAATTGTCCGCATTCACCAAAACGACTCGGGCCTTCAAGCCAACACGACTCTTTTAACACTTCAACCAATACATAAACAATCACTCTGACTTTGTCCACAAAACGAGCGATTACAAACAATTATCCAAACAAAAAACCTCCGACATTCGTGTCGACAAGTGAGGTTATCAAAGCCCACGGTTCCCGAACCATTACGTGTTGTGCCAAATGTATGACAAGTGACCTCTGACGTGTCCCTATTTGACAGGCAAACAATGTTGCCACCTTGCAAAACAATGAAGCGCGTTCACACGAGTTGCGGGCAGCCGCTCGGCCCGAACAAAATGATTAATGGTTTTCCTTGATTATTACGCTCGCAAGAAGTGTTTACAAGAAGCTGATGAGATCGCTCATTATTAAATCAATTGAGTGATAATTATCAAAAACGGTTCAAAGCACAATATGGATCAATTTGAGTAAACGATGCCAGAGAGTTTTGAAGGATTTCAAGGGTTTAATAATGCTCAAGTGGATTTCCGGCGCTTTCCGCATTCAATTTATTTAAGTGATAAACTAGTGCCACGAGGCTGGTGGGTTGATTGAGAACGGATTTAACGTAATTATATTATGTCAAATTGAATTGACTAACAAATTAATTCCCGTATTCATAAACGTCCATCAAAGCTATTATTACTAAAATTCCCTTTCTTCTTCTCTGTCACTTTCACATTTGTATGTAGGTATGTGGTTTTTGTTCCTAGTGAGTAAGGTCACCACTTACCTCCTTCAACATAACAATCTGCTGAAGAACTACCAACCCATCTCGCTTCTGAGCCATATCTATAAAGTGCTTTCGAGAGTCATTACAAATCGTCTCATACGCAACCTAATATAACACTGTATAAGACGTCCTGTATTTAACGTTAAATTAGGTAAATGTGGGTGAAAATATTAAATACATTTTCGTCCAGACCCGATCTTTGAGTAATCTCACCAAATATATTATTTAAACATATTGCCAAGACGCCCTAGCTCATACCGTGAGTGTTCTCTGTAGGTCGATCACGTAACAAATTGTACGCGCGTCAGGTAGATCTAAATGTCACTTTTTGTATGGGAAAATGACAGTAAAGTGGTCCTCACGTGCATTCCAAACGTAACGTGATCACCCTCAGAATTAAAAAGTTATAATATCATAAGTAGCGCCAAGCCTCCTACCTACTCCACATAGCCTAATATAATAGCTGTGAGTAAGTGAGTTAGTGACGAAATCAACGTAATTTAGATATCAATAAAATGTAAATTATAAAAGCTAAGCTTTGTGTGAATATACGAGTATCTTGCTGAATACCTTGATAAGATTCATTCATTAGCAATTAATTATTCTATTCTTATTCATTATCTTGTGAATATGAGCTCTCTACTATTATTCAAACTTATGGTATGAGGGTGTGAAAACACGACAAAATAGCCTCTTTTTCTATGGCCATTGGCTTGTGTCAAGACGAGCCAAAGGCCCTAGCTCCTGTTTATAAAAGCGTTTTTACCGTTCTCCTGTTTAACTTTGCAAGTTTCTCTACCAAAACTACAAAAAATATCTCAAAAATCAAAAACCGGCCAAGTGCGAGTCGGACTCGCGCACGAAGGGTTCCGTACCCATAAAAACTATTTTATTCTGTGTTTTTAGTATTTGTTGTTATAGCAGCAACAGAGATACATAATCTGTGAAAATTTCAGCTGCAACTATCACGGTATCAGTGAGATACAGCCTGGTGACAGACAGACGGACGGACGGACGGACGGACGGACAGCGGAGTCTTAGTAATAAGGTCCCGTTTTACTCTTTGAGTACGGAACCCTAAAAACGATAAACGATACGTGCACCTTCAACGCTAATACTTCTATGTATAAAGTATGTGATTAACCAAATCAGACCTCATAATTGTGGTAACCTATCGCAATCTCTAAATTTCATTTCTTAACTGTATCGTTTGTACGAACTGACATTTCGGCAAAAAGCCAATTAGTATCTCGAAAACCCAAAAGCTTTTCAATGTTTTTTTAATACTAATCGCGTAAAGACTATTAGGTTAGGTTAGGTTTGTTTTATAATCATCCTGAAAATGGCAGAGAAAAACGGCTTTTAGGACAAATAAAAATTTGGACAAACGATACTGTTGGGAAACCATTTTAGTGATTCAGATATGTAAAACATTGTAAAAAAAGTTATAGGTGCACAGTAACTTTGACTATCTATTGTGACCTACTCGTATTTTGGTACTTTATTTTATTTGGTTCCACATGCTGCATTCCTTTTTTTATGTATAAATCCCAATATTCTATAGTCAAAAATAGGCAAATTTATTTGTCAGTAGATCCTGCAACTTGCTTATCCGGAATTTTGTTGTTATCTATTGTTTAGTTATGACAAAGCCATTGTTTGTTGCAAATATTAGTTTTAACAGACAAAATAGGTAACCTAACACAAACGCCCCAGAAATCAAAGTAAATTAACGAAATATGCATAATGATATGATATTAACATCAAAACATCAACATAGGCAACGAAACAAAATAATATCTCGACATGCAATAAAAAAACAATCGTAAGTTTTACTAACGTGAGTGCCCGCGCGGTTAGCTATTTGCCGCCGTACGCGACACGGTGACAACAATACTCTTACGATCATATTGTGCACTGACTTTTGTCTTATTTCTATAACATACAAGTAAATAATGAAGGGACAGCTACTGAAAAGCTTGACCTTGAGAAATAAACCATGTCAAAAATAATAAAAAAAAATCTGACTCGGGCGGCAAAATGCTCATATCGCGGGTGCTGAAGGGCTATCAAGTATCAACCAAATCTGGCTTCTTTTTCCACCTATTTAATTTGTGATTTAAAAAAATGGTATATGAAACTTTTTTTAAAGCTGCTTATTGTATAACTTTTATAAGCAATAAGGTTAATGAAACTGGGTGATAAGCCAAACTATTAAACTTGTATTTTAAGTAGCGTCTAATGAAGTTAGGTAACAGATTATTTTAAGTAGTAAACGCGGGCTACTTTTGGCCCTGTAGGGTAACTTTGGCCGTCGTGAATTACTCTGTACACCGCAATTTTTTGCATTTGAAAAGAGTCAAATCACAATGTTGTTGGTCCAATCAAACTGCTCACGTTGTTACGTGACATTGCTATGTGTGAAGCAAAGTATCATGTCTTACAGTATTCTATTGTGGGGAAAAGCTGCTGATAGTTCAAAGATTCAAAGTTCAATATCTCAAAAACTGATTTTGTTGAAACGTAGCTAAGAACCACCTCGTTTACGTCAGCTTTCGGATAAAAAAACCGCATTCAAATCTGTCCAACCGTTTAGGACCTACGATGCCACAGACAGACACACATACAGACACACAGACACGTCAAGCTTATAGCACCCCTCTTTTTCCGTCGGGGGTTAAAAATAAATAAGCCATTCCCGGATACCGTCTCTGACAATGACATGAACATGTGACTGAATGAACGTTGTACGGTTTTACAATAAGTTAAACCTACCTACTGATGTAGTGCAATTGTCAAATAATAGATCGAAGTCCAGCGTTAAACGCCATCTTACCATATTAGTTTGGTATTTTATTTGGTTTTCAATAATTGAGCTGGATGTGCTGGGTAGCGCAGGACCGGTAATTTTGGCACTCTTTGTGGGAGGCCTATGTCCAGCAGTGGACGTCTTTCAGCTGATATGTTGATGATGATGATGAGCTCAACTTCTCTTCTTCACTATTAAACACTAGCTGCTTGCGTGACTCTGCCCACGTATAGGCGAAGCCACATGATATACAGCCTGTGTCCATCATCATCTGGAGTTTTACATTCCAATGAGTAGTTTTAGTTAGCAATACATACCTACGTTTTTTACCTCCCTAGACTTAATCAAAACTAGCTACCCGCACGGCTCTCCCTCGTAGAACCGCGGGATTAAATAAAGCGTATGTCCTCAAACTTTGATAAAGCTACAGTCTCACAGACGTTATTTGTATAGAGTTTAGATTCATTATTTTCTGGCATTATCCACGTTATTCATAATTAACATCGTATTGTTTTATTCAACTTCTCAATTTTTGTGGTATAATCATCTCGAGTGTGGATCTTCTAAATCTCGTTACTAGGCACTGACGGGGGCGTAGGCTTTGGTTTTTGTAATTTAGGAAGTTAGTTTTCCGGTTCACTGGCTATTAAAGACACGGCCAATCGTCCATGGACGCAATTAAAGGCTCAATGGGAAGGTGTTTGACAACAATTTATGGAAACAAAATTATATCTCGTTATGTGTCCCTGCGGCTCTGCCTGGGCTTTACAAAGATTGCGCTTTACTGGAACAATACAAATACTCCTTACTTCACATAAATAAATAAATATTTGGTGACAATCTTACTCAAAGCGACCTGGTCCCAAACTAAGCCAAACCTTTTTATATTTAAAAAGCTGATTCAATTCACAAATCTCATGTTTAATCAGCCGCTATTTATCAAATCGTCCATGAAATCAAACCAAAGTCTTTGTGATAAATCCAATTTTCTCTGCAAAACAAAACACGTCAGTTAGTTTGTTTCGACAATTCGCATTTCAGTATAATCACTGTGTTCTGACACGATATCTCAGTATTGGTGGTTTTTATACCACCGCGGTGGCACACAGACAAACGGCCTGCGTGATGGTAACCAGACAGGTTCCATACACGATTGCCACTTCAAAGGAGTCACAAACGAGTTGCCGACTCTTTATTGATTTGACAATCTTTGTGTCGATGTCAGCGGCCGATCGTAAAATCCGGCAGATCACAAAATTCCTGGGCATATCGTGAAACGCCGCCATTTCATGATACGCCGCTATTTCATGATTTGGCTAAAAGTCGACCAGGCATAACATGATGTACCTGATAAAAAATACGGCAGATCGATTAGAGCAACCCATTCCTCGATATTCCTAGCTCGATACCGGGCACATCGTAAAAATCCGGACGATCACGAAATTCCTAGGCATAAAGTGTATAAAGTAAAAGTTTTTCACAACAAGGACTAAGTGGCAAAATCGACTCAGATCGCGGGTAGGATAGGTAAGGGGTGTCGAGGTTATTTTTTTTATAAAAGAGCGGAAATACTTGTTTGCAAACCCTACTTACGTATAACGAGTATTGAATGATATGGCGGCGTTTCATGATATGCCTAGGAATTTTTTGATCTGCCCAAAAGTCACTGGTGGGTGTTACTTAGCCAGATCATGAAATGGCGGCCTTTCATGATCTGCCTAAAGTTAGTTAAGTTTTGAACGACATGGCGGATGTCATTTAGCCAAATCATGAAATGGCGGCGTTTCACGATATGCCTAGGAATTTCGTGATCTGCCGGATTTTACGATCGGCCGCCGACATCGATACCTAGAGCCAAATGCAGGTCAGACACGCTCCATTTTTTTTTCTCTTATTTATCTGTGTTTTTTTGTCGCGAATAAATGTTTTAGTTTGAGACACTCTCAGCACCTCGCAATCTTTAGATTTCTAATGACTATACCTACTCTTCACCAGCCACACGATACCACATAGCTGCTACAGAGCTAGTAGTGGTTTTAGTATGGCTGCGCCGTCTATTTATATTTTTATTCAATGTTTGTCGTTTTGTGTGTCACGATTAAATGTTTTTTCTCTCTTTTCTTTCAAAGTTAGGTAGCTCAAAATATGAGCGAAATGACAATACGCTGTCAGTGCCCAGATTCTTTAAAAAATGGGATTGAGTACGCTCGATATACTCATGTATAGGATTGTGAAACGTTGCTCCAAATTAACCTCTAGGCTTGGCACAACTTCACCGTGACATCAGTAATTCAACCATGAAATATTTTTGTTACAGCTAAGTGAGGACCTTCGGAATGGGATATTCTTCTTCGGGATGTCAAATAGCCTGGTGAATCCTCTTATTTACGGCGCCTTTCATTTGTGGCCACGGAAGAAACCTCTACACAGACATAGTGACAGGTAAATCACGTTTTCCTTATTATAATACCATTGATTGATAAGAATATCTGAGCAACCTTATGCTGCTTATATATATTTCTGAAACTTTAAAAACGTAACTACATATATTTGCAAACCCTACTGTACCTACACATTTGGTATAATAATACATTATAATATAATACATTATATTTTTATATCTTTATATTTTTGATTATATGTTTGTGTTCTAAATAAATTTAAAAAAAAACAAGCCATATAAAAAAATAATTCAATATTGCTTGAAGATATTGCTTTCAGCTTGTTACTTATTTGGTTTTTAGTCGTTTCTTTATATGTTTTGATAGTTTAAAATATCTAATATATATAAATAATTTTTTTCAGTATCGAGTATGAAATCAAAATAAATGATCAAATAAATCCTTCTTTACTTGCAAACACACCGAACCTGAGTACTAACACTACTGGCCACTATACCAAGTCATAAATGGCACGCTCTATTCTTGCCAGCTAGCCTAGTTAAAACAAAACTCGATCATCAGTCAATTTTACCAATGGATATGGTACTCAAATTTTTTTGTACCAACATATTTTAATTGTCTTCTTCAAAGCCTGTCTCTACGGGGTGCGCCCTGTAATAGGAGCAAATATTCAAAAGGAAGCTTCCTCAGAGCATTTGCAGTAACCCCTTGTGACATCCATTTTAATTTTTATTGGATTCGGAGAAATTTTGATCTAAAGTGATGACCTCCAAGTAATGTATCTTGGCACCACAAGTTCAATAGCACAGCAGTCAATGCAGATTTGAGTCATAATAGTTTTTATCTACGCACATATCATTAGTGCTCTAAAATGCGTTCAGAAACCGTCGGTAATGACCAGCATTATTACAACCAATTTTACTATGACAACTTTCTTGTCTGTGGTAGTAGGTAAAATCTGTACTGTAATGTTATTGCAGTACAGATTATCGGTATCGTTATGAGTTTAAATTTGGAACAGCTGTCAAAACTCAAGTGGGTCTCTAGTCTAGTATCTATAGATATTAAAACAGTTATCGATACGAAACGTCAATTTATTATGTTTTTTCATTTTATTTTTTTTAACATTTTTAACTTTTTTTTTACTTATTTTTTCTTTTTTTTTACCTTTTTTTTTTCTTTTCGAACTTTTTTTTTCCACTTTTTAACTTTTTTTTTACTTTTTTGCACTTTTTTTATTATTTTTTTAATTTTTTGCACTTTTTTTTTACTTTTTGTCACTTTTATTCCTTTTCTACATTTTTTTTACTTTTTTTCACTTTTTTTCACTTTTTTTTCATTTTTTTGCTGTTTTTTTACTTTTTTCACCTTTTTTTTACATTTTCAAAAAATAAATTCCTTTCATTTTTAATTTTTTTTTATTCACTTTTTTTATTTTTTATTTTTTTTTTCAAAGATAACTTACAGGTAGCACTCGTAGCAATGCAGGTCATTTTCCTACGGCTTCTGAACCCATCTTAGAGTACTTATGATATGTGTTTAGATAAAGTAGTGTATGCAACTGTACATAATTGTAAATAAAAACAACTCTCATTATGTATCAGTAGCATAAACTAGTATAGCAGTTTTGTTTCAAAAAATAATTTTGTGATTTTAATTATTACATTTTTATTTCATATTTTTTTTGTTTTTAATATAAAAAGTTACATACCTGTAGTAGGCGACGCGTTTATGTCAACTTTAAACTTTATGTTTTTAATAGGTTATTTTTATATTCTAATAAATTAAGGGGGGAAGGAAGTCTGAGTGGTATGTGCCGCTTATTACGTACGAGGGGCAGGGGCCCGGGAGGGTGGTTAATCACGGATACTATTGGATGTCAGGCAGTCAGTCGCTCACAAACATTACGCGCTTAGACACACGCTTCTCGCTGTCCATCCACCCTTACGTTTTCTTTTGTATCTCTGCATTACTTAATTTCCACCTGTCCCCTACAATACCTATAGCAGAAGAGTAAACAAATACAAGTAAACTTATTTAGAAGATTTTTTATTGTACAATTAAAACCACTTAAAAATAAATGTTCACAAGCTTAATAATCTACCGTTTCATTTTTTGTACCTCTTACACGGCCCGCATTGTATATTAAAACTCAAAACCATATATTTATAAAACACAAATACATCAAACGTCAACCATTTTACACAAGTATTGAAAATTGATATTATGCTGATAATAGTGATAATACATTTTGTTTTCATCCTCCTAGCGTTATTCTCGGTTATGCCAATAAAGGAGCCCGGGGTCCGCTTTGACACCTAAATACATTTGTATTATCAGTATAATATCAATTTTCAATCTTTGGAGTGCGCTACCTCACAAAGTGAAAATCTTCAAACGTCATGTAAATGAAGCCGCCTTTGTTATGAGATGGCCCAGTTTCTTCTGTGTTTGTTTATCCGTTGGGAATTACGTGATCGCATTAAATTTTCAAAGTTCATTCTTGTTCAGTTTCACGGTTTTATGATAAAGTACAAATTATTGAAAATTATAGTGTGTTAGAAAACTAAGGCAACGAAACGCTACGAATGATTACGATTTGCCACGTTGTAGTAAAGTCGTATGGATTTGTACGACTATTATTAAATAGGTATCTACAGTCATGTAGTATATGTTTCATAACTTTAACTAACTTTAGTAACTAATTGATTTGAAACGGGTCATGGCCTCCGAAACCGTCGTCACTCAGTTATCGCCTCTTGTTCCGCAGTAGCTCTTTCAAACCGTAAGCAAAAAATAGTAGATTGTATAACTAAGGTCTAAGATATGCCATATTACCACAAGATGTTTATTTTCCCGACCAGAGTGAGGAAAAATTGTTCGACGCTTTTATACGTAAGATGGCGACTGCGAGAAAATATTCCACCCTCAATATAATAAATTCTACCGCGAAAATGTTGTTTAAATTTGCAGTATGTGATTTTCTACAAAGTGCTTACACATAACAACATACACATAATATTTGATGAGAACTAATTTTCATGGCTGAACGTCGTGCTGCTGTGCCACAAACAAGTAAAATGAAAATAAAAAAAACAAATTACTTCCCCGCCTAGGCCTTCAATTTTGTATGAAATTCCTTTACAGTTATCTCGAGTTGTTCCGCCCGAAACGTGATACTTTTAAGCCTGTTATAACGCACGTAATGACGACATTTCATTGCATGTTTGAGAAAACATTATTTTCCCTGTATACAGTCCGCCGCGCTCGGACGTTTGGTTGGACGCGCCTTTATTTAGGTTTTAATGGTTGTCAAAGAGTATGAACACCTAAAGTTTTGTGAAATTATGTGTTTTGGTCGATTTTAATATAGCTGCATTCCGGTTGGTTTATACCAAACAATACAATGTTTTTGACGTGATAACGTCTTATAAATCGATGAACACCGGCAGCACGCACGAAAAAGTATGACTCATTGTCCCGTCCCGCCTGAGCCGAGCGTTCGGCTTTATGACGTTATCACGTAAAATTATCGTCCGTAAACCGACTTTATAGACAACCAATTTTTTTAAACAGCCAATTTTATTTTAGCTAGTTGCGTAACACATCGCAGTTATAATGTGTTTTTGTTGTATTCAAGTTTACATTTTATATATGGCAAGGCTAATATGACAATCTTTTCGAGCATATGAGCAGTGAAAAAGAAATTATAGCGTTAGAAATAAATATGAAGGATTGTGCAGGCTATGAAACACTCTGCTCAATGTTGTTAACCAAAGAACAGTTTTTCGAAAATGTAATCACTTATGCGCTGCTTGGGACTATGTCTACAAAGGTAAAGGCCACTTCTGCATTTGGCGGGGTGGGATAGGTATGCAGAGTATTTTGTACTGTACCGAGAACTTACTCTTGTCGCCCAGATTTCCTTACTTTTCGGTATAACATTTGCGCAGTAGTATTATGGTCTCGTCAGTCTCCGCGTACTTGTCTTGGAATTTCGAACTCTAATGGGGGAGAAATTAACAAAGGTATCAAATTCAAAATCCCGATAATCAATCTGGGTCTTATGAGAATGTAGCGCGAACGCGTACAATATTATACTGCATTCGTATCGTATCGCCTCGCTTAAGGTACTGCTTCCCCCGCCAATCTTTAAGCTCTCCTTGAAATGTATAGGCGTGCAGTAAATATTCTGTGTTGACTTTACTAGCAGCTCACAAATACGGCACCGAGTCCGCACTTTACTTAACGTTATTTATTAAAATGATGAATCTTATATCTCGTTTCCCGTCTTTGCTTTGAGAATCTCAATACGGTTGACAGTTGGACCTAAATAAATGTTTGTCTAGAACATGCCGAACCCTTCTTCCTGCCAGAACCCGGACAAACGTCGCATCCGTCTTATAAATAGTTAGACCTGTTTATGAATCAGCATCAGGCAGTAACTTTTACTACCGCTCTCTTGATTTCGGATTAAACTATCGGAAGTCCTTAAATTGCTTTGAAAACAGTTCAAAGCCGCCTAAAATTCGCTTGGCAACAGAACTACAGGGGCCACAATCGATTTAGGGATGTTTGAAGTTGGCAAATCTTGTTGCAAGAAGTAAGTGAAGTAGCTATAAGTTTATATTATTTATAATATACGATTTATTTCACAACAACGGTTAGATACCAATTACACTTGTGCAAGAGATTATAAGTACATATATTACTTACATTACAAGTTTTACTTAACCATAATTAATGACATTCTTACTATTCTCACGTTCTCACAATAAGAGAGACACCTTGACGCCAATTAATACCAACCTACAAAAATATATAGATATTGTTCTATATATTGTTTTTACTTGTCCTTTTATCTTTTTTTCTGTTTTTCCGTTTTGTATACTTTATTTTGTTTGTTGGATGTTGCAAAATGCCAAATAAATGATTTATCTATGTAGGTATCTATCTATCTGGTAAAAAATGTGAAGATGCGGATGGAAGACTGGCCCTGAATTAAATTTACTGTATCATTGTAATTCATTGACTCCTGATAGGTACGTACCTACAATAGACAGGGAATAATATCAGAAACAGTAATGGATTCTTGGGACTTCCGAATACAGAAGTACCCTTTTTGGTTAGAGTAAGCAAAAGCAATTTCCTGTGAGCCTGCCTTTCCTGCGTACGTTCAACGTCAAAATATATGCACCTTACTCCATTGTAATAAGGATAAAAGTCTTTGACGTCGACTGACAAGTTGAAACACATAATATCAGTCGTTGAATAGGAAACCTAGTATAAGTATTCGACTGTCATCGACAAAACTGTATGAATCTCAGATTTCCCAACCATTATTTAAACGTTTTTTGTTAATTGAAAACGTTCTTGTCTTAGCGATATGTTAGTTTTTGATTATAGTAAAAGTATGTCATATTAGAACAAGCATTAACCAGTTAAAAAAAGCTGTTTTCCGACTAAATACGAATAACTAACAAAAATAAAATTCATCATCAAAATCGGTTTACTTAGTATCTTAAAAACTACGGTGGAACACACGTAAACACAAACTTTTTTTTTATGAGCCTATTGTGTGTCCCACTGCTGGGCAAAGGGCTCTCCCCGTGATCTCCATGCGTCCCTACTAGACGCCTCTTCCGCCCAATTGCTGAGGAATACATCCAGGTCGTCCCGCCATCTCCGTCTAGGTCGGCCCGTCTGCGTCACCCGTCATGTGGCACCCACTTGTTAGCTATGCTAGCCCACCTATCTGGATGCATGCGACAGACGTGGCCGGCCCAGTCCCAATTGAGTTTGGCAGTTTTTACACCCACATCAGCTATGCGTGTTTTGGAGCGCAGTGTAGTGTTTCGGACCCGATCCGTCCTTTTGCACACAACCATACAAGTAGACTGCTAAAATCATATCCTTCCTTTCGGCTCTAACGTAGTCGGGCAAAAAGTAACGCAACAGTTGCAGAAAATAGCAAAGTAAAGTAAAGCTTACAGTAACAGAGTATAATGGATTCTAATTAAGTGAAATTAAATCTTCAATTAGAGTATTGGCAAACAGATAAAAACTCCGGACAACGTCCTTAAAGGAAAATGGGTGACCCTACCCAAAATAAAAAGTGGAATTAAAACAGTAGTCAGTATAATTTTGCTACACTATTAACACAAAATAAACATCTTTTTTAATCATTAAGTTAAGCCTTTATTACATTTAACTTTTTTTGATTATGTATTTCACAGTATAACACATTTTTTGCTGCTCTTTTTCTATATTTTTTAACCCTTAACAAGGCAATGTACTCTATGGGATCACATGATTTTATACTTTAGTTCTCTATGATAAGGTCCAAAACCAATGAAAAAGTGAATTACTTAAGGAGCATTCCACGGAAAAGTCCACCGTTGTCCCGTACGAACACGAATTTTCAGAAAATTGGTAAGTTTTGGAGTTTCTTTTTTTGCGACAATAGAGTCAAATTATGGTCAGAATTATATTATAATATTAGGTCCTTACCTATGAAATTGGCGGTGTGTATGGAGAATTTTATGAAAACTGTGATTTTCATACATTGAATTTTGTGGATTATTCAGCAATGTCAAATTCAAAGCAAACTAAATTTTGGTAGGAATATAGAAAACTTTTATGCTACTTTACACATATCTTCATTCCTTAAAAATAGTTCGCATCATACAACTATACGTAATTGAAACACTTTAACCGGCAGCACATGAAAAAACACTAAATAAAAAATTCAAACCTATTTTTTGTATTTAAAACCTTTGTTATATATAGTCTAATAATGAAATTAAAAAATAATTTGGAAGTTGCAATAGAAATGAATAAATTACGTACAAAATCATATCTGTGAAAAAAACGCCAATTTCATAGGTAAGGACCCAATATTACAATTAAAATTGCAACGATAACTCTAATGACAGAGATATACGCGCGTTTGTCCGGGACATCTTGTGGAATGCCCCTTAACCAAGGCTTAAACTTTAAATGGGTAGTAAGCTAAAATATCATCTGTCGTGTTCAAAAACTACAGGTTTCAGGTTTTTAAGGATGAAACAGCGAGATTTAAATTCACACTATTCCTTAAAAAAAACATGCTATCCAATTTCTTAAACTATACAACAAATAAGCGTACAAAAATCTTTGCCCCATTAACCAACATAAAACAATGCACCTAATCCCTAATTCCTATATTACCATGCTAAAATAAAAATATTATACAAATTTAAATATTTAATTACCTAAATAATAATTAATTACATCAAGAGCAAAAAACTTGACGAGAGTGAGAAAAAGTAAGCAACCGACCAATGATGAATATTGGTTTTTGCGTCTTGGATGTTTTCTATATTCATGTACTTATTTCTAATAAATGTGTCAATGTCAGATTTAGGTTTACGTCTCTTCTGTGGACATTGCCAAAGGCTATAAAGCCAAACTTTTGGTTGAACTCTGAATCCGCAAAAGCGGCGTCGCCTCTTCTAAAGTTATATGCGATAAAAACATATTATGAATATATGAACCACAGAAAAGACGATTTAGGTTTTTTGACTGACAATGACCAAATAAAGTAGGTACATCAAGAGCAAAAAACTTAACGAGAGATAGAAAAGTTAAGCAACTGAACAATGATTAATATTTGTTTTGTGTCTTGAATGTTTTATATTTATTCATCGAGTACTTATAACACAAGCCTTATTGAGCTATCTATATAGGGCTTATTTAATGTTCGTAACATATATATTTTTTTTAATTTCAGGGAATCTGGTGGACATCATGCTTCGCTCCTCAGACGTGGGGACCATACATCATCAGTGAGACTGACCACCATCAGATCTATCAGGTCTTCAGCCAAATACTCGAATGGAAATAATGTAAGCTTATTATAACTACGAAGACGCAACATACGGTCCCCGATTATAGAAGAGGAACTTGGGTGTAGCTTTAATTTCCAATAGATAAGTTCCTATAGTACGTGCCACATAAAGTTAGTTCTATGATGTTAGGTACTAGGAAGTGTCAGAGAGGTTCGACGGATGTGCGGGAGGCGACTTGAGGCTAACATCGGAGACGCAAACTTAGTAGCGCGTATTGCACTTCGTTCATTTATCATTACCTACTCCTAAGTCCTAGTTATAAGGTTGTTTAATTGAGATATGAAATGAGATTAGCATATTTAAATCTGTGACTCGCCGTATAGTTGAAGTTAAGCATAAAATTATTGTTAGATCTAAATGTATAGCTACATACTTGGTGGCAAGGTTTGTAAATTAATCTTCCCACGTTAGAAATATTATAATTCCAGTACAGTACAGTAAGTAATTTTTTAACTTATGTTCCGACTTGCAAATGTAAGTATGAAATAACATCAGTAACTTCGTAAAATCATTGGTATCTGAACAATATAAAGCTTAGAGGAGTTTTTAAGTTTTACGATCGTAGGCACATTTCCTTACCAAACAATATTATTGTCAATACATAAAAATATATAATACTAGATTCTGCCCGCGACTTTGTCAGCGTGGAACTTGTTTATATCGTACCTCCATACAAACTTCTGTCCCGCATTACGCTGCTTTAGGGAACAACTAAAACTAAAAGCATTAAATGTCTTGTCTTACCGGGACCTAAACAAATTAGCCGAGGACCGAGAGAACTGGCGCCTACTCCACCGACAAGAGCCAAGCTCTTAAATATTGATGATGATGATGAACTACTTCCGGGATAAAAGTAATGAAAAAAGTAATTCCGGGATAAAAGTAGTGATAATGACAGAATAACGGGCAATCAAATGTTAAGTGTCATCCTGCGAGACAGGCATAGCCTAGCAGGTGACACTGGCAATCTCATTAATCTTAAGCCATTATAACAGTAATCGGTAACTAGTATGTCACAGAAACCATGTTTTGTTTAAATTTGTGTCACTGTATTAAATAAACAATTTTTATTTTTGAAGTATCCTATGTGTCCTTTCCCGGGCTTAAAATTCCATTATACCTAATTTCATCTTAATCGGGTCAGCGGTTTTAGCGTGAAAAGGTAACAGACAGACAGACAAAAGTTACTTTCGCATTTATAACATTAAAACATCTCATATACATCATCATTACTACATCGCGAACGGTCTAGAACGCAAAATGTCATCATTTTCTCCGTTTTATCTTTGCGTTAGCGATGTCGACGGAGCCCCGCTGCCGCGGGGCTCCTATTTCTGTGCTATTTGGCCTTCGGCTATTAGAAGATACCTAACAAACCTAACCTACCTATGAGTAGTCATTCTGCGTTCTAGACCGTCCGTGATGTAAACTATAAGCGGCGTAGGGGTCGGGTTGCATAAAGTTTAAAAGTCATATTGTTGATAGGCATAGGTACGTGGATTCATCATTACGCATAATTGTAAATAGTCATACATTTATGCGCATAACATTTTGAATCATAATGTTTAAGAACATAATGTGTATTGCGCATAAATTTGTAGAGCATAAAATTATTAAAGCATACTTTATAATGGACATAAATTGGTTGCTCATAAAAATATTTAACCATAAGTACTTTAGAAACGCATAAACTGCAATACGCATAAGCCTATGTTCTCTTTTATGTTGGGTCACAGTTTTAGGTCAGAGTGTAGCAAAAGGTAAGGGCAGTCAATATAAAAGTTTACAAACAAGTTTTAATAACAAGTTTTTCCGCTCTATTATAAAAAAAATTACCTCGAAGACGAACGCGGGAGCTTTGCTCCCGCTTTCGTCTTCTAACCTAGCCGCGATTAGAGTCGGTTTTGTCACTAAGTACCTGTTCCCTACTGCCACCACTATCTTGGCATTGGTTGGTCGATCTCTAAGGAAATTTTATTTGTTATATATTAAACATACCTATTATTATAATTTTTGTTGCTTTTAAAAAAAAAACACCGCCATCTTAAGTCCGTCATCATAATTTATGCAAAGTGATCGTTATGATTTATAATTTTAATCAACAATATTATTGCTTGATAAATATATGACATTAACAAAAATTGCTAAAAATAATTATAAATATCAATATATCAATATAATGACTACACTACATTTATTATGTAAGCCATTCGACATAATGGTAAAACCAATTATGACTCCATATAATTATGACAGGGAACAATTATGCCATAAAACAATTTATGCCAAACAAAAAATATGAGCATCAACTTTATGCGTAAAGTGTTTTGGCAATTGATATTATGACAATAGTTGTTATGCAACTAGATGGCCACCCCTATAAGCGATGTAGGCAAAATATTACACTAGTCACTTTGCGTTCTATACCGTCCGCGAGTATACCATTTAAGCGGGACTATGCCTTTTTTAGGGTTCCGTACTCAAAGAGTAAAACGGGACCCTATTACTAAAACTCCGCTGTCAGTCCGTTCGTCCGTCCGTCTGTCTATCACCAGGCTGTATCTCACTGATACCATGATAGTTCCAGCTGAAATTTTCACAGATGATGTATTTCTGTTGCCGCTATAACAACAAATACTAAAAACACAGAACAAAATAGTTTTTTTATAAATAATGGTACGGAACCCTTCGTGCGCGAGTCCGACTCGCACTTGGCCGGTTTTTTTTTATTACTCGGTCAAACCCAATTTATATAATTGGAGTACCCAAAACCGACGATTGTGTCATGAAACTGAATGAAGCAAGAAAGGTTTGTCAAGATCGTAGCAAGTGGAAATCCTTGATTTCTGCCTACCCTTCCGGGAAATAGGCGTGATTATATGTTATATATGTATGTAAGTTATTAAAAACAATATAGTGAAAACATCATGTTAATTGAAATTAATTATTAAACTTTAACCATAAATAAAATGGCCAAAAAAAATTTGAGTTTTAGAAAACATTTATAATTATTGATTTTCTTAAGTATGTCTAAAATAAATATATTGAGTCTTTTGGTCAAAGCATCTCGCTTCGTATTTTAGACTTAGTTCTGTTATTTTGTGTAATAGGTAGTCACGGCCACTTACTTGTGATTCAAAATGATAATCATAAAGTCTTTTCAAAACACGTTAGTAATGACTGGTAAGGTAAACGCTGCTCGACGGTGTACGAGTATAATTCGTCGGGTGACAAGCAAAAGTCACTACCAAAACTGTCACTGGTCTTCGAAACCTCGTATCTCGGTACGTAGTCGATATGAAGATACGACCTTTTATTTAAGTAGGTATTTGTTACTTAGTGAGTTTTGCTTGTCACCCGACGAATGGCGGGGCACTCTATTTCAAAGTGACATGGCTTAAATATGAATGAATAATAATCCTGTTAGTTCGAATTTAACCCATATTGCTTTGACATAAAGTACCCATGCCATATACCTACTAGTACCGCGTTGCGCACTCGGAAGTTTAGCTTATAACCACTTTTGATATAACGTAACATTTAATATAAATAAACGTTTGATATAACGCGTTTGACAAAACGAACCTAACCTAACCTTATGTAGGCCTCAGAAAAAATACAGACACAAAATGTCTACAGTACTTACTGAATAAATTGTATCATATCTAACGTTACATTATATCTGTCGTTCGGGTTATACCAAAAGTTTCAAAATTATCAAAATTATAGGAATGCAAGGAAAATTCTGTTTAAATAAATATTCCTGTTAGTCAATTTAATTCTAAATACTATTAAACGAGCAATATTTGTATATATATATATACAGGTTGTGGCCTGTAATAGGAGCAAATATTCAAAGGGACGCTTCCTTAGAGCATTTGTAGTAACCCCTTGTGTTCCACTCATTTTAATTTTTTTTGGATTCAGAGATATTTTGATCTAAAGTTATGACCTCCAAGTAATGTATCTTGGCACCACGACATCATAGCACACCAGTCAATGCGGATTTTGAGGTCACATCATGTAACGAGTCGTAATAGTTTTTGCATTTCTGTTTTCAAAAGATATTTTTTATTTAATTGTTTTTGTGTCTTTAAAATAAAAAGTTACTGATAGCACTTCAGAAGAGTAAAAAATATAACTTGACTTATTTTGACGAAATAATTAAAAAAAGAGTTATTTTTTTTCAAGTTTAACCATGTGGAAATAATTGTTCACAAGCTTAATAATCTACCGTTTCATTTTTTGCTCCTATTACAGGCCACACTCTGTATATTTGCAATCACGTTCTCGAAAACGGCTCACGATTTCGATGAAACTTGGAATACAGGGCTTTACGGGGGCGAGAAATCGATCTAGTTAGGTCTCATGTCTGGGAAAATTAGTTTTCTCCGTATTTTTTCAATTTTCACCCGAGCAGAGTTCGGTCGCCCAGGGACTTCTAAACAAACAAGCAACAGGACTTTTAAAACTACTCCAGTTATTTTCTCTAGAAAATAACATCATCATTATTAACTGGAACTTGAATTGTAATAACAATGTAGTTATTTTCCTTTCTCTGCCAAGTGCGTGCAAATACTTACCCGTATTTGAAACGATTATAAGTGTAAGAAAGCCAATTAGTTATTTTAAAATATAAGGTACCTACCTACTCTAATGTAAATATGGTAGTCTTTGTGTTAATGTAAGTGTTTAAAAACTATGTGTAGCACAGAGATGCAATAGTCATAACTGAAATACTTTTTTTGTTATTTAAGACAGACTACTTAATAATAAATTTGATGTAATTGTAGTATGATATGATAACCGTTACGTTGTTATCTATATATAAATAACATATTGTGTAAATAACCTATTATTATTCGGGGAGGTTACTTTTCTTTGCACCTAATTGTATCATGAACAGACAATTTTGTTAAACAAATCCTTTGTTTATTAAATGGTTAAAATATGTTTTATTTTAATTCCATGAAGTAAATATGGTTAATTTATAAAACTTCACTGTATAAAAGATATACATACATAAGTACCCGTTGATCATTATTAAGGAATTCATTAACATCGGCCGTTAAGAAATACGAGCATGAAAACATTTATTTATCATATCGTATTTCACACCTGATATTAAGAAAAAAGTCATTGTTGTCCTCAAAGGAGGGATTTCAGTTTTCTTCCTAGAAGGTATGAAAAACAGCAAATTGTGTCACTCGGTAACAAAATTATTTTCGTTTTTTGCGTGAACACTCGAATCCCTCGTTATGGCCATGATGTTTCGCTTTACTCAGAATTCAATATACCGCGCTCGCCGTAAATAAAAAAATTTGCTCCCTTGAGACACAATCTACTACTTAATGTTACAATTACGGTGTTATGTAATAAATGTTCAAGTTATTTATAATACTGTGTTGTTCAAAAATAACATTTGGTTTCCAAGAAGTAACACCTTGATGGTATAAGGTCAATCTGAAATCTGTTTGAATCCTTAATGAATTCAAAAACAACATTGAGTAGCTTGAAGCATTTGAGCACTTTTTTTTTGCATTTTCTTTCTCTCATTCTTTCATTAAGGTAAATGTACCAATGCTCGACATGACACCTTGATGCCTAGCAGTTGACGCCTATTGTACACCTCTATTGTTTTAACATAATATTCAAAGTGTCATGTATTAAGCCAGTGTCAGCTAAAAACGTTGTATAAAACCGACAGGACTACCAATTTGGTAGTACCAAACAGATGCTTGCAATATATTGCATATGTATTGTACACGAGAAAATATATTCTGAAAGTAAACAATTAGTAAATCAAAATAGATTTTTATTTTACCACCAAAGTCCTTTCCTTCATTTTGCGGGGCAGAATCGGTAAGTGGCATTTTATACTTTACCAAAACCTTAATCTAATAGTAGGTACTGATAGTATTACATTTGCTGTAGTATGTGGGACGGCATCCCTTCAAATGTAGGCGCGCATCTGATCAATCATCACGGCTATCCCAAGACGGGTGACATTGAATATCCGTCTCTTTCTAACCGTTCTAATTAGAAAGAGACGGATATATCGTCACGACACAGCTCGCGAGCCGTCCTGCGGTAGCCGCGCTATCACATATCACTTGATAGACACTTGACTCTAGCAGCTAACTGCGGATGTGATTCTTAGGGCAGGTAGCACCAGCTGACGATTACAGACCCATCACCGTTAAATATGGGCCGGCAGTTGTCTTCCCATTGAAACTTGTCAATCGTTCCACACATTCAGATTTTAGCGAACACCGTTTACGATGACAGACGGTTTGTTGCAACCCACCCTTTTATTATTATTATTATTTTGTTTGTGGGCCTTAATATGCCGCTTCGACCAGCAAGTGATCTATTGTGGCAGCCCTTGTTTTAGAGTTCACCGTTAAGTCCCGTTGCCTCCAGGAAATTCCAGATTCTTTGGGCGGTGATATGTTGTACTTCTTGTGGGTGCATTATGTGCCGCCCTAGGTAGGTACTTCTTTTATGCATGAGTGGTCCGCAGGAGCAGAGAATGTGCATTGCAGTCTCCTCTGTCTCCTGGCAGAACCTGCAAGTTGTGTCCTGCTTCATACCCATTTGAAACAGGTGTTTGTTCAATTTGCAATGTCCTGTTTGCAACCCACCCTTAGGCTTACTCACTTTTCAGTATGAAGGGAAAAGCCGATTTCTTTTGAGAAAAGTATGTTAATATGAAATCGTAGACCGTATATCGGAATCATGAAACAAGGCATGTTATTAGACGCTCGGTATATTACGCTTCCATTATCTAGCATAAATACCAAAACAGGCATGAGATATTAATAGTAATCTAAGAAGCCTGTGTTAGTCGCATTTTCCCCGCGAAAGCACAGCGCCAGTCGTCTGTTAATAGTAATGATACTCTTGAAAGAAACCTAGTCTAAAATAGATGGTAAGGAATTTTAGAGTAAATAAGGTATTGGACGTCCAGAAAGCTGGCCCACAAAGATCGGGTAGTCCACTTCTTTTCGTAGGCTATATTGTGTCTGTCTATCTGTCTGTATGTCTGCCTGTCTGTCACCAGGCTGTATCTCACTGATACCGTGATAGTTCCAGTTGAAATTTTCACAGATGATGTATTTCTGTTACCGCTATAACAACAAATACTAAAAACAGAATAAAATAAATATTTTTATAGATAATGGTACGGAACCCTTCGTGCGCGAGTCCGACTCGCACTTGGCCGGATTTTTTTCTCACTGCACCCACCTTAGCAAGTTTCTGTTTTGCTATACGGTTGACTGGTAGAGCTTGCCATGTGGCATTAAGTCCGCCCTTTGTACTTATTTTATTTGTGCAATGAAGTTTAAATACAATTATTTATTTATTTAGGTAATTAGGAAGATGGTAAATTATTTCGAATGAATGATTCGTCAGTTCTAGGGGGTAATCACGTAACGTTCCGAACGCGCGTCGGTACAATTTAACTGTCAATTTTCCATATAAAAAAGGACATTTAGACCTACCCGACGTTCGTACAACAATGCGTTACGTAATCGACCTGCGCGGCGTGGGTAGCCACGCCGCGCCTAAGCTGCGTGGTTGCAAAATAAAGAACAATATTTTAACCTTTCTGTAGCGAAGTAACTGTTTGGTGTTTCGGATCGACATTTGGAAACCAAATTAAAATGCAAATATAACTGCGGATAAAGCAATAAGATTAGATAAATTAAAAATGTGTAAGCCATTTCGGTTGTTAACGTCATGAAACAATCATAACAGTTGATATATCTGTCCCATGATATCAATTTCGAATTTTTTACTTTGGCTGTTACTCCATGGAACACGGTGTTGGCTTACATACCTATATCATTGTAGCATTTTGTAGCAGACTGTATTCTTCTACTAAATGTGTGTTGTCGATATTGTTCTATACAATACACCGAAATGAAGCCATTGTACTAAATTCAGGTGCGTGAAGACCAACCTAATTCCTTTATTTAATGATAATGAAATAGGAACATGGCCTATGTTAAAACTTGTGCTTGCTCGTATATTTTGACATTTGACATTGCTTAGGATATCCTAATTATGTATACAAGTTTATTGACATTATTATTTTTCTTTTTGACTTTTACTTGTGACATTTTCTATTGTTTTTATAATGTCAAATTATTATAGGTGTACATATTGATCATCTCTTAGTGAATCCATCTTATTTTAGATGTAAAATGAAATTTTATTTTCTAAAATAAATAAATTAATCTATCTATCTATACATAATGTGTAGAGGAAAATCCCCAAATGTGGTAGTCCACCTTACTGAATATAGGACAGGATTTTGATGAAAAAGATGTGCAATTAGGGCTCGTGGTCTTCTCTCCCGCTCACTGAGCATAAGCGTGAGCGACATAGAAGTGCGTGTTCGTAAGCGCGCATATCATGTTTTTTAATATTAATTTTTTGTGCGTTTTAATAAATAAAAAATTAATAGCCAAGTTCCCTCAAACATAATATTACCGATGTTTAGAACCAATTTTAATATGTTTAGGTGGTTGTGCATAATTTGTTGTGATTTTATAAAGTGTATTTTAGACTTAGGATCGTGATTTTTTTCTATAGAGTGAAAGTCAAAAACTCAGGATTCGAATAGCTGTTGTCCCTCGAGAAAGGCCTCAATATTGCTAATAAAATTTAAGAGTATTATAATCCAAACAAGAGCTACATCTTTTTAAAAATACGTTTTCTGAGCTCACGCCGCCTTAAGAAATATCAGTCAGAAAACTATCTGGTAATAAATAAAAAAATATACGATTAAATAATTTTCTCTGTAGAAAAACTTACGTACATACCTATTCTGTAAAAAGGTAACACAATATGGACCATGCACTTTTAATACAAATTTAGGGTTCGTAATATGCACAACAGTAATTGCGGAATGATGATTAGTGGAGTGTTCTCGTTGCATAGTAGTCTTATTACTAGAGGGCGGAGTACCGGTGGCAAATTTCACACAAAAGGTATGGAGTCGTTTTTTTATAATTATTATTTTAGGCTTGAATAATAAAATTATTCATGTACCTACCTAATGTACTTAGTATGGTACCTACTCGTAAATTGGAAGTAAGTACTTAACATTTATTTTCATAAATCGATTTCAGGAATAGTAATGATAATGTTTTGATGAGAAAACATATTATTATGTATTATAGATATTAACAACATATAACATTATATTTGTATGCTCGTAAGATAATTTCTATAAGTTCCTAAAAAATATTATGCAAAATTCATCATTTATTCGTTATTTATTTAATCATAAGAATACTTAGGCGACTCCATAACTTTTGTGTGAAATTTGCCACCGGTACTCCGCCCACTACTACTAGGTTTTATTTCGATTTTGGTGGCTCCATGTCGGTAATCAAATAAAGTATAACAGTTTGTAACCATGGACCATTAGTCCATATCTGAAACCACACTGTCTATTGGTCCACAATATAAACCAGTAGCATTTGCAAGTATGATTTTCTAAATAAATAGTAGTAACTACAATGCACAGTCATGCACACTGTTACAAAAGCTTACTAACTAAATCATGTTTTTAAAATATCGGGGTTCGACTATAAGCGGGTGTAGTTAAAGGGCATAGTAATTATTCAAATTATTCCATTTAAAAGTAAATTTAAAGCAACCAATAGGATCCTTATGCTTTTATAAAATCAAAATTGTATAACACCTGCGCACCTAAACGCAGTATTTCACGAGCAAAACAGCAATGTACTTGATTGTCTATATAACGATTAGTACAAATAGAAAACTGTGACGTCATACTTCTATGTCAATTAGTATGAACCGTTCGGCTGCCGCCAGCGAGGTCCGTCTTTGTCTCATTTTTTTTTAATATTTATGTTCTTTAATTGTAGTCGTTCCCGTACAAACATTTGTTCCTCCACTAAAACTGGTACGAATGGCATCGTATAAAAACGTAGTAATCTTGCCTGTTGCTTCCTAGGTTGTATTTATTTGTAAATATTACCTGGCACACCCAACGACTATAATATTATAAACGGGAAATTATAGTTTCAGTTTCAGAGAGTTGAGTAAAAACAAGAAGTAATTATTTATGAATACTTCGCTTTGAGGAAATTTAACTTGGTTCCTTTTGTTGGTGGAATAGAATGCAGGCTCTGTTATTTTTTACTTTTGTGTTTAATTAGGCCCACAAAGTTAACATAAAAACCTTAAAATTGTACGATGTTACCCTACAAATATTTATCTTATACCCAAGTCAGGTTTTTTTAATTAAGTTCAACGTTGTTAGACGAATTTAATTTTACTGAGAAAATCTCATGTTCATTCCCGTGTCGGATTTGGCTAAGCTTTTTGCAAGCATTCTGAAAAGAGGCCTTTTCTCATAGTTTGTATGAATCAGGATATATATATAGTATGGAAATTCAAATGGTTTATTGCCAAATCGCGATAATAATAAAATTATATCCAGAAAAATAAATAATAAAACAATCAAGCGTTAAATAACGAAATGTATTAATAACACCCATATCACCACACTGTCACCTAAAACGATATGTTTGCGTTTTTACTTGACTTTTCCTGGTAAATAAATTGCGTTTTCTGATATTTGTTTAAAAAGCGAACTACTACTCAAAAAACGCACGAATTTCTAAGTTAGGTCAATTAAAATGTAAGTAAATCACTCAAGGATGCGGCAGCATTGTGGCCCTAGAGGATTCTGTATTTTTAATACATTTGGAAATCACATGCATATTGAGACCCTACTCAATAAGGGTTAGAATAAATATAAATTTGGAAAAGACAACATGATAAGTTAAAAATTGTGTGTTACCGGGATGGAATGTGGACATTATTAGTGTTTTTTCTAACTTTTGAGTTTTCGACATTTCTCCATTTCATGTATGATGAAGTTTCGTAATGAAATGGTTTCGTTGTGTTGAAAACCGGATGGCAAAAACCTTATTCATTTAAAAATGCGAAAACAAAAGAATCCGTGATACGAATAATATGTACCTTTGCTTTGCCCTTTAGATAGCAGGTTTAAAATCTTTAGATTTACACCGCAGTTCAGTCGACGTCAAATATATGCATACATTTTCGCCTTATTACACAATAAATAAGGTGTAAAAATGTACAAAACCTTTAACGACGACTGTAAAATGCAAAGAAAATGCTATGAGGGTCCCGAGTTAAACAATACACCGGAATGAAGCCATTGTACAAAAGTCAGGTGTGTAAAGACGAACCTAATTCTAATATTAAATTAAATTGAAGAATGGGCCACGTCAAAACTTGTGCTTGCTCATAGTAATGACTTTTTTTATACCATGCATGTCGGTGATAAATAGGCAAACGGCGTTTCTGATAGTAAAAAGACACCATAATAATAGTAATAGAGCTTAATCTTGAGAAATATGCCTTTACATTCACCAAAAAATGTAAGGTATGTTAGGTGTGTTTCACACATAGCTAAACTTATTTTTTACCCATCGATAATCAATAAAGTCTCAATTTGTTTCAATATTCTCAATGTCCAGCCAATGTCAGATAAGAGAAGATGTAAGCGAGCAGTAATCGGGTCGGACAGCTCTCTCATAGAATTTTTCACTACGTGGCTCAATAAAAAAGGGATCCATTTGCCAAGCCAGTGTTATATTTTTCTAATACAATAGTACATAACTGCAGACGCCGGGAAAGAAGGGCTTGCCGGGTGAGTAGGTATAGTGATACGAAGCCGTCAAGCCCTTTTCACGGCCGGGCATGTATAGTGCTTTTCTCAAACATGCAATGAAATAAATAAATAAACACTCCTCAAATTAAACTTATTTTCATGGCTGAATGCCGTGATGCTGTGCAACAAATAGTGGAATGAAAATTAAAAAAAAAATACTTCCCGGCCTAGGCCTTCAACTTCGTCTGAAATTCCTTTACAGTTCTCTTGAGTTGATCCGCCCGAATCGTGATACTTTGGAGCCTGATATACCACCACGTAACGACGACATTTCAATGCATGTTTGAAAAAAGTAACTTGAATAGGAACTAACTTAGAAAGTTTTTTATACCACCACTGTGGCAAATAAGGATCTGTCTGATGATAAGCAAAACCGGATACATGCTTACGACTCCAGTGTACATAGTAGTCCCAAGCGCTTTGCCGACTCTTTGTTCACTTGAGAATTCGTTGTGTTGCCAGCTAAGAGGCAAAGGCAGTTCCCTTTCTCTTAACACAGCGCATCATGGGAAGGTTTGTGTGACCTTAGTCACCACCAGGAACACAACACCATCACGTACCAACAGAACAGGTAATGTGCCATTGTATTGAACTAACGACGTTGAAGCTTTTTGATCAACCTACTCGTACTCCGTGAACAACAAGGAAATGAGATCCACAGAAATTGCATTGGGGATCTAGTCGAAAATTTATTGATTTGGAATCGGTTTTGTATATGACGCGCGTGCCCGTTCTGTGTTACCTTAAATTTGGTGCACGTTGATGCAAGCGCACTTGACAAAAGCAAAGCTGAAAGAAAATTACGTTCCTCGGATAGATTCCTTCAGACTATTATTAATGGGAGAAACAAAATTTTATGGACATAAATGAATAGATACAGTCGACGACAAAGAGATGTATGTTTTTTAATGTTACAAAATGATGTATGTATGTTTGTGGGTGTTTGTATGGATACATGTATTTGTAGTCGACTGTACATATGCGAAATGGAATAGAAATAACCATGAATTACTTCTGAATAAACTAAATCGATATGGAATCCAAAACAATGCCTACAATCTATTCACCTCATTTTTGTCAGGCCGAAAACAAGTAGTGAAATTACTCACTGACGGCAAATCACTACAATCCGACGCAGGGGAAATAAATATTGGTATTCCTCAGGGTTCTGCCCTAGGAAATACCTTATTTTTATTGTTTATAAAAGACCTTCCGTCGAACATTGTGGCTGGTTTGTCTGTATTGTTTGCCGACGACACAACTGTGCTAGTTAGTGCAAACTCTTACGACCAGCTAAGCCATACGATTGGTGAGGCTTGTAGTCAATTAAGGAACTGGTTCTCGGCAAATGGGCTTCTATTAAATTGTTCAAAATCTAACATAATGCTATTCTCTGGCCGAAAGATTTCGCTTCCGCCGTGTATGGCCAGTAGTCCTATGCCACTATGTAACGAGAGCAAGTTCCTTGGGTTCATAGTTGACTCAAATTTGAATTGGAAGCGCCATGTAGACAGTTTGTGTGATAGGTTGGGTAGTGCCGTCTTTGCCTTGAGAAAATTGAAACCATTGATCTCCAGGGAGGCATTGAAACAGGTGTACTTTGCTTATTTCCACTCAGTTATTTCTTACGGCACAATCCTCTGGGGAAACTCTACAGACGCAAAGAGAGTGTTAATTGTGCAGAAACGAGCAATTCGTACACTTGTTGGAGTAAAACATAGGCACCCCTGTAGAGAACTTTTCAAATCTCAATGCATTATGACTCACAATACTTATTCGACTGTTTAATATTTGTAAGAATGAACATTTCTCAGTTCCAACGCGTGGACTTTCCAGGGAAACAGCTTCGTTCTACAGGGCGGCTGAGAACTGTTCCTCGTCGCATGGCGCTTTCAACAAAGAACCCCCGCGTCATCGGCCCCACATACTATGAACGATTACCCGCCGATATCAGAAATGAACAATCTGACGAAACATTTCGGCGCAAGCTGAGAAATCTTTTGTTGATCAACCCTCTGTACTCCGTGAACGAGTACATGGAACTTACTTTTTAAATGATGTACCTAATAAATTGACATTGCCGCCTGATGATTGCTTTTAATTGTATCAAATGTTATTAAGTGTTTTTAAGTATTATAATATTCTGTTTTAAGTTTTAGTGATAGTATTTATTGAGAGAATTATGTTTTGATATTTTTTATATAATTCGTTTTTATTATGTTGACATGAATATTTTTTAAATTTTATTATTATACCTACTGTATAACAAATGACGATCCTTTTTGGGAGATAGAATTATACTTTATTTTTACATTTCAATTATATTGACGATCATGGTAGAAATTCTTGTAATTTTGACATTTATGCAAATTTATATTGTAATTTTTATCCTGAAATAAATGAAATAAAAAAAAAAAAAAAAAATGATTACGTAAAAATTTATTTAATTAATTAATTTATTTTGTTCCGGAAATTAAAACAAAAATATCATATAAAAAGATTTCTTAATTTCTATTTAAAGTTTAATGTTTTGATGTAATGTAACACCTCTTAAAATATTGGTAGGTACTTAATTTGTTACCACCTTATATGTATACAATAGCACTTTATGCACTTTTTCATAATCAATCAGTCAAGCATAAAGCTGTAATAAAAGCTTGGAATTGTAGTAAAACAGAAAGGTTTTCTGGAAACAACAAAACCAAACAACACTTTATGTAGCAATAAACACGCATAAAATTTGGATAAAAGGATCATTTTTACGGTTGTGATAAAAATTTACACCCTAAGTGATCGTTTGGGTATTTCTGATGCGTTAAGACGGATGGAGTTGCTTGAAGGCGCTTTAGTTAAGAAAGAAGAGTAGCTAAATTAAATAAAACTATGAATAAATAAATAAGAAAACAGATCATTTTCTACCTACGTTATCCTCAGGTAGGTAATATTTATAAATAATCTTAGTCTGAATTTTTTGTGGAACATCAAACAGTACTGTCAATAAAAACTTGAAAAAATAAGGCTCATTCCCACTAAAATTTTAGAAACCACTAGAGATATATTCACGGTTCTTTCAAAAACAAATGTTTGAAATTTCGCAATAATAATTCGTTTTTAAAACTACGATTTTTTATTGATTACCTACCTAAAGCCTGCATGCCATTCTAGAATACGAATTGCTTGTGACATCTAAAATTGAAGATCAAGTTCAGTGTAGCTCATCTCACTGATGCCTAGTCTAGCCCCAGTAGAGAATGGGTAACACATGAAATGCGGATTTATTGTCAAACTTAGCTAGAATTCATTCGGGGTTATGCAATCTCTGTTAAACGCTCTACATTGAGTGCATATTTACCTACTTGCCGCCTAGAGTGTCTTCATGCGGTGTCTTAAACGGAAAACTTGACATATAAATTCAATAACATAGATTCTACGTTATGTCAAGTTTACCTATCTTATTTGTTACGCCAGTAAGCATTTCACAAAATGCAAGCTAAATGTTAATTTTATTTGGTTTTTCGATTTTTTTTATGAATTAAAATAGTAATATTCTATACAAAATGTAGAAATTGGTATTACTTAATTCAGTTTTTAATGGATTTAACGTAATATATTTGTTTTACAAGATTAAATATTACAAACATTACCTAGATACGTGTCCTAGGTACTCAGTTTTTTGGGTATTTAAAACTTTGAATAAGATTTGGGCTTGTGCACAAATCACGCGAGGTTTTTTCGGCTACTTTTTGACCCCCCCTCCCCCTTGGTGATATTTGGTGAGGTTCCCCCACATAAACTCACGTATATTTTTTTCATTCGACCGAATTGTAAGATAAATAGTATTTTACATAGTAAATCTTGTATATTTTTCTATCTTAGTAAAATAGACTCGCTATTTTGAAGTGCTAAGTAAAGATTTATGTTCAACGAAGCCGAGAAAAAGTATCTACTCGTGTGGTAGATATTTTTTCGTAGTTTCGTTCTGTGTAGAAAAATACACGTGAGGTATCCTTATACCCCCCCCCTCCCCCAACTTGATCTTTCGTGATGTTTTCCTGACCCCCCCTCCCCTATCGAACCTCGCGTGATTTGTGCACAAGCCCTTTCGAGCATTTAAAAAAACAATGTTCCATTTGAGAAGCTTATGTACCTAAATAACTACTTTCTTCTACTCGAAGAATACTGCTTATTTATTATTATTTCATGTCCTTTAATGTTACGTACTTACGAGCATTTCTGGTGAAGTGAAAAACGAGAATGCATAGTCATTAATTTTACTTAGAATTTTCCTTTGTTTCTCTTATGTTAGGTAATATTCCTTTAATCTTACTTAGTAAATAACAAAGTTATTAATATCCAAGTGAATTAATTAAGTATTACCAAGTACCGAAGTATGCGAGGATCTCAGGAAAGGATTTAGTATGGGTATGCATAGCATAGGTCTCTAAATGTTTCTTGTGATAAAATTAAAAAAGTACCATATGTTTTTTTTATATTATGGCTACTTTAGCATTTGGCTGTCGAAGATTTTAAATAATAAATAAAACTAGTTTATTGGGTAAAATGTAAATGCCAACTGCAAGTTAAGTCAGTATAGATTTTTTACTAAAAGCCTACATTTAAAATTAGTGTGCCCTGATTAGCGCGGGATGCGCGGAAATATGACGGCACGAATCAATGCTGTATGCCAAGCGCACTACCCCACTTCCCCGAAATATGATCATACGAGCACCCATCTAATTTCAAAACGTCTTTCATCAGTCTATAGAATAGATCTTTAGGGTGGATATCGGTTATATAGGTATTCCGCAACACACTGGCGGAGCCGCGAGAGCAGCCTAGCCTATACTTATATTATAAAAAGATAAAGTCTGTGAGATTGTAGCTTTTACTGTTTTATACAGGGGTTTTCCCCTCCCCGGAACCACATATCCAATTTGAAAAATTATTTCACCTGACCTTACTGAATGGATATGGGCTTAGTGATGTGCAAATCGCGGAAAGTTTCCAAAAAGTTGTAAAAGTTCTCGGAAATTTCTAGAAATTTTCACAAGAAATTAAGGAAATTTACGTACTGAGAAGCATAAACATGTAGTTTTATGCTTCTCAGTTCGTAAATTCCCATGTTGGAAATGGGAAGTTTCAATTCCCATACAGAAATTTCCTATGTTAAATTGCAGAAACATTTCGCAACATAGGAAACTTTCCGTCGGCACATCAGTTATAATATTTAATACAGCTAGTTTGTCTGCGTTCTTGGCAATACGCCGGCGTAGCTGCGCGGGCAGCTACTTAGTTTATAATAGATGGGTGGAAGCCTACTATTATTGATAGCATTTTTTGTAACAACCACATTATGCCTCAACGTTATCTGAGCTATATTTTATAATACTTCATACTTGCATAAAATATTATTAAACCGTTTTCTTTTTACACTCGATTGGTTTCGCGCTATCGTAAAATGTAAGTATTCTTATCATCAGCTATGGAGCAAAAATATAAAAAAAAATGAAGACATTTAAATTATATTTTCAACACATTTGCTCGTAACGTGCCTCTTATTGTGCTGCTTTTGGGCTCATAATCCTGGGTATTAAACACGCGTGTTTAATAACATTACGACACTCGTGTAGTTATGTTTATATGCCGATTAAGACACGTTAGCACCTTGCAGCAAGGTGTATGTATGGACTCGGCGCATTCTTAAATTGACCGGGTTATACAGGTTTGTTTTTAATTTTCGGCAAATGGATTCTTACTCGACTAAACAAATTAAATCCTTTTTGTGGATTAATTGATTATTTCTTGTTGGATGTGATATAGAAACGTTTCATTTAGTAAAACTATTTACTTTTGATAACATTTTACATGAATTTATATTGAATAAGAAAATATTTATTTTATTTTGTATTGGCTGTTTAGAGATTTCATCTAAGCTTCGCTGCGGGCGCACTGCGCGAACTTCACGAAAAAAAATTGTTGCGCGCCATTATAGGTAATTTCACAAATATTTGTAAACATTGATGATGCGTGTTTGGTTATTGTTAAAAATGTTGACTCGTAGTGAATAGAAAAGTGATAAACAGATTTGACGCCACTGTACATTCTTGGAGATGTACAAATATGTGAGTAAAAACCTGTTGTCATCAATAACTAAAGGAAACAACTTAGGAGCCTGTAACATGTTCATTTTATGAAAAGGATTTTTTCCTCGCAAATGTGTTGAAAAACGTCGTATGACACGCGTGAGCTTTGATAATTACATCCTCGGCTCTATTATCACGCTCACCTGCAGTTCGCGTGACAATTCCGCCTCTGATGTAATGATCAACATACCTCACTTGTATCATAATACACTATTATCATCCAGCTGTTATCTAACGACGTTACTTTACGAAATGTTTCAAAGTAATTCAGTTGGCCCCGAAACCTTTTGTTTTTGGAATGTAGGTACCTATTACAATTATATTAGAACTAGAGTGAGAATAATAGACGTGGGTGAGCGTGATCCATCTTAGGCCTTGTCTTAACTTTCTATCAGGTTAGACGAAGATCAAAACTAAATACAACTTTTTATAAAAAAAATAGGTTCTTGAAGGGCGATAATAAGATGGGATTAGTATTAATTTTAGTTGACACTTTAAACCTACCTTTATCAGCTTCTCGTACTCTAGTCTAGTATTTTCATCTTTCTATTCTTAAAGTGCCTCAACTTTCAAGTCACGTCAAGACGATTTTATTTACATGCCATTTATTAGTATCGTATTGTATCAGATCATCATTATCGTCATTTTAGACGATAAATGTCCACTGTTAGACAAATCTTGAACAGAAAATGGTGCTACAAATAGTTGGGCATGTGCAAAATACTAATATGAGTTTGAGTTTGTCCGAACCGTGTGTGACATGTCTCTCGGCGACAGTCTTAAACTTATGAAAAAAAGGAAAATGCCTAAAAGGGGCTGCGATTTAATTTAATGAAGTACATGTTTATATTTAACATGTCATGTTGCTTATGTGTAAGAGCCCTTAAAGTCTATTTTATTTATATCCATTATGAATCCTATAGCATTTGCACAGTGCGATATGCCCCATACAAAGCACCGATTTAATCTTCCACCTATTCGTTGGGGATTTGTTTATACCTGGTGTATCCAACCACATTTGACAGTAGACACTTGTAGTGTTTACCTGTTTACGGATGATTTGCGGTCGTTCTTCTTTTAAGGGACGCAAATGCGCGTGCCATGCCTTAGAAAGAACTAAACAGTATATAAATGTAGTAGAATAAGTTTATAATTTTTAATAAATAAAAGTAAAAAAAAAAAGTCGTGGTGCTGTGCCGTGTTTGCTCACATTACAAGACTGCTAACAAGCTTTTTCAGGTCTCTGAAATGGCAAAGTTTGAAATATTATATCTGTACGATGTAAATGCGCTTAGGCACACTCTTCTTATCTGTATTTCTGTAGTTCTTCTGGTATATTCATTGTTATGTCTTGTTAAAATCACTTTGGCATCGCCAACGTGGGACACGCAAGTAGGTACTTTTAAACTTACACCTGACTGACTATGGTACTGTAATCGTTTATTTCCTCCCGTTATTTACCCTTCTGGTATAAAATTTACCAGAGGTCGTCTGCAATAAATCCGGTTTTACATTGATGACCACAATAGAAGTGAGCCTTAACGTAAGTAGTAGGCCTGTATTTCTAATAAACGAATACATATAAACAAAGGTATACGTAGTTATTTTAACTTAGTTTGCTGTAACGGTAAAAGCAAAGTTACCGAAAGTTATAAAAGTTATGATTTTCTACCATGTTAAAGCCGGGCATTCACGATAGATCCAACAAGCCGAATGGAGTAGCGCCGCACTAATATCGGTTCATGGATGTCAAAACTGTAGATGTAGACATTTAATGTATAGTTAAGCTGATTTGAACTGAGCTCATGCTCTTTGTTCTTGCCTTAAGGGCATTTGTTCTGAGCTTGTTAATAGACATTGTATGCGAGCGTGAGCCAAACTTTAAAAAAAAAATAGTGCCAATAAAATGTTCATTGAATAATGAACTCTATCGTACTTGTCCAAGAATCAAAATAAAGTAAAAAATAATGAAGTAACATTTGTCTGGTTTAGACCTGGGCCGCTTTGTGTTGTATTTTATCTCGTAGTGTGCAGGACGCACCGCCCCAGTTGATGGCACGCGAGAATCGCGCGCTGTACTGCTTTTTCGCGCTAGGGTGGTTGTACCGCGTCGACGGAGTCACCTGCGAGAGGCCGAGATCTCGGCCTTCGCGACTCGACAGTCACCTGACTCGACAGTTGGTATTTTGGAATACACGGCTGTTAGATGAACCACCCGTTCGTCCTCCTGAAATAACCTCAGAACAAAGGCCATTCATGAGCTCGATTAAAATCGGCTTAGCTACGATTGTACGATTCCCACCCGACGATGAGTTTTGAGTTGATATTCCTCCGTCATAACAATATATATATTTATGGCATAAACGTTTATCGGTTCTTCCAACTTTTATCAAATTTTGCACGAGAGTTTTTTAGAAAAAAATGTATATTATGAAAAATGTGTATTTTATGATTTATTTAAACATGGTCCAAAAAGGCTCTGTTTTCGATATTTTTATGTTGTTTATGCACTTTTTTAAATGAAATTTTCATGTTACTGTTCCTTGTTGACGTTTCTAACAACCCACGAGAGATTTTTATTTTTAACTCGTGTTCATAAAAGTTACGTCCAAAAAACTGGTTTTTTGGCCTTAAACTTTGGTGCCATATATCTCGAAAATTATGAGTTTTGAAGTAAATATGAGGATACTATTTCAGTAAATCTCGTTGTTGTTAATACCGTAGGCCATAAAAAAACACGAAAAAACGGACAGTAACCATAGAGGTAGAATAGATAGAGGGAGCCACCAACACATACACACATGAGTGACAAAGATGTATGCATAGGCAATACCGCAAGTGGGAACGAGATACAATGTCACATTTTCTGTCCCTCATCGCGTATACGGATTTTTTGTTTGCCACCAGCTTGTTTGCCTCCAGCTTGTTTGCCACCACACCTGTCAAAACTGAACTGAACTGTGAAACTGACACCACCATGACGTCACCGATATAATACGACTAAATTATAAATGACATTAGACGTAAAGAGTGTATTAGCTTCTAATAATTCTTAATTTAGTATGGTTAATTTGCCATCGTCCCTTTTGCGAGCTGTGAGCCCCTTAACTACTAATTCAATCGAGAAACTGAATGTTGACGGCGACATTATTACGAAACTTGTTCACAAACCAACACACAAATAATACGTCTAGTCACACTGAATAAAAATTAACTGCAGATAAAGTGTGTAACAGTATGTTCCTAGTACCGGTAGACGCACATGAACGTTTGGCAATTTGTAAAATACGCTCACGCTCTGGCCCGGCCCGCTCCGTAAGTATCGTACATTAAGAAAGTTGGCGCGACCCGTTAGGTTCTAATGGATAGAAGGCCATCGCAAAGTGTCAACGTGTTGAATGACAAAATTATCCGGATTCATAATTAGCTGACAGTTGAAAAAGTTGCCAGACATAGGAAAAAAATAATAGTGATAGGTTTATGTCGATACTAATATGTCCATATAACCTTGAACCTACTATAAGTCTGATTCAATTTGTATTTTATCAAGTAAGTAATCGTCGTTATAAAACTCACGCTCACACATTCTTGCCGAATATGGATGAACGGTTAACAAGAAACGTTAAGGTCTTTATCGATGTCCTAAAATGAAATGAATAGAAATAATTTATGTGACAAAAACTTAAACTTAAAATACTTTATCGTGTATTAAGCAGTTTGTCACGAAATGGTCTCGCCTCAGCATAATGCTGGCTCATGAGCCAGTGCTGGTCTTCCAAATAATGTTCTAAGTATGTATTTTTAATAAAATTAAAATAATAATAAAAAGAAGCTTAATAAATTATAAGTTACGCAACTTATAATTTATTCAGCTTACATATCAGATAGGTACGCATCTGTCACACAAATTACTTTTTCTCGAACATGCTCGGAAATGTATGCGTTAATGTCACGACATGAAGACATGAAGTTCCTTGTTTATGGCTGCCTACATTACTTCTTGGCCTAGGTTTCCTTTTTGTTTTACTTTTCTTAATGTTTTTTTTTTCCTTTTTTTTTGTTTTTTTTAATGTTTTTTGTTTGTTTTTCTTTTATTTCGTTTTTTTTGTTTTTTGTTTTTTTTTTTAATATTTTTGTTTGTTTTTGTTTTTTTCCTTTTTTTTTTGTTTTTTTTAAATGTTTTTTTTTTCCTTTTTTTAAATGTTTTTTGTTTGTTTTTCTTTTTTTTTGTCCATTTTTTGTTTTTTTTTTTCCTTTTTTTTTGTTTTTTGTCATTTTTTTGGGCGTTTTTTTTGTTTTTTAGTTATTTTTTTTTGTTTTTTAGTTTTTTTTTTTATATTTTTTTCCTTTTTGTTTTACTCTTTTGTAATGTTTTTTAAATATTATTCTTTTTTAATGTTTTTTTTTTCTTTTTTCGATTTTTTTATCTAGAATCTTTCTCACTTTAGTGAGGTGAAAAGGATTCTACTTTTAAACCACTCACATTCGCTAGCTCGTGTTTCAATTCCACACTCGCGGTTAAATTATAACTGCACCCTTGTATAACAAATAACTATTTATTATTTCCTCACATCGTTTGAGAAAAGCACTATACAAGCCTCGGCCGGAACAGGGATTGCTGGACTCGTTGTATCCGGCCTTGTCTACGACTCGGCCGTCTAGCCCAAACTCGTCCATCAATCCCTTACTTCACGGCCTTTGCAGCAATGTACTATTGTGTTTCTAACACATTGGCTTATAATCTGATATACGTACATCTTTAAACAAAGCAATGAGAAAAATAAATGCCCTAAATATAAACCTTTCCTGCAAAAATGGATTTATCGAAGTCCCTGGCAGTAGATAAAATCCTATAAAGTTGTACGATCCAATTCTTCTTCCATCATCTGAACGGTAATAAGACACACCGAGTAAATGAAATAAAACCGTTATTGAATTGAAAAACGTACAAAAAGCCATGTGCCGTTTTTCTTTTCGAAAAATCCGTTAAATTCGTCTCTAAACAACGGGTGCGTCTAATATAGTATAAAAACTTTTGATGTTTTTAATCAGAACATTAGATAAAATGCAATTTACGAGTATTAAGTAACTGTAGACATTATGTGTCAGTTTTTTCTGAAACCAACATAAATGTTCGGTTAGGTTAGGTTTGTTTTATAATAATCGTAAAAAGTCAGTAGTTTCCGCAAAAAAGCGCTTTATATCAAACGTTCATTTAAATCAAATGTAACGTTGTATCAAAAGTTGTTATACCAATCATTACTTACCGCTAAACAACTCAATCTCGTTTTTTTTTAAATAACAGTTTATTTTGTAGGTGGTTTATAGGTAGTTGATAAATGGTGGTAGTAACAGGAATATTTTAGTTTTATTTAGTGCACAAACAGTCGCATAGTCAAATATATAGGTATGTAGTAAACGTGTGTACTAACAAACATAAGCATAAATACCTGGGGGTCAATTTTAATACATTATGTTAACAAAACAATATAATATTATGACACTGAAAAAACTTAAAAGAATATATTTGTACACCCGTCCTCGACGCAGTATCAGTGTCTGAGACAAGTACTCTTATTAATAAAAAAAATACATAACGAGTGTCGATCATTGGAGGTATTGGAGGTAAAATAATCTAAGACTGGCTATACCGAAATATGTACCTAAATTGGAGTGAAGTGTAGTCACTTCACTCCAATTTAGGTACATATTTCGGTATTTTTTTATTATTATGTAATGTTTTGAGTTGAGATATCATTAAAAGCCCCTTCTGATAATATTTTTATCCTTAAGACAATGGTATGACTTAAAAAAAACATACAAGTTAAGTGAAAAAGTTTTTGAGTTATCGCCGTAAACCAACTTTTTCTTTGTGTTTTTTTATATATCAACAAAAACAGTGCGTGCATAGCTCGACTCGTAGTTTTGCAACAAAAGGCTCCATTGCTGATTTATACTAAGACGCTTAACCCAGATCACTTTGACAAATGCTTACTTTAACTAGCGTTTTCCTGGAAACTACAATTTATGCGGTTTCTGCACTAAGGGAATAAACTGCCTTAGGGTTAGGGCCCAATTGTCATAAGATGACCACTACCCTTGCAAAATTTTGGGGCATGAAAAATGCGATGCCTCGCCGTGGGCTATCCGATGTAAAAACTTTTTTGAGATATGGCCTTACGTACAGTTCTTTTATTATTAAAAGACAGTATCTCATAAATCCATCTAATCTGAAACCATCACTTAAACAACAGCGACTTTTTGAGTTGGATGCTATACATTACGTTGCGGAACTTTATTCCTTAAGTTTCTGGAAAACAATATAAATTTATTTTAATTCGTGATATTGGTCTAAAACTATTTTTTTCAGTTTTCGGTACGATATTGCTTACACCCTGTATAAGAGAGAAATAGTACATTGTTTAACAAGGGGCGTATGAGGAATATTGCAAACGAGAGTCTATCAGGAGCCCGACGCCGTAAGGCGGAGGGCTTTTGATGACTCGAGATTGCAATATTCTTACGCCCGTGTTATACACAATGTTTTTCATCACATTTGCGAGGAAATACATAACCACAAAAGACATAAAAACGGATGTTTTATACAAGCGCATCAATCAAATGTTGACGAAATTGACAACTTCAGTGCGAGTGGAGGGAGGAGCTTCAATATTTCAACCAATCACAGAGCATGAAGCATGTGGTTCTTGCAGGGCGGGGCCTGCTCGATTTTATTTTCCAACCAATCACAGAGCAGAATTCTTGCCGTGCAGATTTGCTTAACCAATCAGATCACACACAAGCTCATTACTCCTTTGTGACCATTATTTCCCGCGGGAGCTATTTAGGCCATTGTCCTTCTGTATATACAGGTAAGGAATAAAGCCATTTATGAACAAGTGTGATGAAAACATAATTTAATAGCACAACATTCGAACGGTGACTGGCTTTTGATACGTTTTCTAAAATGTACTTACTAGAATGTCTTATGTAATAAATAAAAAAACCAATCCCAGTTACATCCCAAGTGTCGGTAAGGTATTTTTTCGCTCACGGATATCAATTTACCGGTTTTTCCATGTTATTATTTCAGACACGCGATTTCATTGAAAACCAATATTCAGCTTGGGAACGAATAAAGGACTACGGACTTGACGTTTACTTTTGCATTAAGTACATAAATAAAAATAGAAGGCCGATTTGATCAAATTATTGCGGTATGAATAATTTTGTATTGGTAATTGATTAGATAATTATTTCGAATTATATAAATATGAATGATTAAATGACTATTTTTTATTTATTTTTTGTATTTAAATTTAATTTCGTAGTGATAAACGATAAATCGCCCTATGGCTAGTTTCCTGATATCACGGCCTTAATACATGAATAAACGTACGTCAAAAAACAAAGTCGAATTGCGTTCACTCGTGAGGTCTATTTGACAAAGGGCGGATTGCATTGCATGCATAATAAATAAGCTGGTAGCAGTCATGACTTAGAATACTGTCAAATTTTTCATACAATCAGATTTTTTATGACTAAAATCACTATCGACGGTTTGAAACAAGTGACCTTAACAGTATTGAAATTTTGAATTCGCACACTACAAAAATCAAACCGATTCCAATGTTCAATAGGGTAAATCTTTAGTAGATGATCACCGTTCAATAACTGGCCACCTCACACTAAAAATGAACTCTTTTCATCTATAATAGAATTATTTTAGTTTAAGGTTTCAATTACTGGCCACCTTTCAATAACTGGCCACATCATACTATATTGAATTATATTTGTAGAGGAACAGAGTCCACTTTTAGTGTGAGGGGGTTAGCTATTGGAGGATGGTCAGCTACTGGCGATTTACCCTACAAGATATATTATCAAAAGGTCAATTTAAAACTTACAATAAAATTCGGAATGTATTTTTTTAACGTACGTACTATATTCGTATGAATGCAATACGAAATGTTATATGTCTGACCTTACTCATCACCAGGAGCACAATAGCTCATAGGTCAGTGCGGCCAATTCCGTCTCGCGGCGGGGTATTTCCGTATGACGGCTTTTGCGGCAATTCTAACCACAATACGCACTTGTCGACTCGATCGATAAAGCAGCGACTGTATTTGCTACCAACAGTCAAAAACAGATATCTGAAAGCAGCACATGCAATAAAATGGCTTTGAAAGTTTCGTTGAGCTCTGAAGTCGACACGTGAGTTCGGAGCGTTGCTCCTTTTTTTGAAAGTGCGATTAGATAATGCGGATTATGGTTTAGTAAGCATGTTTTTTATATTGTTCGTTAATAAGTTTGATCAATTTTACATTATCGTTAATTGATGTGAAACTACAGGTTTTTAAAAATTTATAGTTTTTCTACTCTCAAGTGGGAAAAAGCCGTCCGGTATGAATTGGTCAAAACCGTCATATGCCGCCGGAACATCCCCATTTCATATATTGCCAATCTTTTTTAAAATAACTTATACAGTACGAAACTATGTGTCAATTATATTTTCCAAAATTGCAGAGGAGATCGAGATTTTAAGATTTTAAGTTGATTCGATTTGTAAAGGCAAAATAGCACAATGTATTTACACGTCATTGTAAAAAGTAGACGTGGGTTTTAAACTTAAACCAAAGGTTTATTACTTCTTAATTTTCAAAATAGGCCAGAATAGCCCCAATAAACTATATTTAGCCATAAAATAAATATAAACCTTTAATGTTCGCTACGGTTTAGTTTCGATCAAAACATTGACATTTACATTTGCTTACTTGCTTAGATTTGTAATACGTCCTGGTACACTAAAAGCAACTGCTAGACGGAAACGCCCCAAACCCTAGGGAAAATCCGTCTACCGACATGTTTTCAAAAAGAAAACATATTTAAATAACCTGAAGTATTAGCTACCTAACTAACTATCTAACACAAATATCGTCAAAAAGTTAACTAAATGCTTAACCTATTTATTATAAGCATCAAGTAAAAGTGTATAATTCAAATTCAAAAGAAAATCCAAATATTTATTCTGTAAGTAGGCCTCACTCAAGGGCTCTTTCACATGTCAGAGCTTACAAATACAATTAATTTTTATTACTATATATAATTACGACGTTGGAATTGTCCTCATTGACCTTACCTGCAGAGCAAGTAATAAAAAGTAATTTTGTCCTGAACTACTATGGTATGTCTAGACATTTAATTTTGTGGAGTTATATAATGTCCCGTAGTTCAGTGTGCCTCTTGGCATAGGCCTCCCCGAACATCTTCCATTGAGTTCTGTCTTGTGCTACTCTTCTGCAGAGGTTACCAGCTGTGAGTTTTTGGTCGTTTTCCCATCTTGTTCGCTGGCGTCCCCTGCTTCACTTTCCATCTCTGGGGTACCAGTCAGAAACTATTTTGCTCCATTTATCACGAGGGTCTCGGATCATGTGGCCTGTCCATCTTCACTTTTGTTGTTCTATTCTAGTAGTTATGCCCGCAACTTTGGTTATTTCTCTTATTTTGCTACTTTTCACTTTTTCTTGTTTCCTTATTCCTGTAATGCTCCTCTCTCCCTTTGACAGCGTCCCAACTTTTCTCTTTGTTGTTTGGTTGAGGGCCCAAGTAACATAATAGGTTGAAATAGCTGGAACAAGTTGTATAATCAGCATCTTTAACGTTTATCCTTTTTAAACTTGTCTCTGCATCAATACAGATCCAGGATGTATGTCGATGATGATGCAGTTACTGCTGACCTCCAAAGATGCCTCCGTTTAGATTACAATCTATTTTCCGATTTGACGCTGAGGGTCGTTTCACCTAGCAACTACTCTATAAAACTTTTCCGATAGGGGTTCCGGTAACCGTTGGATTGGGCCTTTCCTGTTCGTTTAACGGTGTCGGATATCCGATCTTAATATCTTTTTGTGAGGGTTAAACTCATAAAACGTATATAGACCGTAGAGTGGCGCTTTATAAACAAAACAAATCTCTCTTATTATTACTGAAAACTTAGTTGGTGGTATCATGCAACACGATTCGGTCCTTAGGCACATTTCCTAATAAAAGCAAAGCGAATAATAAAACTAATGTCAGTCAAATAATACTGAGTCTTTCTGTACCATTAAAACAAATCTTCCTCATTAGTACTAAAGGCTTAGTTGACGGTATCATTCAACACAGCCGATCCTTAGGCACTTGTCTTAGTAAAAGCAAAGCGAATTATGATTCATTATAGAAGTCAACGATCAAACTGAATACGTTGAGTTTATTACTAAAGTATAGATGTAAGTTGTGTGAACTGTGCTTTTAATAATTCCGAGTAAGTACCAGACCATCATTCGAAAAGTACTCTCATCTTTCCATTATCTATTGTAGTTGGCCTCGCGTCACTTCTCCTCGTGATTCTGCACGACCGACTAACACAAGACGCGCGCTTTCCAAGAACAAACGCATCAAAGCAATGGATGGAGTTCAGTCGAGCATTTACAAGGTGCTCGAGAGGATACCATAGTAGATTGTGTCTCAAATTAGCAAAATTATATATTAACGGCGAGGGCGATATTTTGAATCCCGAGTGAATTGAAAACTTTTTTCAGTAGAGTCCTGAGTTTAGTGAGGGGTTCTATATTAGAATCTTGAACGTAACGAGGGCTTCAAGTGTTTTAGCCTGAAACGGAAATAATTTTGCTACCGAGTGACACATACCTACTGCTTTTTACCTCTTCAATGAGGAAAATTAAAATCCCTCATGTGAAGGGGGCAACAAGGCAAACTGAGGCTTTAAGGAGTAAATATGTCATATAAATTAAGCTGGATTCGGCTCAGATTTTTTCATACATTACAGGTGAAGCAAAAATTTGAAGAGACGAACATTCAAGTGTCGAAAACTCAAAACGCACCATTAGTATTTGCTGTCTTCAAAATGCGGGTATTCACATCGAACGAATGCTTTTGTCAGCCGCCATCTTAATATCCGCCAGATATGGCCTAGTGTGTTTTTATTTATTTGGCACGAAGCTTTTTAATTATAACAGAACGATTGCGAAGCACATATAAAACAAATTTGGTATGTTACCCCTGTTATGTGTCAAATCGACCATCAGGTAATTAAGGAATTGAAATATTTTGCTGGTCCTTAAACGAGTTGCCCGTTTAATTACAATAGTATTGAGTTTGAAACTCAGGGCAGTTTTCTATTTGAAGCTCTTTATTTCTTTGTCTTAATTGCTGCCAATAGCGCACATGCCTTAATGTCGTTAGACTCACAAAAAGGACACATTGACCGTGAAGCAATGTAAATACCATTAGTATTTCGTGCCGTTTAGCAATAAGGACAGCGCCTTTTATTTTAAATTACCTTCCTACGGTTGGGTGTGTACGCAATCCATTTGATAGTCACTTAAGGTCCGATTCCGGAACGAATTTTTGACATTTTAAAATAGTATGTGGATCCTCTTGTATCTTCTTCTTGTATTGTGTTCTGTACGGCATCCTAAAGGCATTTGCAGCTAGGTTTGACTGTCAGTACCTGAACCATTGCCACATGATTCATCTACTGACAGGCAAACCAATTTACTGTATGTAGTGTAGTGTCTTTGTTTTGTATGTCCCTTTTTTAGACTTAGGATGATTATTTGTATTTTGTATTTTATTTTGTATTTTAAATGAATAATTGTAGCAATTAATTGTATATGGACTTAGTCTGAAATAAACGATTTGAATTGAATTGCATTGAATTGAATATCAATGCATTAAGAACCAATATCGTTTTTTTTGGGGTATTGAATTGTTATGTAAATCACAAGGCTCTGTTTCGTCAATACCGTTAATAGGCATGGCCAACGCATTTTCACGTATCGAAATGGTGGGCATGTGGTTCGTCTTGGTACATGCTCTCCCTGTTGCGTTGGTGCATATCCAAGTGTGTGTGAGCGTGACGAATAGAGGCCTCATTACAAAACGGATTATGTTTGGTTCATGCAATTGCCCTTGCTTTAGCAGAGTGTGTGAGAGCGCAACTCGCTGTTAATTGATTTTAAATATTTTCGACCCTCTACAGCTTTTATCATGTGTTCCTATAGATTTGGAATTGAAATGAGGCTATAATTAAATTACTAGTGCAATAGATGAGTATACTTTAAAGTACTTAATTTTGAAGAGTTAGAAAGTATACTTTTTAAGAATATTACTAACCTCATATAAATGAGGCGATCCATTTGAGAGACGGCGAGCCAACGGTATGCCGTTAGCTCGTTGGCTCGAGTGATCCATTGGCGAGCAAAACAGTCGACTCTCAGTCATTTCAAGCATGCACAAAGAGCCAGCGAGCCAAACCGCCGGTTTTTAGACCGCGGACTTTTAGGAGCTCCGGCGGTTTTGCTATTGCGCCTATTCATATAATAATATTTAGTTTAATTAGCTTTGTACTATATTTTTATTAGAGGATTAAGGCTTTCGGAATGATGACGCTTTCAGATTATTTGTGTGTTCCGCAATGGAGGCCATGTTTAAAGACAATGGACTGCGAAAATGGTTATCATTATTGCTAATCAGCAGCACTAAATGAAACTGAAGTGGGAGCTAATAACAGGCGGTTAAGTCTTCAATTACCATGAACTGTGGCCAAGTGTCGAAGTTCGAGCAATTTGTGTCAATGTACTCACGTTAAAACAGAATTGCCTAATTAATACCTATCTCGATACATTATGCTGTAACTTTTCGTACAAGTACGTGACTGTTCATGAATAATTCAAGGAGTATTTGATGACTCACCCAAAATCACCCAAATGAGTCACCGAAAGGGCAATGGAGAGGACTATGCTGGGAGTTTATCTGCGTAATCGCAGCAGAAATGAGGCTATCCACAGCAGAACTAAGGTAACCGGTATAACTCTCCGAATCGCTAAACTTAAGTGCGCGTGTTAGTAAAGATTAGTGTAGCTACTGACTGTGATATTCGTATGTATATATTTATATACATACGAATATCACAGGCAGTAGCTACACTAATCTATACTAACACGCGCACTTAAGTTCAGGCAGCAGCAGGTTCAGTTCTCTGTCAGGTGACAGACAAACATCATAACAGATTTTTGACTTCATTTCTGTTATTATTTTGCCTACGGAAGCAGAACCCTAAAGTTTAACGGCTGTATTCAGAAATCTTAGCTTTACTACTTATCTATATTATTCTTACGCGAGGGCGATTATAGTACATGCCATCAGATCTACAGTAATGGTCCGATTATAATAAATGATAAGTCATTCGATTCGTCTTATGATGCAGATTTGCAATAAGGTCTTTGTTTTTTAATTTTTTATCGGTAAGGTACTAAAAATTTAATTTACAAAAACTACTGTGCGCTGACCACGTGACTTTGGCTGCGTGACATCACGTGACGTAACTCCTGGTTTGACTTGAGATGACAATGCAAATAAACATACAAGAATTTAACTCAAACCTGTAGTAAATTCTTCAGCATGAGAAATTATAAATGTTGAGTCGGCCACATATGGGTGCAACACTAAGAAAAATAAGAAAATAGAAAAATTTTACCAATATTTACAAAATTCTGTCAACTGTGGATTAATTATTTTATTGACATAGAGAAGTCAGTGTTATGTGCCATGTATTTTTTATTTAAAAAAAGTTTATATACAAACGTTCTTTCCCATATTCCAGATGTTGGGAGAAGAATGAGGTTTAATTAAATGCATTATTTGCCATGAACCCCATAGACGGATTTGTTAACCTTACTTAGCACAATGCCGTAGGCACCGATAGGCTCGCCTAATTTCCAGTAATAAAGATGTAGAGAAGTAAATGCAAAATTTTCTTTTCTCAAACATGCAATTAAATATTCTCTTTACGTTTCTTATACATAATAGACTCGGAAGTATCCTTTTTCGGGCGCAGCATTTCGAGGCGGCCTGAAATGGGATTTCATATAACATTTCAGGCCTAGGCCTGCAAAGTAACTTTCTTTTGTTTCAACATCTAACCTCAAACAGACAGCGTCAAAGATGGCGGCAGGTTTTAAGAACAGCTGATTTAAAATTATTAATTTATTTCTTTGTATGTTTGAGAAAAGCACTATAATATATGCCTCGGCGTGAAAACGGATTCCCGGCCTCGTATCTCTATCTGGCCTCGCTACGCTCGGTCGTCTATACCTACTTGGCCGGAAATCCGTGTTTTCCCGGCCTCTGATGTAATGTACTATTTTGGATGCTGGGGACTCCCATTGGCGACTTTGTTGACCTGACTATAGTACCATCCAAATTATTTAAGGTTCAGATAATATTTTGATTACAGGTAGGTTAAGTATATAAATTGAATGTTGTATCGGTCAAACCGATATGACTTAAATACTGGGAAACATAAATTAGTATTAAACAATTTAGCGGTATAAATAGTCGAATGCCTAGATTCTTTGTATACGCGACGGAGACGCGCGGGTAGCTAGTTATGTTATGTTATGGTAATGCTCAAGTTTTGAAGCGTTTTGAATAATCATTAATCAAAAACAAATATTTTTCTTCCAAAAAACTTCTGAACGGCCAATACGGCAGTAGCGTCATCTATTGAGACATACTTCCTCTCATTACACGGGAGAATACGAATAAAACACGACATCTGTTGGAAGGCATTTAAGACACGCGTCATCCACTTGCTGAATGCTTGAAACTTTCCCGCCCAATACCAACTTACAATAGCGTTGCGATGTTCACGTTGTCTGCTAGATGGCGCTAGAAGTCGATTGTGAAATAAACGCCATCTCTAATCGAATAACCGTACTTTCAAACATGCATACCGGTAGAGTTCGCAATAATGTGCCCGTGACTTTGCGGGGAACTACCATCCCGTAGTTTTATTAAAGTTCACTAGATAGCAGTACGGATTTGTAGGTAATATAAATTGTAAAAGTAAAAGCAGAACCGAGAAAATGTAAAAAAAACCGGTCAAGTGCGAGTCTGACTCGCGCACCGAGAGTTCCGTACAAACGTTCATACACCATACCCGTCACATCACGACCATTCATTCATTCTTGAACAATCTTAACAGCTCATAGTAGAAGTTACCGTTGTACAGCGCCATCTGCATTTTGGTACTAATAACTTGCAACCTAGTACGTTTGTTTATCAGCGATATTTTTTTATTAGGGGGGGGGGGGGGGGGGATGGTTTTTTTTTCTACATTTTCCTTAATAAATCAAAATTTAACCCCCCTAGAAAAAATATTAAAAAGCTTTTTAAAAGTGCAACTCAATCCCTTTCATATGATACCCCACTTGATATATTTACCAAACTAAGATTTTTTAACCCCCTCATATCCGTCATTTACACAGAAAATAAAAATGAATATTTTTTTTATTTTCCGTACACGTGTCTTAACCCTTTTAACAGTTGTTCCAAATTTCGAATTGATAGCTTTAGTAGTTCCTGAGATAATTAACGTTGTGACAGACGGACGGACAGACGGACAGAGTCGCACCGTAAGGGTTTATTTTTTACCTTTTTGGACGGAGCCCTAAAAAGAAGTAGGAAAGTAAAATATTGATTTGGCCCTTCCATAGAATTTGCTTGCAGGCCTCTTTTCTCTGACGTAATTTATATTGAAATAGTCCAGTTAAATCGCGTTCTTTAATTTAGTCCTAGCATTTCCAAAAACCTTTCACAAAACTATTATTTGTATTCCTATACGCTATTAAATCAAATTAATTTCCCGCGATACAATGTTTTATTCAAAAACAAATAAAATAATGCTGTTGTCATTTTAAACCATAATCAATTAAGTTTGTTAAATAAATACCTTTTTGCCTACTAACATTTAGCTTTAAATTTTTTTTTATGTACTAACAAACTTATGGATTCTATAAGTCTGAAATAAATGATTTTTATTTTTTATTTTATTTTATTTTATAATGTTTTTTAGGGTTCCGTACACAAAGAGTAAAACGGGACCCTATTACTAAGACTCCGCTGTCCGTCCGTCCGTCCGTCTGTCCGTCCGTCTGTCTGTCACCAGGCTGTATCTCACTGATACCGTGATAGTTCCAGCTGAAGTTTTCACAGATGATGTATTTCTGTAGCCACTATAACAACAAATAGGTACTAAATACACATAATAAAATAGTTTTTATAGATGATGGTACGGAACCCTTCGTGCACGAGTCCGACTCGCACTTGGCCGGTTTTTATAAAATATTTCCAAATATTCACCTGACTCCAGAGCGAATTAAATTTACTTCAAAATTGTTAACACGTGTAAGCTTGTCAAAAAAATTGCAACGTATTTCGCTACGCTTTTTCTAAAACAAATGATAACGACACGAACGCTTAGCGATGGCATGGTGAGGTATTTTTCATTTCCCTTAAGAGTCATTCTTTTGATAGATACTTGCTCGAATCGAGTACAGTATGCGGGTCACGAGCGAGTTTTCCACACGTATCACAATTCACGATACACTATGCTCCTGTATCGAGAAATGGATGGTAAAAGTATCTTTTGTTTTTTCTTATTCAAATTAATGTTCGATTTTTTGATGCTCTTTATGGGAAAGAAATATAAACCATATTTAATGTGGATTTTGGACTATATTATTTATTTCATGATATAAAACTACATAGTGATAGATAGTCTAAGATAGTGAAGAAAACTTTTCCATAGGCCATGTGAAATTCAATTATCAATGTCATAAAAACTTTGTACAGGGAAAACTGTTCCCAATACATGAGTAAATAGAATTGAAATGAAAATTTTCTTTACTATCTTATCAATGCAGTAAAAAGTTCGAACATTATTTTACTAAGGAAAAACAAAAGACACTTTTAATTTAAGTTTGTATGTAATTGGTAATATCCGGGACCGCTTATCCCATTTCAAAAATTCTTTCACTTGCGTATAGATTTACTGTCTGAATGCTTATAAGCTATATTTTATCCCGCGGGTTTGCATGCTTTCTTTGCAATACGCGGGGAAGCGGGGCAGCTAGTCAAGTTTGTCAATTATTGTTTAGCTTTCTTTATCTGTACAGCAAAACTACTGTGATCACAAGAAATGCCTCCAAAGACATTTTAAAAGTTTAACCAAATCTGATACCTACACTAAAAAAAAATACCAACAATAAATTAAGTCATAACTCCACGGTCCTGTTTTTACAAGAGCCTCCGCGAATTCACTATGCGCGCTCAAATTTATGAGCCATCCAGTAGGTATACAAATTGCCAGCTTTTGTTCAGTATCCTCGAAAATAGAATGGGGAGAAGGATCGATTGGGGCAAAATTTTGTGCCTAGATTTTTCTTAGCTTTGTTCCTTTTGCTGGATAAAAATAGTAATTTATTATGAAGAAACGAAATATGCCTTCGCCTGCGTTTATGAGTGCCGAGAAAGGTACTCTGTAACCTAAAATTAATGTGGGAAGTGAGTTTAGCAAGCTACGGTAGCTTACTGGTTCAAGCATGAGGCTGTCAAGCGGCGGTCGTGGGTTTGAATCCCGGCTCGTACCAATGAGTTTTTCGGAACTTATGTACGGAATATTTACCGTTAGCTTTTCGGTGAAGGAAAACATCGTGAGGAAACCGGTCTAATCCCAATAAGGTCTAGTTTTCCCTCTGAGTTGGAAGGTCAGACGCAGTCGCTTTCGTAAAACTAGTGCCTATGCCAAATCTTGGGATTAGGTGTCAAAGCGGAACCCGGGCTCCTTTAGGGGAACAACCGGGAATAACGCTAGGACGATGAAGTGAGTTTAGCATTAATTAAGCGTTTGTTTATCTTGTATTTTTTTGTAGCAGGATAGTGGTAAATAACAAGGATTCGTCTGATAGGAAGCTAAAATCTGTAGCTTTAGCCATGTCACAACTTAAAAAATAATAACAATATCTTACTAAGTTGGCTAGAATTTTATTTTTAATACAATACAACTTAACATATAACAATTTATATGGTTTATAAGAATAGAAAATTAAATCTAAATAAATAAAATTAAGCTAGCCTAAAATAGTAGTGAGTAAAAAATTAACTACAAACAGAATACCTACACGAAATAAAAAAAAAAAAAAAACAAATAAAGATAACAAAACAGTTGGCTTGCTTAACTACCTTATAAAATAAAAAATAAATATTTAATTCATAATATTTATTACACAAATATACATTAGTTCCATTTATGAGCGATACATCAAAATAAATTTGTTATTTTTTGAGAATATTGTACAGAATTCAGCAGTCGCTGTATAAAGTAACATATGCTTGGACAGAACGAGAAAAACAGATACTTTTTATTATTTCCTTAGTTTTTATAAGGAAAAAACTAGACTTGCGTGTACTAAAAAATGCCATGGTAAAAAAATGTACTAAAAAAATGAGACGTGTGCTATTTTTTCTGGCGTTTCACTTATAACAGCCACGTGTAATTCAATTACGTGTAGCAAAATCCATATATCAAATTGACAACATTACCTGCTTCGGATAAAATGTGAAGAACCTGACATTACTGCCGCGGAGTGTTGACTATGCTATCATTCTAACGGGAGTCATTTCAGCAAATGGGCTTTTAGCTGAGAATCTTGACTCGCAATTGGAGTTTTCTTGCGATAGCGGGATGAATACAGAATTGCATAAAGGTATGTTTTATTAACGCCCTTTTAACTTTTATACATTATTGGCTGGATTCTGGTTCATGTCAATAATATAATACGTATACATTTTTTCAAAATAACAATAAATGTTAGTGTGGACGACGCGTGGCGCCGACGTGGTCGATGTGCGACAGGCCTGGGTTTGACCTTCGCGACCTCACAGTCACCTAACAAGGGGCGTTTAAAAACCGCGGCGGGCGAACCGCGCGTTTCAACCGCGGCGGGTGAACCGCGGCGGTTGAACCGCTCAGCGTGTTTTTAAACGGCCGTAACGCGCTCTGATAGCGCAGGTGCTCTAGGGGAGCACTAATCCCGCAGACTGAGCTGCACTGTTGAAGGATGGGGTGAGGGTGACGATAAAATAATACTTGGCGAAAAATAAATGAAACGGTATAATAAAATAATGAGACACAAACTACTGATTAAACTTTCCCTATCACAATTTCCTACTTCCTATCACAATTTCCCTACTTCTTCCTTTCTTCTTCTTCCTAGGAGCTCCCACTGGTGGGGCTGAGCGAACACAATTTCATCCGGCGATTATAGCCTCTTTTATCCCCCTAAGGCATTAAAAGTGGTGGGGATATAATTTTGAAGACCTCGCCCACTTTTACTATGGAAAAGCTAGTTTTTACGTTTTCCTGGTTTTCAGGGAAACCTTAAGGGTTTTTTACATATTTTCCTTCAAAAGAACTATTTCTGAGCTATACATTACAATATCTACTAGTTTTCCTGCTTTTCCCGTTTAAATTGGGAAAGTCGATATTTACGTAAAATTATCAACTTTGGTAACATGAAATGGCTTTGCCAGGCCCTAGTGGCTTTAATTAACATTAATTATCAAAAGTGATTATACATACGTAAGGGCATTTACCGTACCTTTCTAACGATACCTCAATTGCTTTCGTACCTCATCTGGTTACGAAGCTATGGCCGGGTGAGACCGTCAATTTTCACATTTACATTAACGTGGTAGCATAAGTTTGACTTTGCTCCCGTCTTTTTAGCCAATCAGAGAAATCAACCTGAACCTTGACCATTATTGCACCATAATAAGCAATAATCTCTATGCATACGTTGTGTACATTTTTATTTCACATTTTATGTAACTCTAGTTACCGATGTCCCTTGGTGACGGACTAGATCTGGATATAGTCTCAAGTTGGTTTCTTTACAAATAATTTGGCTATCTCTCCCTCATTTATCAGGGGCTCTCCCCCTATCGATCTTTATGAAATAATTACTGGAGGTACCTGGTACCTTTATCTTTACTTTAAGCTATTTTCTTCGTCTGTACCTATTGTACTTAGGTCCTAAATAAATCACGCGCTTCTTATATGAGCCGTTTGCTTTAGGAGCTTAATCTGGGCACAATTGCCGTCCTTATGTGAAGGAATTATAGTTACACGTCCTTTCTCTTCGTGACCCGTAGGCCTTATTGTTCACATACTATACAACACCCTTTCTCTTCGTGACCCGTAGGTCCTACATTTCACAAACTACATTCTGTCGCCCACAATGCCCCCGCCGGTATGTATCGCAGATACATACTGGGTTGCAAGGGTAAGCGACAGACTACATTAAAGTCTTACGACATGATTCGTCATCAAATACACTTTTAATCACTTTCACTATCATGTTCATTCACTGTCTTTACTACTTACTTTTCTTTACTACCACCAGCCGCCGCTGCGGTTTGGTGGTGGATTCCGTACGGGTTGGGGGGGCGCATTTTCCTTGTCGCTGCCTGCCCCTCGTACCGGAATAGACACTTTCACTCTCATTGTCTCCTTTCTTCGTTCTCTTGCCTTTCTGCAGGCTGCTTCTACCAAAGCGACGGGCGGGCGTGCAATGACCAGTCTCCTCGCTGTCTCGTGCTTGTGGTCCTGAAGCGCAGCAGTGCTCGGTGCTGCTGGTGTAGTGGTGGCCGCTGCGGCCGGCGGGTGGGCGAGGCGACTCCTGCGCCATTCCGCCCACTCTACTCTTCTGCTAGAAGAATTGGGGGTCATCTCTGTGGTGACCGTGGTGCTCTCGGGCTCCGGGACTACACCTGACCTCTTTGCTCCGGCGGTCGATATTTCGGAGGCGGCTGCGACATTGGCGCCTCTCGGTGTTGTAACTATTGTAACATGGTAGGCCACGGCTTCTTCCATAGCCGTGGTTGATGACACGGCGGATTCTGAATTTCTTGACGGCTTTGTAGGTGCAGACTCACTCGCTGTCGCTGCGCGTGCTGCGTACCTCGGTACCGGCCCTTGAAACGGGACACACGGTACATCTGCTGGTTTTAGACCTCGCGGGTCTACGAACCTTTCTTCTTCTAGAACTTTCTCGAAGTTCTCCATTAATTTCTTCTTTATAACTTTCAACCTTCTACGCCAACTGGCTTTCAATTTTTCTACCTCCTGTTCCAACTTCTCTCTCTGACTAGAGATTTCTTCTATCTCCTTCTGGAGCTGTTCCGCCGTGTCTTCCTCCAGATACCTCAGTGGTGCTCGCTCTGGTGTCGGGGCCCGGCAGTGGGCTCCGAAGATGTTGAGGGATCTGAAGATCGTTTTGTTCGATGAGTTGCTGTCGCTCTGCTTGGCTAGGGCTTCGTGATGACGGAGCCCTGATGGTGGGACGCTGCAACCAGCGGCCTCTAGGCGTCCTCGCTTAGAGTTCTTCCCCCTGCGGGTCCTCTTTTCAGACCGAGTGGAATCGCGGTCGAGCCTGGCACCCCGACCAGCGACCTGCGATTTCCAAAATGTGACTCCATGTCGCGTACCTGCAGCTAAACCTGTCTTTCCCAACCCTCAACTGACAAGGTACCGTAAATTCGGCTAACGTTCCGTCAGCGACGTACGCGCCTCTCGGATTAAATCCGGATCGAAGAACCCTATCGACCGTCAATGACCTGACGTTGCCTTTTTGTGGAGGCGGACTTGCAACTAACGAATTTAAACTTTAAAAAAAACTGATTCTATATACTTTTAAAAAAACTGAATTTAAACTTTCTAAGCACTTTGAACTACTTGTAGACTTCTTGAGGCACTGTTGAGACTAGTAGGAGCTTCTAACTGGAGTCGAGCGAACACAATTTCATCCGGCGATTATAGCCTCTTTTATACCCCTAAGGCATTAAAAGTGGTGGGGATATAATTTTGAAGACCTCGCCCACTTTTACTATGGAAAAGCTAGTTTTTACGTTTTCCTGGTTTTCAGGGAAACCTTAAGGGTTTTTTACATATTTTCCTTCAAAAGAACTATTTCTGAGCTATACATTACAATATCTACTAGTTTTCCTGCTTTTCCCGTTTAAATTGGGAAAGTCGATATTTACGTAAAATTATCAACTTTGGTAACATGAAATGGCTTTGCCAGGCCCTAGTGGCTTTAATTAACATTAATTATCAAAAGTGATTATACATACGTAAGGGCATTTACCGTACCTTTCTAACGATACCTCAATTGCTTTCGTACCTCATCTGGTTACGAAGCTATGGCCGGGTGAGACCGTCAATTTTCACATTTACATTAACGTGGTAGCATAAGTTTGACTTTGCTCCCGTCTTTTTAGCCAATCAGAGAAATCAACCTGAACCTTGACCATTATTGCACCATAATAAGCAATAATCTCTATGCATACGTTGTGTACATTTTTATTTCACATTTTATGTAACTCTAGTTACCGATGTCCCTTGGTGACGGACTAGATCTGGATATAGTCTCAAGTTGGTTTCTTTACAAATAATTTGGCTATCTCTCCCTCATTTATCAGGGGCTCTCCCCCTATCGATCTTTATGAAATAATTACTGGAGGTACCTGGTACCTTTATCTTTACTTTAAGCTATTTTCTTCGTCTGTACCTATTGTACTTAGGTCCTAAATAAATCACGCGCTTCTTATATGAGCCGTTTGCTTTAGGAGCTTAATCTGGGCACAATTGCCGTCCTTATGTGAAGGAATTATAGTTACACGTCCTTTCTCTTCGTGACCCGTAGGCCTTATTGTTCACATACTATACAACACCCTTTCTCTTCGTGACCCGTAGGTCCTACATTTCACAAACTACATTCTGTCGCCCACAGTTAGTCATTACAGTAACGTACCGTAGAAGTTAGTTTAATTTTTGTTACCAATTTCAATTCTTATTAGTACCTACCTCATTTTTGTTTACTCTCTTAGGTTCTCTTAGTTTTTATAACAGGTCGGTGGCAAACAAGGTAGGCTATGGGACGATTGCAACTCCAGACGAGTCCCAGGATGCGTGTTGATTACCTTTTAAAAATGAATTCCCTCCTTTCTTTAATTGCCCCATAATGTAGTCACTCGGGAAAACCTCGGCAGGGAGCCTATTCCATGGGAGCATTCCCTCAAATAGTTTCTCTGTAACTGTGCAGTACGTGACCATTTACCTATTTCTAGGGTATCAGAACGCATGGCCAATCGACGGCCAGCGGTGCGGTGGTAATAAGCAGCCGTGGATATCATGTTGAACAGGTCTTCTGAGCACAACCCATCATACAAGCGATAGAACACACCACACCCGGTCGAACCTCTTTACTATGTCCGGGCTCATAGCCAGTGCCTCACCTTGGCTCTCAATGGCGGAAGTGCATCAATGAGTGACATACACCAGAAGGTCACCAGTCAAAGCGACCGTCAGATCAAGCTCCTAAGATACCTTGAAAAGCAAGACTTGATCAGCATAAAGTCATCAAGATATCTCAAGAGCTTTGTCTTGATAACACGTTCCATCACTTTAGGCGTAGAGAGAAGGGAGGTTATTGCAATAGGCCTGTAAGTGTATGGGTCTGACCTATCACCTTTTTTGGGTACAGGTGCACCCTGTCTGATCCAAGGTGATCTTCCACTACGACGAAACTTGCTTTTTGTGGTAAAAGAGTGCAAAAAGGCGTGTTTGGGTGCTCCATTTGCCTTGAACTCGACGTGGAAGGTTGATGATAGCACCGGAATATCCCGTGCAGCGGATGCGCCATGCCGGAAATCAATATTTCGCATAGAGATGTCCGGCGGGAGCTATTGTCATTGGATGTTCGCAAGTTGAGTGGACCTGACGGCATACCAGTAATGGACCAAATCTGATTTTGCTTTGGCAATAGCTCTTTTACTGGACCTCAAAACAGCGTTCAATCTGTGTTTCACAACAGATGCGTATCCATATTCGTTTCGGCCTTGATTCAAGCCTCGTATGCAGCTTGCTTAAGAGTCCTAGCTTCCTAACAGGGGCCGGTTAAACCAAGGTCGTTTTGTTGCTCCAGTTGGGAATATAGCATTCTATACCCGCTAGGACTGTCTCAGCGACTTCAGCTGCACAGGAGTTTTGCTCTCTTAGTTTGCTGCTATCGGTTCATAATCTGAAAAAAACCTTTCGTATATAAACAGTAAATAAAACCTTTTCATTATTCCATTACAATAACACAAATTCCACCATAAAATGTATTCGTAAGTAACAAAACACAACCTCAAAAAGGTATAATCAAATATGAAATAGGAAGCACAAACAAAGAATGCGCTGGGAACTTTAATTTTTATTGTATTGTTATGTAAAAGAAAATAATTCAGTACCATTTTTACAAAGTATGCCAAGTAAAAACATTTCTTTATTTGAACTGGCAGTAAACGTTAAAAATGTAAGTTTGCAAACATACTTTTCTTTAGGAAATGAAATTGTCAGCCATTTTTTAAGGATGACTCACGCTAGAACGGGCCGTGTCCGGCCCGGCCCGTTTTTTAAGAAAAACGACGGCGTTTTTGCGCGGCCCATACCCAAGCCCGGCCAAGCCACGTCCGGGCCGTGCCGACACCTAGCCGCTTCCGTGGCTCGGCCGGGCTTGAGTATGGCTCGCGGCCGCGCAAAAACGCCGTCGTTTTTCTTAGAAAACGGCCCGGGCCGGACACGGCCCGTTCTAGCGTGAGTCATCCTTTAACTGTACACGGATGTACAAATAATGTACATTCAAGCGAGTATAAATTATAGCTATCCATTTACATTATTATTAGAGAAGCAAAGAAAAGTATAAATATTACCTATAATATAAATAATGATTCATACCTGGGTACATAAAAACAAACAAAACTAATAACACCATGCGCACGATAGACTTAAAATAAATGTATATACTACTGTAATTTAATCCTAGGTAATAAAGGCTAAAAATGTATGCATAACCTTAACGTCGACTGTTATCCTCCTCTTCGACTTAGTATTGCATCCTAAAGGAGCCTCGGGTTTATTAATTATAATCAAATTAGAGTACCCATTGTTTGTAGTATGCATTTTCACTGTGTTTTTTCTTTAATAAATGCATTTATGCTCACATTACCAATAAACAACCTAAGAGTTGTTTTCAAAAAAAGTGTACCTTTAATTAAGAAACGTTAACTTTGTCAGGTGAGACATGGTGCCATACATGCATACGGCTAATTTGATATAATCTCTGAACTGTTTTAGTGTTAAGCGGCAATTACACTTCGTCGTTCACCTAATGCGGTCGCCGAATTCATTTTAAACTACATAGGCCAACAAACGTCATCTTTACACTAGTCTGTCCGCCAATGTCAGGTTGTTGGCAGCTGTCGATCGCCGAATGCGGCCGAATAACGTGTTCTTTACACTTTTGCGGTCACCGCATGCAGCATGCGGCGAACGACGAAGTGTAATTGACGCTTTACTTTACAATTGAGTTCGATCAAATCTATCACATGAATTAGTAAAATAGTAAAATAAAATGTCAAAAGTGAGTACCTAATATAATTGTTTCTCAAATCAGGTTTTTTATCTACTAGAGTAGAGTTTTCTATCATTTCACTGAGATAACGTGTCTAGTGAATTGATAAAACGAGTTGACTTTGCGAGTTCGTTTCGTCAACTCACTGATGTGTTTCAAGGATTTTATCAAATCACTTAACAAATCTGGTGAAATGAAAAATCGAGTTGCTTTTTGGCTGATTTCGTCATTTCACTAAACAGATTCATGGATTTGATCAACTGACTGATTTTTTGTAGGTAAATGATAAAATGTATTCGCCATTTTAACATCCTGCGTTATTTGGTCATATCCCTTAGAGATTTGTTCAAATCTCTATTTTGGCCATTTCCCTGCGACACATAGATATGTTAGAAAGAAAAAAAACCGGCCAAGTGCGTGTTGGACTCGCGCACGAAGGGTTCCGTACAATTATCTATAAAAACGGCAAAAAAAACACGTTTTTTGTATGGGAGGCCCTCTTAAAAAAAAATATTTTGTTTTTACTATTTGTTGTTAGAGCAGTAACAGAAATACATAATCTGTGAAAATGTCAACTCTCTAGCTATCACGGTTCTTGAGATACAGCCTGGTGACAGACAGACGGACGGACGGACGGACGGACAGCGAAGTCTTAGTAATAGGGTCCCGTTTTACTTTTTGAGTATGGAACCCTAAAAAACAACTCCGCGATTTCGTCCGTGTGAACTCCGGCTTAAACTTTTATCCCCAATTTCATTGGGTATGAATAATAATCTCCTGACCGGTTTCGGCCTCGGCGACTGCCTCAACTCTGGCGTTGATGTCGTTCATGTGCTCTGGTGTGACTCACATAGCCGATCTTATTTACGAAGACCCGAGTACACAACGGGCACGTGAGCACACCATTCACAAAGTTATAGCTGACCGCCGCAGGTGGTCGGGCTTTCAGCTCGTCCCGTTTGAAATCAAGAGCCATACGTCGACGGGATTCAAAGGTGGATGTTTTGATTTTAACTGAAGATCTCCATTTCTGGCGGTTGGCTGCCTGGTTCTCCCACTGCAATGGGTCAATTTCACAATTTTTCATGTGACGCTTAAGCACATCTTTGTACCTGAGGAGTTGTCCGCCATGCTTTCGCTTGCCCTCCTCAAGTTCCGAATAAAAGATGTGCTTTGCCACTCGACCCGCCGCCATCCTTGAATCGTGGCCACCCCAGCGAAGTTGTCGTCTCATGAGATAGGCTTCGATTCCACCTACGTTAGCTCTCCGCAAAACTTCGGTGTTCCGTATACGGTCGGGCCAGCTGATCTTTAAGATTTTACGGAGGCATTTTAAGTGGAATCGATCTAATGTGCGGGTGTGACGACGATATACGGTCCACGTTTCAGATGAGTAAAGGAGATTAGGCAGCACAATTGCCATATATATGGAGACCTTTGTGCCTACTTTCAAGTCATGCGAGCGAAATACCTTGGCATCTAGCTTACCGAACGCTGCAGCAGCAGCACTGATCCTGCTGTTGATCTCGGTATCAAGGTCGCACGAAGATGTTATTACGCTACCCAGGTAGCGGAATTTGTCCACCTGCTTCAACACATCTGCGTGCTACTAGAGTAGAGTTTTCTATCATTTCACTGAGATAACGTGTCTAGTGAATTGATAAAACGAGTTGACTTTGCGAGTTCGTTTCGTCAACTCACTGATGTGTTTCAAGGATTTTATCAAATCACTTAACAAATCTGGTGAAATGAAAAATCGAGTTGCTTTTTGGCTGATTTCGTCATTTCACTAAACAGATTCATGGATTTGATCAACTGACTGATTTTTTGTAGGTAAATGATAAAATGTATTCGCCATTTTAACATCCTGCGTTATTTGGTCATATCCCTTAGAGATTTGTTCAAATCTCTATTTTGGCCATTTCCCTGCGACACATAGATATGTTAGAAAGAAAAAAAACCGGCCAAGTGCGTGTTGGACTCGCGCACGAAGGGTTCCGTACAATTATCTATAAAAACGGCAAAAAAAACACGTTTTTTGTATGGGAGGCCCTCTTAAAAAAAAATATTTTGTTTTTACTATTTGTTGTTAGAGCAGTAACAGAAATACATAATCTGTGAAAATGTCAACTCTCTAGCTATCACGGTTCTTGAGATACAGCCTGGTGACAGACAGACGGACGGACGGACGGACGGACAGCGAAGTCTTAGTAATAGGGTCCCGTTTTACTTTTTGAGTATGGAACCCTAAAAAACAACTCCGCGATTTCGTCCGTGTGAACTCCGGCTTAAACTTTTATCCCCAATTTCATTGGGTATGATTAACTGGATAAAAAGTATATTTTGTGAAAGCAAACAAACCCAGGGATAAATAACCTCTATTGCAATTTCATCTGAAACCGTTATCAAGCCTTTGCCACGTGATTGAGTAACAAACATCCTAACATCATAATATGTTAACTAGAATTTTAAATAAGTACATTTCATTAATTCGTCTCTTCTTGAATTGAAGTTTTTAAAAATAGCGTAGTAAAAGCAGTGCATAAAAACTGGTGTGAAATATTTTTCCTGGATGATGATTTTTGCTGACACACATGCATTATTCAGGCGGTTTTGATGGAAACTGGAAAATACCGACGTTAGTTTTTTAGCAACGGATCCCAATTCGAAGTGAAGAATTGAATGCCAATATTTTTGCGCGTGTATAAAATGTCTCAATTTATCGAGATGGGTACGCAATGAACCCAGAATTTTTCACATTTTTGGGGCATTTTGTCAACTTAATGGCCAGTATTTTTATTCTAAAACATTTTATCCATGCATTCCTTTATCTGCTTGGTCAAAAAACATGTACCACAATATATTCTTGCAACCCGATTATAGAGTTCAACCTTCAATATCCATGGGAACCAATTACTAAGCCTAAAACATTAGTTTTGCCTGTTTTTCTTCTTTGTATTCTTACTTTTGAAGGAAATTATAATGATATTATCTTATCAAGTGGGTAAATCCTATCAAGTGGGTAAACCCACGTCAAGTGCTGCTAGACATTCGGTACGAATGGTCTTAGACCACCTGGAAAATAAGAAGCGCGTAGCTGCTGTTTTCTGGGATTTATCACGTGCTTTCGATCTAGTTGACCACAGTTTCATCGCAAGCAAGCTTGAGCATTACGGCATAAGAGGCATTGTGTTAAAGTTAATTGTGTGATTTTTACATGACAGGGCTCAGTCCACTGACGTTATTAATGCGAAGTCAGGCCTCAGTGAAATAGGTGACAGATCCATGCCGCAAGGATCCAATATAGTTAATTGTATTTATGTCATATCCTCATGAATGACCTTCCATTCGACTCACCAATTGTTGGATTTGTAATGTATGCCGATGACATCTGTGGAATTGTAAATGCTGACAGTTGGGATCAACTAATAACGAACGTCAAAGCTTAAGCTAAGTATATAATTAGCAACGTCGCTGAATAGTTCACGGCCAACGGAATGAACCTCGAAAAAACGAACCTGGTTGAATTTAATCTAAAGCGTAGTTCAGATTTGACCAGCAGTTTGAACTCAGAACTCGTGCAAAATGCAGCTATTTCAGGCGTACCACAGACTCAATTTTTAGGATTAATTTTTGATTCCGGCCTGAAATGGCAGGACTATATTGAAAAGGTTTGCAAAAAACTCAACTCTGCGTACTATATAATATCCCGAGTTATGCCAATATTGTCAAATGAAAACCTTTTGATAGGCTATTATGCATACTGCCATTCGGTATTCGCACATGAGTAGATATGTGGGGCTTGGCTGCGGACAGGGACAGACCCTTCGTCATTCAGAAAAAAACCATAAGAAAAATGGCAAGGGCTGCTCCCGATGCGCCAGCTCGCAAGCTATTTGTGGACTTTAGAGTCCTAACACTTTCCTCGATATTCATCCTTGAGGTTGGTAAATAAATATGTTCGGCAGAATTTGGAGGTATTCCAAAGGAGGAAATGGATCAGTGGTCGTTTTCAGGATAGGAGGAAGCATGACCTGGAGGTGCCAAGACTCATGAAAACGGCCAATGGAATGTATGTATTGGGTCCGCGGATATACAACCAAATACCGACCGACAGCTATTAAATAATATAATGTACTAACACTAGTTTAATAAGTAATACAATTGTTACTAACACCATGATCCCATGTTGGTCGTAAATAAAGTATTTATTATTATTATTATTAAAGACTATCGGACGTGCCTTGTTTTTCCCGGAAACTTAAATCCTTGCTGATGCAGAAGGCCTATTATTCGGTGGCTGAATTCCTGGACAAACAATTTTAATTACCTAGAATATTTAATAACATTCACTGTATTGCTTTTTATGGCTGTTGACATTGTTTTTAATAACCTTATTATGATATTTTAATGAATATGAATAACAGCCAAATATATCAAGATGAAGGCAAACAGGTGAGTAATTAACATGAATAACAATCCAGGATATTATGTAGTTTTTTATCAAAGAGAATATTGAAATATATGTTTTACTACGATTGTACTTAAACCAAATTAACAAACAACAATCGCACACATTTACCTTTTTCAATTTAAAATCGAGTTCTTAATCGAAATCATTCACAATACAAAATGATTTCATCGTCTGTCAATAAAAGGCCCCGGAGGGAAATTCTCAATCAAAACATATGAATAGGTCTTTATTCCACAATTCAATGAAGCAAAAAGGTCGGCCAAAAGTTAATTTATTGGATGGATCTATTCGAGTGTGAAATAATACCCAGATCTGAATGAAAACCTTATTTTCTTAGACCATGTTACAAAAAATGTTACAGCTAAGTTTTTAACCCCCGTCGCAAAAAGAGGGGTGTTATAAGTTAGTTTGACGTGTCTGTGTGTCTGTGTATCTGAGTGAATGTGTGTCGGTGTGTCTTGTCTGTGGCATCATATCTCCTAAATGAATGGACCGATTTGAATGCGGTGGTTTTATCCGAAAGCTGACGTGATCGAGATGGTTCCTAGCTACGTTTCAACAAACAATTGAACTTTGAAATGAAAATGTCAGGGGGTTTTTCAACTTTCCTAAGTTGTTAATTATATTCAGAGCAAGTGACTTTAGTTTCAAAGTCAAACTCTTAATCATAAACGTTCAATAAACGTATGTTAACTAAAATGTGGTTAAAATTCAATTCGTTTATATTTGTAACTTTGACATTTGTCAAGAAAGTCATTTTAGTTTACGGAGGTTTGCTAAGTGTATGAATACGAGGGAATTTTTTAACTTTGGCATGACATAGATTCAACTGCCGTTTTGCATTTAAAGGGCGTGGTTCCTTCGTAAGAAAACGTCTTTAAATATCATTGTTTTTATGTCTCATCGTACTCGCCAAAGATAACGTAAAATAGGTCAAAGTGATAATCCTAGCGAAACTTATTTTAACATGTCAACACCCTTTAGGTATTCTATTTTGAAACCATAATTTCTTGTGTGCACTGTTTGTAGCAAAACGTCTAACTAATTCAAGCTGATGTGAACTTTTAACCTTAGCAAGGGGAAATTGGAAAACCAAGGCCAACATCCTGTTGTGTGGAATATTGCCTGTAGGAAATGAAAATATCTGGTACATATTGGCGAAAACAGAAATATTCGAATATTGCCTATGAAAATTACCCTTTGAAATTTGATGCATTCAATTAAAATCTTAAAATCTTGTCAAAAGCATTTTCAACAACTTTTTGTACCTACAGTCAACGTTAATCACAAAATAACATAGCCTTTTATTTAATATCTATGTGTACAGTAGTGTACAGACACTTCGGTACCCACATTATTCTATATCCTTTTTTTTTCTGGCGCCTTTATGTATGTACTTTGAAGGCAGTGATCGCTATTTCGACTTTGTTTACGGACAGGTGTAACATGCATGTAATTAGACAACTACGGAAACGCTCACGCCAATAGGTACATAAATACTCTTAACCCATTCAGGGCCCATGACGACACATATGCGTCAGAGCGCTACGAACGCTTTTCGCTACATACGAGGTTCAACCTGCTACGGACTACGACGTAGCGCTACGAGATTAGCGTGGCCGTGAATGTGTTAATACTTTCACTGCCAGGATCACGCCCAGCGGGCGTCTACGCCGCAGTCGCTTTTACGCTACTAATGGGGCAAACCACAGGACCGGCTACGAGCGTAGCGCGTAGCGATTCTTGGCAGTGAATGTACTAAGCAACGTCATTTGTTAAGCGTTGGTTCCTACAATTTGTCACAACTGCCTTCAAAGTGAATGTATCGAATGTTTGCCGTCTCTTTTCATCTTATAGCTGCGTCTCTGGGTTGTTGTGACAAATTGCTAGATCACCGGCATCGCCGCACGCGCGTTGACGGCGCTGTCCATAAAAATATTTAATTAGTTATCAACATTAAATAGTTTGGTAAATAATGTTAAATAATATAGATTGTACTAAACGTAACCCATCATGTTACTGACTTGTACTGAAAATAAACAGTATTTTATTTTTTTATAAACGTGACCTCAGCCTCGGCACACTCGAAATGCGAATCTCTTGTTTCCAAATGCCACCCCAGAAAGTGAACATAAAAACTTAACTAACTTAATAAACCAGTAAAGCACATTATAAAGTATTTTTTGCATAATTTAAGGCTAACACGGTTCCTAAATAACCCGACGGATTTCTACGTCCAGGTTTATTGGCTCGATCGTAAATAAAGTCGGTGCTTCCTATTCGAATTCCAATTTTACGATACGTTCCCTCCCTCTCGCAGTTCACTCGTTTTATAGACGAGTGAGAGAGAGAACGTGACCGTTTTGGATGTCGATATTCAGACTAAGAATTGGGTCGATGTTGCGGCTTGGGAACAAATAATCGTTTTACTCGCGTACATATATATGTAGATTAGGGTATAAATATTTAGGTGAGGTAAAGAATTGTGTAGCAAGCCAACGATTTGTTTGTAGTTGAAAATTGTTAGAAATAAAATTCTTACGTTTGTTTTGTTTGCACATAATATGAGAGTAGTGCTTTCTCTTTAAGATTTACCAAGTAACCATTGACTTCATTATCTAAATGCAGTAACTCTGTGGTTTTAATAGAAATACACGAACCAAATAGCAAACTACCTTTTAGTTGTCAAAAATATTTTTAACAGGAACGAGTAGGTGTAGGTATATGTATGAAATGTTGTTTCAGCATGATATCTCCGTGCGGTACTAAGATTTTTCACCGAGCTGATGCATGGAAAGACACCATTAATCAATTAAAGAATTTTCCAAAAAAAAAACTCATGTCTACGCTACAAGATGTTTCATACATATAGCTTAGTAAATTGTACACTTTTAAATTACGTGAAAGTAAAAGACACCTTGGTCGCAACGCGACTCCGTAGAGCAGAATGAAATAAAAAATAACGTTTATGCGTTTACTCACGTGACGATCGCACAGACCATAGAGTTTTATTTAAATTTGACGCACGACGACGCTCGACCTATTTTATCTGAGTACTGTTTTTACTGAGGTAACTTAAGAGGGCGCTCGTTTTTTGGTCAGGAATAAGCGAGAATGACGGATTTTTGACGTTGTAATTCTAAGAAACGGAGAGCTTTTTTTAGATCCCGATTACTTATTTGCATAGGTAAACTCCTCATATTGGTCCTAGCCGCCTCCAATTTACGAAGAACTGAATACTTTAACCGAAAATACCCGATTACCGACAGTAGTTTTCTGAAGAGAGCGCAGAGTCATAAGTTTGAGCCCCTAATATTCCATGATGTTATATGAGAACCTACTTGTTTTATTCTATTTTCACTAGCGTAATATGTTGCCATTGCTACTAGCCGCCTCGAATTTTCCTTATTCTGCACGTATATATATGTAAACTGTTCTCAATTACACCATATTTGTCAACAAAATCTTACTGAAAACTCGAGGATTTTCTCATTATTGTTGAATTATTTGTGTATTGAATCTTACACAACATTAAAGTTCATGCTTGTTCCAACAAGATCCAGTCCAAAAAATATAAATTTAGTCAACATTTATATTTATAAATAATTATTCAAAACTAGTATACATTTACCGTCGCGCGGGAATATATCTCAGTACCGGCTGAATAGCCCTCCGAGACAGACGTGTACTCTGTTTATTTGTGGCTATTCACGAAGCTAACCGGCCACTCTTCAGATAAAATAATATTATTTTGATCTCCGACCAGGCATAGTTGTTACAAACCTCGGGGTCAAACTATACTGGGGATACATTCGTGAGGCAAATCGAGACAAGTTATGAATTGCATAGCTATCAGATATGACGTAGTGTAGCGAAAAGGCTCAAACCCACAGGATATGTAACATTTAAAATTGAACCTTCTACCTAAAACAAAAGTCATACATTTCAATAGTGATATCTTGTGGGTTGGATCCTTTTGTCTAAACTACGCGTTCTATAGTCAATTATTATTGTACGAGTGATCGTGATACTTGATAGATTTAATTTATTTACTTGTTACTATCAGTCCACCTTGTGGAGGGTCCGCTGCAGTTTCCGGTACGTAGTCGCCTCTCGAGAACCTCCCCGCCCCAACGGCCATTATGATTAGTTAGTATGTATGTATGTATGTTAGTTTGGGCGAAATCTTCAAATTAGGTACAATTGCGTATCTTCGGTGACAATGCCATAATATCATAGAGCTGGTCTGATGATGGAGTCGGAAGGTGGCCATAGCAACTCCTAAACTCAACAAGATAAAGCCATCGAATTTGGGCTCATTAATTTGGTCATGGCACGGCAAGACTTTGGTGCTGGATGATTTCCAGAGTCTGATAATGGAGCTGGAAGGTGGTCATGGAACTCCTAAACTAAACTAGATAAACCCATCTAGTTTGGGCTCATCTGTTTTGTCTTGGTAAACACTTTGGTGATGGATGATTTCCAGGATCTGATGATGGAAGTTGGTCATGGGAACTCCTAAACTAAAATAGATAGACCTATCTTGTTTGGGTTTGTGTGATTTGTCTGTACAAGTACCCACGAACCAGCGACATAATATGCAGGGTTATTGAAAATAACAAGATGAATAAAAAACATTTTAAAAAACAAGCTTATATGGCGTTTGTTAAGTACAGCACGATCCTACCTTGCATTTAGTTATTATTTTCGTTTATATATAATAATAACACACACCGGGGGTTTACACTGGAAAGGGAGATTTTTACGTGGTTTTATTACATTTCCGAGTCATCATCATCATCATCATCATATCAGCCGAAAGACGTCCACTGCTGGACATAGGCATCCCCCAAAGAGTGCCACAATGGCCGTTCCTGCGCCACCCGCATCCAGCGGACTCCCGCGACCTTTACCAGGTCATCAGTCCACCTTGCGGGGGGCCTACCCACGCTGCGCCTTCCGGTACGTGGTTGCCACTCCAGAAACTTTCCGCCCCAACGGCCATCGGTTCTACGTGCAATGTGCCCCGCCCACTGCCACTTAAGTTTAGCAATTCGGAGGGATATATCGGTTCCCTTGGTTCTGCTGCGGATAGCCTCATTTCTGATGCGATCGCGCAGGGAAACTCCCAGCATAGCCCTCTCCATTGCCCTTTGAGTGACTTTGAGCCTTCTTATGAGGCCTATAGTAAGCGACCACGTTTCCGTGCCATATGTCATCACTGGCAACACACACTGGTCAAAGACTCTCGTCTTGAGACACTGCGGAATATTGGACGAAAAGATGTGCCGTAGCTTCCCGAATGCTGCCCAGCCGAGTCGGATTCGACGATTGATTTCCGAGTATCACTCTTTATTTCGAAATAAATGTTAAAAAAACCGGCCAAGTGCGAGTCGGACTCGCGCACGAAGGGTACCGTACCATTATCTATATCTAAAAACGGCAAAATATCTATATCTAAAATCACGTTTGTTGTATAGGAGCCCCCTGTAGCCTAGTTAGTAACTTGGTAGTGACTCTGCCTACGAAGCTGGAGGTCCCGGGTTCGAATCCCGGTAAGGGCATTTATTTGTGTGATGACCATAAATATTTGTTCCTGAGTCATGGATGTTTTCTATGTATTTAAGTATTTATTTATCTATATAAGTATGTTTATCGTCGTCTAGTACCCATAGTACAAGCTTTGCTTAGTTTGGGGCAAAGTCGATTTGTGTAAGATTGTAAAAGAAAAAGAAACAAATAAAAACTAAAATAAAAATAAAAAGATGTATTCTGTTTTTTAGTATTTTTTGTTATAAATAGCGACAACAGAAATACATCATCTGTGAAAATCTCTATCTTTCACGGTTCATGAGATACAGCCTGGTGACAGAAGGACAGACAGGCATTCAGACAGACAGACGGACAGCGGAGTCTTAGTAATAGGGTCCCGTTTTACTCTTTGAGTACGGAATCCTAATAAGTGACATAGGTTTTAGGCTCAGAACATAAAAAAAGGGAGAAGTGCCGTACTGCTTAATTCCAACCAAAACCGATGTCCCCAGTTTTCTCCCACCGCAGCGCCCATAGGCACACACATTGAACCGTGTAAAAACAAAGACTCGGGCGTTGCCAGTGAGTCTACGGCAACATGCAAACAAGGGCTGTGATTGGCTTAAACGCACTACACTAGGGGGGCGACAAACGTTAAAATTATGTTTTATCGACATTGATATTAAAATTAATATTATGTTATGATATTGATAGGTAACAACTTCAACAACATGGTAAGTTTATGTGGTGGTATTTAAACTTTTAGCTACAAGTTTAAATAACACGGGTTGTTAACTTACCATAAATCGCAAAAGTAAAAAATATTGACGAATACCTACAGAGTAACATAAACGGCTTTTTATAAGTTCGTGTTCACATACATTTAAAACTCTGGTCACATCGATATTTTTGACCTGTAGGTACCAGGCCGATCCGTATTGCATTTTGGCGCGAAATAATATGTCCATTACTCATATTACGAGATTTAAGGCTAAGGGCGAGTATCCACCAAAGATGTGCGGAGATGTGTTACCATACATTTTACACCTAGGTTTCAAGCAAGCGAGGTGTCAAATATTCGAAAAGTGTACGGCTCTTATTAAGTGGTTGGAAACATTTTTCTTGAAAATGTTACGAACACATTAACTCTTCTCTGTACAGGAAACCAGTTAGGACCTCTGCCAGTAGCATCTTTCCATTTTTTTAGTACCTACTCGGATTCTTTGGAAAACTGTAATAAGAAACCGAGATTTCTTCTTCAATTATCACATTTCAAATGAAAGTAAAAAATACTCATTTAAAATAAATTATTGGTAATAATATCACATTTTAAGTTGTTCTGAAGCCATTTGCAACTAAATTATATACTTGTATATACAATTTTAATATGTCTATTTACCGTTCATACTGCAACTTAGTGAAAATCTTATTAGTAGGTACCGTAAACATTTTGTGGCTTTTAATCTTATAAGTATGTTATTAGTTACCTTTAAGATAGGCACCCAACCAAAACAAGTAATTAAATAAAATAAAACAGCGAAAGTAGTCGAAATAAAATAACTAGTATGATATCGTACTTCTATTTTATCGATTACGCGTAAATTGTAACTCCACTTTGGCACCGCTCTAGTTTGCGACGCCAAGCAGCGGCCGTACCACAAAAAAATTCAAGCATCGTCCATATCCATAGTGGTTTAATACATTGCGCCGTGGTTTACTGTATTGAACATTCAATGTACAACGCATAGAACAAAAATATGCTTTTTCGTTCGATATGTTAGTTCGATCCCGAGAAATGAGGCGGCGTTGCGTTTATTTATTAAAATATTAGTTTTTACTGACTTAAGTGAAAATACTAATACTCACATGTGGTGCGTGACTCCACCATTTATGTAGGTTTTAGATTCATTCCTATTTTTGCATGTAACCACGCTACAATTCGGCATTTTGAGTAAACGTGGAAAAACATTTCAGATTCACGGCAAATTGCGACTAACATGCGGTGGGCAGTGACATGCCCATTTGGCCATGTCGCACCGACACGCGCCAAGCCCCCGTTTCATATCTATTCCTTCTTATCATCTGAGGTTTTAGGCTTTTGAATAAAATCACGCATTAATTAATTGTATTCTAGATAAAAAGCTGTGTTTGTATAATTTATAATTTTCAGTTCCTTTGGTAAGAAACGGACATAGCAATTTCTATGAAGGGCAGTTTTTTTTTACTGTCCATAACAAAAAAAAAATTCTTCAAGAAATGAATACGTCAGTACCCAGTAATTTCCTAGTAGTGGGTCGACTGGTATAATTTCATTACATTACTATATATAAATAAGACTCAGATAACATGCAAACTATTAATATCCGTAAAACAAATCATTATTCTTATTACTGACAACTTTAAAACTCGTTAGTTTATTTTATACTAAAAAAACGAAACTAAATATACTTTGTCATATCATAGTATTTTAATACAAATAGAAAACTTGTGCTCAAAAATCAAATACTTACTTTATTCAAGTTATCTAACTTCGCTAACATGATCATCATGTTAGCGAAGTAATACTTACCACTTTTTAGTGCAAGTATCAATATCGGTCACGGAGTGAATTCCAACGGTGCGCTATACAGCTATTTGCATCGGCAAGCTCCGTGGTTAGTTCTATCCCGATCGCACTTACATATAGCTAGAAAGGGACGGCACCCGCGGCTGGTGCGATCTCGCTGTGCATGTGGGGGTTAGGTACGTTTGTGTGGGTGGTAGTAGTATTTACACACACAAACGCACTATGCGTGTCAAAATACCGAATTCTGAGCGAGCGCTTTTTTGAAGAGCACTCTTAAACGTTTTCATCCTCGAAGTTGCACTATTGTAGGTATAATAAGTGCATTTTATGTTAATGTGACATGGTTTAATTTCGAATTAAGAAGAATCCTCTTAGTTCAAATTGAACCCATATCGCTTTGACATAAAGTGCCTATATCATAAACAAGTGCAACATCGAACACTAGGACGATTACCTTACATCGTTTGAAGAAACACTGTAATAACATAACTAACATGTATGTACTTACCTTGCTCTTGAGTTTCTTTAAGGTTTTACATCGTACTAAATATACAGCAATGTTATTTAATTTCCTCGTTCTTCGAACATTCATCGTATTAAAATTACTTTCATATTGTATGTGACCAATTCAAATAAACCTTAATACAAGTTTTGTGCTGCAAGATTTGTGGTTGATTAAAAACAAATAACCATACCTGTGCTAACTCGGGGCACGTTTTAGGGATTTGATATCGATAAAAAGATGTCGATATATTAATACATGTGCTCTCTGAAATTTCACAATTACTATAAAAAGGTTCAATATTATGTGTGAACACACATAAGTATCTGTTTTATTTTTACTCAAAAGTCAATATAAATATTTTAAGATAAGATAAAATGCCCCGTTGACCAGGGACTGTGGACGTTGAGCGAACGTATATTAATTTAAAGTGGATATTTTGATCTAGACGGCAATCTTTATTACCGACGAATATGGAAAAAATATAAATTGTGTACTATGAACACTATTTTAAAATGAACAAATAAATACACGTTTTAATTTGTTTATTGTTTTTATTTTAAAATGAAGAGCAAATAAATATTAAATATTTGTTTTGAATAACATTTAAATGTTGACAGTAACATCGATATATTTTTTTGTCGATAAAGTATTTTGCTACGTCACTTTAGTATAGGTGCCCCGAGTTAGCACAAATATGCAAATAACGCTATGTTGACCGTAATCGTGCGTCCAAAACGTCAATCCACAAACGATGTAAACATATACAAGCGATTTATTCCCGCTGTCGTAAAGTCAAACTGTTAGGTATCAAAATCTACGGTTGTCGGCAATACCTACGTTTACAATTTGCACCTTATCCCTTTAATTTAAGACGAAGACTGTATCTTTGACGCCGACTGTGAAGCTTCTGAAATTGGACGGGTAGCGTCTGTGTCGATGGCAGGCTGACAATGGACGTCTTGCTAATTGCTTGTCACGCGCAATCGCACCTAACTACCGTCATTTGATGGCGTATTTTCCAAGGTGTTTGAGAGAAACGCTGAGATAGCATCAGGCGAAGTGGGAACGGAAAGGATAGTCAGTCTCAATTACAAGACTGTCTGATTTATAGCCAAGACTTTAAAGAAAAGCTTATGAAAGCTCGGCATAGTTGGCTAGTGACACTACCTACGAAACTGGCGGTTCTGTGTCCGAATTGAAGCGTTTATAGCCTGGCGGCGCGTGCGTATCGGAAACGATAACGCAGGTCAAGCAAAGACGGCAGGGGTCAGTCTTTGGATGGCTGACCGCCTGTTTGAGTGGTTACTATAAATGAGCGCTTCCGTGCTTTGGAAGGCACGCTAAGCAGTTGATCCCGGTTGCTGTCTATGACAGTAGTAGGCTTAAGAACCTCTAACAGTCGAGTTGCCCACTCACTTGACAAAGGGGGGACAACTGTCACTCGCGTCCGCAGGAGCTACCTACCACAACCCTGCACGTGTCCCCTGGGTGGTCCTAAAGAGTGACAAACTCAAAAGCCAAAATAATAATTGCCATACGATTAAATAAAATGTGTCTGAATCCCGGTAAAGGCGTTTATGTGCGAAGAGCATGAATGTTTGTTCCTGTTTATGTTTTATACGTATTAAAGTATTTATTTATCTCTATAAGTCATCATCCTCCTAGCATCATTTCCGGTTGTGCCCTAGGTCCGCTTTGACACCTAATCTCAAGATATAGCATAGGCACAAATTTTACGAAAGCGAATGCCATCTGACCTTCCAACCCAGGAGTAAAACGAGACCTTATTGGGATTAAACCGATTTCCTCACGTTTTTTTCCTTCACCGAAAAGCTAACGGTAATCATTCCGTACATAAGTTCTAAACAACTCATTGAAAGAAAGAAATAAACATTTATTCGAGAACAACAACAGACAGCGTTTGTCACGAAACGGTTCTATCTCAGCATAAATGCTGGCATTGCTGCCAGCGCTGATCTTCCGATAGAACCATTGCCGTCATTTGGTACGAGCCGGGATTCGAACCCAAGCACGACTGCCGCTTGACAGCCGCATGCCTGAATCACTATTAGGCTACCGTAGCTTATTTATCTCAGTGAGTACTTATTATTATATCTTCGTCTAGTACCCTCAATAGCATGAACTTTCTTGAGTTAGTTAAATTTATTTATATTATTATGTCATCTACATAAACCTGTACGAGCGGTCCACGACATATGTAAATCGAAAAAAATATAGAAATACAATCTCTAGTTTTAACCCAAAATTACATTTACATTCATTGGACTATTCATTGGATGTATAATAGATTTTAACTTTTAGGGTTCCGTACTCAAAGAGTAAAACGGGACCCTATTACTAAGACTCCGCTGTCCGTCCGTCCGTCTGTCTGTCATCAGGCTGTATCTCGATGATACAGTGATAGTTCCAGTTGAAATTTTTACAGATGATGTAAATATTTCTGTTGCTGCTATAACAACAAATACTAAAAACAAAATAAAATAAATATTTTTATTGATAATGGTACGGAACTGTTCGTGCGCGAGTCCGACTCGCACTTGGCCGGTTTTTATCTTTAATATGAAGCTACTCTAACAATTTAATTTTCTTTATAACATATTTCTCTCCTTTAGTTTGCTAGACTTAAATTTGAAAATTCCTATACTAATACATCCCTGTCTTTGTACACGCACATAAATACGTCGGTTATTTATTCAATAATTTATACTAAGTTCGTAAAACAAAATGTATGGTACGAAAATATTGTGAAACGAACATTTTGTTTGGTTCGGTAACTTTTGAAATGTCCCTTTCTTATAAATTCTACTAAAATTAATAAATAAGTACTTAGAATAACAAAAAGGATTCGGAAGCTACAGAATCTGTCCTATTTTCTGCGTAGTATACCTTAATAACTAAATTATCCCAAAACTATTTCGGTCCCGACACTGTCTACTGAATTAGAACTTTGGGGGTATCGTGTTTGCCGTTTAATTATTTAATTTAAGCCGTTTGTCCCTATTATACATCTCCATAAGAATACTAGTTATAATCTAGATCAGGCGTTCTTTAGTACCGTTGCGGTCACTTTATACGTATTTATAAGTTTAATTTCGTCAGTAAATACAATAAAATATATATATATAGACCTCCTCGCCGCGTCCGGCGACAGCGACTCCGTCAATTATTCATATATTTGGATTATGGAACGCTGTAATGTGGCTCGCAAAACCATTTTTTTTAGGTGTAGGAGGGCTTAAATTACTGTTTGGCCTGCAGTGTGGCCAAAAACAGATATGGTTATGGGATAAGTCACTGGGGGCTTTATATTAGCCAGGGGGAATATTTCCACCAATAAGAAGCGATGCGTGATGTTCTGGTAGATATTCACATTAAATCTGCAAGTTAGTAGGTGATACTTTTGCAAGTCGGGATTTACTAACTGATTCATAAAGCATTATTTAAAAAAAACATTATACACCTTAAATGTACAACAATAGTACACTTTATAAAATTAAAAAAATATAATAAGTAATGTTAATTTTATTAATTTTTTAATCTTTTACTTTTCTCACTTTATTTTTGTTTCCAATACTAATATTTAAAAAAAGTAACAAAAACAAGTATGTTTTTGTATGTGTGTTTGTGTGTAATAAATGGATATTTTAATAACAACCACAATATTATAAAGCGTTGTAGGGACTGGATATTTAAGGACCAATGTCAATGAAAATATTATGAAATGTATAAAAAATAAGACTGGTGTAGGTAGTAACGTAAAGGATAACTTGCGAGAATAAAATGCAATAAAATAATACGTAGTTCATTAGACTACGACAAAAAATACGGCTTTTTGGATCAATCCAATTCGTTATCGGTACCTAAATTGTTCCACGGAAAACGTTTCGTGCTGCTTTTCATACAAACTACTACGTTGCTTATTTAGAAACGATTTTCATATTATTTTAATTGCTTTAGTCAATCACGCTATTTGGTTCCTGTGAGAAAAAAGATGTCCGTGGTTTATTAAAATATGTATAGAAATTTAGAATAGCGTTAGTATGAGAATGAATATAATGCAAAAATAAAATATTACTTATTAACAGGCATCGGAGTATTTTAGCACGGTAAGACTACAGAGAGCTATGGAGTTGTTGTAAGCATTAAAATATTGTTTTACTCATACTTATCCTCATTAATTTCATTCATAAAATAAATAATAACTATAAAAAATACACCACTATCTTCATTGACGAATAACAAATAATATAAAGGGTCCACGGAAAGAACATGTCTAGTCACTTTTATTTTATTATTTTATTTTATGAATTAAATTAATGAGGATGAGTATGAGTAAAAATTTAATTTTAATGCTTACAACAACTCCATAGCTCACTTTAGTCTTACCATGCTAGAAATACTCCGATGCCTGCTTATTAATGGCAATTTTATGAATTAAGACTATTTTGCGGTGATAGTTAAGGCGACGTGAGCTCCAAAAATCGATTGAAATAAAATCGTAGCTCTTGTTTGGATAATAGTACGGCTGCCTTAAATTTAATTAGCAATCTTGAGGCCTTTTTCGAAGGAAATCAACTATTTGAATCCTGAGTTTTTGACTTTCGCTCAGTAGAAAAAAATCACGAACATGGGTCTAAAATACACTTAAAAAAATCATAACAAATTATGCACAACAGCTAAACATATTAAATTTGGCTTTAAAAATCGGCAATGTCATGTTTGAGGGAAATCAGCAAATTTTTTTTTATTTATTAAAAAGCACAAAAAATAAAATTAAAAAACATGATATCCGCGCTTCCAAACACGCACTTCCATCTCGCTCACGCTTATGCTCAATGAGAGGGAGATAAGACCACGAACCTACGTCCCCTTAAGATGATGTGTTTAAATAAATAAAATCATAAAAACCTGAAATTATTTGGTAACTAAGCAATGTAGTCTGAAAATATTTTGCACAAAAAGTGCGCCGTCACATTTATCCTTAATATTCTAAAATATGTTAACCTTGAACTCGCAATTAACAGTTTAAAGTTTTTGTAATGACTCGTACTTCAAAGTAAGTTTTAATTTAACCACATTTATTTCTTCACGTGCCTAATGTTTCATTTCGAGATATTCGTAAAAGCAATTATGCTCCAAGCTATTGCTCGAGTAATTAAGAAACGCGATGTTGAAATCTTTAAGAGATTTTATTTTTCTAAAATATTTGTCTTTTTAAAATGCTATTGTGAAATTGCTGAAGAATTAACCTTAATAAGAGTATTGACATTATATTAAATTACTACAAAAACACAATAGAATATACAATGAAAACTAGATTTAAAATTAAAACTAAAACTAACATAAAAATAACCTACCAAAAACTATAAATTACTATCTAAATTTGGACCCTTTGGTAGGGTTCCCATCACGCAGGCAGCGTTCCCGCGTTGAATTGCGATTGCAAGTCTTTGTGCAAGAAAGCTGCCTGCGCGAGGGTCGCCTGTTGTTTCCCTCAAGCGTTTGCTGAGTGCCCCGTGAAGCCCACGCGCGCCCTTGCCCCACGGGCCAAGTGTCTCGACACCAAATGCAACGAACTCGTACTGGGTGCCGAGACAATTGTATTTGACCGCCTTTGCTCGTTCCCGTGCGTCTGCCGCCGCGCCGGCACGTCTGCTGGTCGAAGGGAGGTAGGACGCAGCCAACGTGTCAGCGCAAGTGGCGTCCCACACCAGTGCACGGCCCATCTTCCACGGAATCAACGACATCCCGTCAGGGCGCTTACCATCGTTCCGCACAATCTGGGGCTCCAGAGCGGCGGGAACATTGGCACTGACGAGCGCCCTTCTGAGGATGTCGTTGAGAGAGGCATGGCGGGACAGGCGGCCGGCACCTGAGGAGCAGGCGAGTCCGTGGTGGCCGAGGCGGTCTACGGGGGCCCCACAGGAGGCGCAGCTGTGGCCCACACAAACCTCAGACCCGAGCCGGAGACCGACGGCTATACGGAGTGTGGATGGGTCTATGAATGTCCCGGTATTAGGCGAGGGATAGGCATGTAGCCAGTGTCCAGACTCTGGACTTGATACAGCCAAAAGCCTGGCTCTATCCCTGCCAGTCGTGTCGTCAATCAGCGAATTTAAAACTGAAACAGAGGCTATGGTATCCCAGGCCCTTTGTATTTTAGGTCGGGATGGATAATTTGGGCTCGGTCCAGCCAGCCAGGCATTCGAGGCTTCAGCGAAGCACGCAATCTCGCAGTTTGTAGCCGGGGAGGCTTTAAGGATTTTACCTGCGAGATCGGAGATGCTATGGACTGAAGCCAAGAATGCCGGCAGAGCAATACTGGAAATTTTGCGAATACCCAAACCACCGTACCTTATCGGTAAGGAGGCTTGGGTCCATGCCTGCTCGCTGAAATGGATGTTAAGAATGGATTCTGTTTGGAATTTTAGAAGGCGATCGATAGGTTGGACGAGTTGGGGGTATTTCCAAACAGGGCAGCAGCGCAGCAGGTAAGTAAATTTGGGGATGAGTAAACAACATTTCAAAACAAATAGAGCAGAGTGACTGCTAATTTTGGTAAGTCGGTCCGAATGGTCATTAAATTTGGAAATAGATTTACTCAAAAAGGGAGGGATGGCTTCATCAAAGATGGGTGAACCTAGGAGATGTAAACTTTCTTTAGGCATGATTTGAATGTTTGGAGCGATGTTGTTGAAATTTTGTAGAATTTGAGAAGCCGAAGACGAATCCACTCTGTCCGAAATATACAACTCGCATTTGTTGAGGTTTAGTTCGAGGCCAATATCTGCAAATTGGTTTTTAATTTGGACTAAATCTGCCAGAACAGTCTGTGAATCACCTCCTAGGGTGCCATCGTCAAGGTACCACACATTTAGTTTTGAATTGAGGCTGTGAATTACCGAATTAATAGCCAAACTAAAAATAGCTGGACCGAGGGGATCACCCTGCTGACAACCCACTGCCGAAAGAATCTCATTGTTTTTGTGCATTAATTTAGAAGGTGAGTGATAACATTGGAGCATAAAGTTGTAGATTTCCGGAACATGTAGTTTAATTTCGTTTAGCAGGGTGTCCCGGTTGACCGAGTTAAATGCATTTTTGACATCTAATTTCATAAGTACCTCACATGAGCTGCCGTGCACAAAGGTGCGCACGGCATGAACCGCCGCCTCGCAGCCTCCGCGGGTTCCGAAGCCAACCTGTATAGGTTCAAAGAGGGCTTGTAATTTGGAACGCGTTAGCCGTACGCAGATCTTGGCGGCCAAACGGCGGAAGGTTGACCCTACGGCAATAGGGCGCACCCCAGCATCCTTCTTAGAGAGGGCAATGAGATTCGCCCCATAAATCACAGGCGTCACTTCTTGGCAGACATCTCCCTGGAGCATAAGATTCACCAGCTTTGTGATGCTTTTAATAAGGTGCTCACCGGCAATGCCCGTGCAGTGACTAGAGAGGTCTATGAGGTGCTGTGGGGAGATGCCGTCCAGGCCAACATTTATATCATCGTCTAGTACTTATAGATCAAGATTTGCTTAGTTTCTGACTAGGTCGATTTGTGTGAGATTGTCCCAATGTGTGGTCACTAAAATTAAGACTCATCACATCTTATCATATCAGTCTTAGAATAAGAACAATAGCTTTAAAATTGATCACATTGACAATGTATGGTCACTAAGAATAAATAGCAGTTTTTGAATAAGAACAAATAAAAAAAATATATATAACCTCAAGAAACTACTCGTATTTAAATGTATTGGAACAAATTTGGTATCAAGTAACTAGGTAGGCACATAAATATCTCCAACTTCGCCTTTATTGTCCTCAAAAGGCAAACGAGAGCTCGGGATAGAATAGAATTTACATTATGGTATTGATTGCTTACCTTCCCACGCCACGGCAATGTCTATATTCCAAACAAAAGGAAGCTAAAACCGAAAACCAATTTTAGCCCAAAATTTATGAACACTTGTGTTTTTTGTCCTGGTTTTTATTATTGTAAAAGATAAATATAGAGTCCTGCCTATCCTATATTTTGTTGTTTAAAATAATTGACCAAATGCGACCTTATTAAACTATGTGCCCATTGACTGTTATTTTGTGTGCAAATGCAACGATACTTTTACCATCACCGCCATCACTAAAGGTGGTTCGATTGTCATACAAAACGTTACCTATTTGACATTCGCAGGCTAACGGCGTGATATTTTAAGAAACTTATGTAACAAACTTTCATCAATTGGCTTCCCATTTGCGCCAAATTCCCCCTTTCCTAGAATAAACTTGTTTAAACTAGATTAATTTGCGAAAAATGGTTTTCCCAAAATATCACGTCCCAAACCAATTTCTCAAATTAATCTAGTTTATTAAAGTTTATTCTAGGAAAGGGGGAATTTGGCGCAAATGGGAAGCCAATTTATGAAAGTTTGTTACATAAGTTTCTTAAAATATCACGCCGTTAGCCTGCGAATGTCAAATAACGTTTTGTATGGCAATCGAACCACCTTAACACTGCACACGGCGCTTGTTCGATTTAATGATCGCCAGGTGTAGACTTAACTCGACCGGGTAGTCCTGATCCTATTACTGAAGATAGGCCTGCTCTAATGAATGATTCTGGTATTACACGATTACAGAATCAGATGTCAAATATCACATCAAAAATCTTAAAACAATAATGAAAAGCCTTATCGCTGTTTTGAAACAATTATTTCAAAGAAAATAACAGGTTATTATAAAACAATAGGTACACAGATAAGTTTGAAAATTACCTGAAGTAAGCATTTTTAGTATAAAGAGGTATAATTACAATTTCACGAAATACTCAAATGACTCAATATAGCTCTTCGATTAGCTCCATCTAGTTCCAGTTGTCTCTTAATTTGCAAAATATTTATTTAGATATTCTAACAGCCATATAAACATACAGCATATCAATAGTACAATACACACCGCATCAGCATTAAGCGTCATTACTGTGGCATTACCACGCTGATCGAGATGTGATACATGTTTACTAATGCATTTAGATGGCTTTCAATCAAGGACAACTGCTGACTTAGTGATACGTTGGCAACAGATTGGTAGACAGTGTTCTTAATTAATCAAGCTATTTAGGTTTGGGTGTTTCTAACAGTCGGTAATCATAAGTTACACACAAAAGTAAAAGCTTGTAAAAATACATACTCTATGCGAGGTAAGTATTCTTGAACTTGATTATGTTCTTGATGTTTTTTTAGGGTTCCGTACTCAAAGAGTGAAACGGGACCCTATTACTAAGACTCCACTGTCCGTCTGTCTGTCTGTATAACTGTCTGTCTGTCTGTCTACAGGCTGTATCTCACTGATACCCTGATAGTTCCAGTTGAAATTTACACCGAAGATGTATTTTTTTTGCCGCTATAACAACAAATACTATAAACAGAATAAAATAAATATTTTTATAGATAATGGTACGGAACCCTTCGTGCGCGAGTCCGACTCGCACTTGGCCGGTTTTTTTTCTCACTGCACCCACCTTAGCAAGTTTCTGTTTTGCTAAACGGTTGACTGGTAGAGATTGCCTTGTGGCATTAAGTCCGCCCTTGGTACTTATTTTATTTGTGCAATGAAGTTTAAATGAAATGTTTTATTTATTTAATTAGGAAGATGGTAAATTATTTCGAATGAATGATTCGTCAGTTCTGGGGGGTAATAATCACGTAACGTTCCGAACGCGCGAGGGTACAATTTAACTGTCAATTTTCTATACAAAAAGTGACATTTAGACCTACCCGACGTTCGTACAATGCGTTACGTGGTCGACCTACTCGTACTGAAATGCTTTTTAGAATATAGGTATCTGTTTTAAAATATTAAGTAAGTATGTGCAAATTTATGGTTAAAATCAATGTAAACGTATCAACATATGTATGTCAGCGTTAAATTGTTAGGTAGTTTCAGTTGCCCGAAGGTTATACTCGTACCTCCCAGAAATAGGGACCCCGCGCATCAGGGCTCCGTTGACTCTTAATTTCAAATAAAAGGAAAAATTTAAAAATTTAGGCGTGTATTTTTCCGTTGACTCTGCCAAATGACAAAATAAATAGAATACTAATGTTCAGCTAAAAAAAGCAATAATTTTCTGACGTAAGCGGAAGCTGGCGTAATTGGAGTAATTATTTCAACAAATCAGCGCGCAGGGTGCGTTCCGTTATTCCGTAGCATGCTAATTTCAGTCAGGGACGATTTACTTTGTGATTTCGTCGCGCCGCTACAAGAACATGCTGGGCTAGCCGCCAGCTGGCGGTCTATTAGTGGTTGCTGCGCGCTGTTACGGGACTCACGCGTTCGCGTTTTGCATCGTCGTCATTCACCTTGAAAATATATCTAAACCAAAAAAACTAAAACTTGCTGTGTCGCAGCGGGTTATAAAGAATCCTTTTCGTCGCGTAGTTGGCTAAAAAGCGTAAAAAATGTTACGTTTCTACATATGTATGTTAAGTATTGCAATTCATATTTTTTCAGTCGACTAGTAGGTACTTACTTAAGAATTAAATTTGAAAATGGTTTCTCGCAAGGAAACGCTAATGATCGTTGTTATATAGGTCATTCAAAGTAACACGCCTGCTAACTGTCCGCTATTCAATTCGATTCAATTCAAAGTTTTTATTTCGGAAAATAGTAATCCATATAAAATGTTAGTAACAATGAGATTTTTAAGGCTATGTTAGTACCAATTGAAATAATTTACGAAAAAAAATTAAATTAAAAGTGGCGTGGACTGGTACGGCGACTACAGGCGCGTGCAGTAGGACCCAGCGCGCGAGCAGCGGCGAGTCCCACTGCTGAGCCAGCACGTTAAGAATGCTGTTTGAGCTGTGGCAAAGACGGTTCTGAAGCGACGCGCACCGCTTTCTTATTATGGCAGCGGAACCATCGGTGTGCGCCTCGGCAAACATGACAATTAGTATACGTGCTATGGGCAATTCAATTAGTATATACGTACTATCCTTTTAGGTACCGTCGCCGGCGCCGCGTAGTCTATTTATATTGGTTGTACCTAACTATAGATATTGAATTTTCTTAAACAATATTGCTTTACATTATATAATATATTATGTAAGTACACTAAGTACCCCAAATGTGTGTCTTCGTCTTACATTCTGCAGAAACAGACAGTTTTGATGTCATAACATAAACTAAAGGCAAATTACACAGCTTTTGTGTATTTGGGTGAACTTTAGTAAATAAAGAAATAATCGTAATATCGTAAGTAAAGTACACTTAACCCTACTCTAAGGCTCCGCCTCCGAAAGAGCGCGTTGCATGCGATACAAAGGGATGGCCACATTTAGGCACGTTTGGCGTACCTAACCACGGAATTTGTTAACAGAGAACCTTCTGTGCCTCAGTTCACAATTTGACGATTCGACATTACAGACAGATTAGAGAATAACGAAAAATTATGTGTTATATTGCACGGATTCGACGGTTCCCAACTTTTTAGACAGGTTATAATATGGCGAGTAAGATTATAAATAAATAAATATTTTGGGGCCAATGTTACACAAATCGACGTACTCGCAACCCGAATTATATACGTAAATACATAGAAAACATCCAAGACTCAGGAACAAATATTAGTGCTCATCACAAAAATAAATGCTCTTACCGGGATTCGAACCCCGGACCTCCGGCGTCGTAGGCAGGGTCACTACCAACAAGGCTACAGCGGTCGTCAAATATGAAATGATGGTGTTCATAATATTATGACGATAACACGCATAATCAATAATATTATTGATATATTGCGCTATAGATGGATTTCCGAGGCATCTAAGCAAGCAACGTGGTTTGTTTACCGACAAACAATACTGCTTCTAAACAATAGTGTGTGAGCTTTGGCTAGGTATACAGACACCACTTGAATTAGATGAGTGTTCGGCGGATACTAAAATATTACACGAAAGGCTCCTTTGAATTGCCCATGCATCGCTGAGCGTCAATCTATTTCATTAGTTAAAATCTTTTGGCATAAACTGGTCATAAAATGTTGTAGCCTAAGAAAGATACGGTCGCGCTTAATATGAAAAACAACAATATACTCGTATAGATATAAGCATTTTTTTCACATCAAATATTTGGTAAGGTAATTTGGCTAAATATTTTTTAATAATCCAGTTACATTTAATACCGGGACGGTAAAAATTAATGAAAAGTAATCTACATAAATTCTACAGTAAAAATCAGGTGAAAATGGTATAAACTGTATTTACTTATATTATAATTTACTACTTCTAATAACCCATTTCGCAAATTCTCTACCACACTACACCTAGTCACATAGCTCTATATAAGTTATTTGGGATACGCGCATAATCCATTCAATTTTGTTAATGAGACAACCGTCTCCATAGGCCAGGTGAAATTCAATATTATCTCAAGGTCGTAAATATTTGATTAAAACGCTGTTATTTCCTGATGCACATATTTTTGGATTCAGGTCGTAAGTTTCATAACTAGGATATTCAAACATATTTTCATCATAAAAATACTGATCACATTTTTGCTTGCGTGTTCATTTTTTTCCTAACTTCCCGTCTATACAGGGTGACTAGTAATTCGACCTATTCCTTGAAAGGGGTTATACTATTTAGAGCTAATTTGCAACAATTTATGTCCAGTCAACCAGGGGTCGAAACTCGCTGGTTTCCGAGATATTCGAGTTTTTAGTTTGTATGAAAAAAAATCTCCTTGCAGCCTAAAGCTGGTGATTGTGACAAAAGTACTTCCATTTGGATGGTAAAAAAACATTTTTGTCACAATCAGCACTTTAAGGCTGCAAGGCGATTTTTTTTCAAACAAACTAAAAACTCGAAAAATTAAAAAAAATCGTGTTTTGACCCCTGGTTGACTGGAAATAAATTGTTGCAAATTGGTCTAGTATAACCCCTTTCAAGGAATAGGTCGAATTACCAGTCACCCTGTATATGTATTTAGTGATTTCAATTATATAAGCTTTTAAAATAACATATAACAGCTGTGTACAAAAACTAGCCTGATATTAATTTATTTCCAAAAAAAACGTATTTTTCTTAGGCTACTGCCATATTTGGTTTTTCATCGCCTTCGGGCTTTATCCAGACCTATGATGATCTTGTTAATGTTGTGGTGAACGGCAATATCTGGCATCTGGTAAGCTCGGTAGAAAGGGACGAATGCTGGATCTTGGCGTTTTTGACTATGTCTGTTTATATTTTACCAGAGATGATCCAAGCTGTATTTAAAGCAAGCTTGGTATATCTTGTATGGAAGCACAAATTAGGATATTTCCGGTGGATGCGCAGTTCAATAGGTACCAATCGTGTGCAAACTCACTAACTTGTCCACTACAACCAAGCAAAAAAATCTTTACCAGGATTCGAACCAAGGACTTCTTGCTTCGTAGGCAGGGTCACTACCAACTAGGCTAAAGCAGTCGTCAAATTATATCAGTCTAATTATCAAAAACATGAGCTGTATGTTCGATTGTGCGTAGGTTATGATAGGTCGTCAGTTTAAAACACATTGCAGATTTAACTCAGATTTATAAAAACACTGTCGTGATATGGTGTCATATCAGTTGGACGCAAAACTGGTTAAATTTACCAGTCAACGTGAAGGCTACGTTATGCAAAGTTTACCATCACTGTTAATTGGGCGGCTATACAGTCGAGTCAGATAGTAGTTAGACGAGTTACATAGATTTAAGTCGTTTAGTAGTAATTTGCGAGTTCTTCGTAATCGACAAGATGATACCTAGTTAAAATATAGGTACCTTAAGAATAATTAGTTACAACTATTAAATTTAAAGTTATTCCAACCAATTCCTTGACCCGATAGCTCATGTTTTTGATGACCCGTTTAGCCTACCTGCAAAGGTGACAGAGTTGGCTTCAAATCCCAGTAAGGGCAAATATTTCGTCGTCTAGTATATCATGGGACTACTTGTTCGATTTTTGTAAGATTATTCCCTATCACTTTTTATTTATACTTCACGTTAGTTACATTTTTAAACAGTAGGTGAATTATTAGACCCAATTTAAATTAAACACGAAACAAAACACTGAGCCATTTGGAGAAACAGACATGATGCGTATTTACTCAAATATAATAAGCCTACATCCGCAACATTACGCATCTGGTGACCGGTCGACATTTTTGTCGGCGTAAACGACAGGAGCTGAACCGTGGAAACTGGTCACCATACAAACGTTTCCCGGATTTATTAAAATAAGTTCCCGTTAAAATAGTACATTACTTGTGAGGCCGGTTAGAACAACTACTTAACTCAATGAGCTTTCTAAAGAGCTATTACAACCCAAAAGGCACAAAACCTGCGCAGCGACGAGAATCCTGACAGGACATTGCAAATTGAACAAACGGTTCTCTATTGGAAGGCATAAAGTCATTTGTACTATTATTCTCATTACGCATAATTATATACGCATAACATTAAAAAGCATAAATACTGAAAGCATAATCTTCACGAAGACTAATGTCAAATAGCATAAGCACAAATAGGCATAATAATCAATTGGCATCATATCAAAATGCATAACAAAACAAAGTTATGTACAAATGGCTCATATAAGTAGTAATAAAGTGATACGTACCCGTTCTAAAACCCTGAAATTTAGATTTTAGCCAATGGTTTTCATAGTAGTAAATTGCCTAATTGTCATTAGTAGTAAGTTTTAATAAAAGGTTTTTCCGCTCCTTTATAAAAAAAATAACCTCGAAAACGAAAGCGGGAGCAAGGCTCCCGCTTCCGTCTTCTAACCTATCTGCGATCCGAGTCGGTTTTGCCACTAAGCCCCTGTTCCCTTGTGTTTACGCTACGATACACCTCTATCTTGGCATTGATTGCTCTCAGAGAAAAGGGAGTCTTAGAGGTTATTTTTTTTTATAAAATAGCGGAAAAACTAATAATATGACAATAACTAAACTGAGTTTAATTCATTTATAAAACTGAAATAATGGATAATGAGATTAATAAGATAATGAGAGATAAACCAAATAATTATTAGCCCAAACAATAGTATGCGTAATGTGTATTCGGCCAATACAGATTAGGTCAACTGAAATTATGCTATTAGCGTAGTATGCCAAAAAAGTAGTAGGCCAAAGTATTATTATGCGACAGTATTATTATGCCAATATAAATTACGCCAAATCAATTATGCGAAACTATATTAGTCAAAAAAAAATTATGCCAATGAAGGGGATCCCGAACAAACACCTTAATGGGTATGAAACAGGACGCAACATGCAGGTTCTGCCAGGAGACAGAGGAAACAGCAATGCACATTATCTGCTCCTGCGGGCCGGACCACACATGCACAATAGAAAGTACCTACCTAGGGCGGCACATCGTGCACCCAAAAGAGGCACAGGAGACAACATATCACCGCCCAAAGAATCTGGAATTTCCTGGAGGCAAAGGGCGCTGAACTCTAATAAAAGGGCTGCCACAATAGATCACTTGCTCGTCGAAACTTATGCTATTGAATATCTGCTCTAATGTTTGTAAGGGACACGGACTCGCAACGACAGACAATATTGCCCTTAAGTACATCTGTGTACGTGCGTGGGATGAGACTTAACGAAATTACGGCGGCCCCGGGACTCACGTTCATTTCATACTCATAATAATAAAAACTTTGAAAAGCATTCCCGCAATGAATGGTCACTGTTGAAAATCTAATTTTACGCAGAGATTTTTGGGGAATCAGACAAAGGCATTCTCGTGGTGTGTTATTAAGTGAGGATTTATTTTATTGCGCAGTGGAGCGAGTGCTTTACAGTCATTAAATCATAAGAATAACCGACTGACCTATATTTTTATATTTTCAAGCGTATGGGTATAGCTTAATCACGACGTTGACAAATAAGCATATCGCCTGCATGGTTTTTGGCGGACAACGTAGCCTACGGACGCTGGCAACTCCAAATTAGCACCTTTTTGTGGATTCGCGGTATGGGCAGTAATGCAGGTCCTTCAATGTTAACGCAGCGCATCCTCGCATCGCTCTAGAAGCACGACAACATACATATGTAGAACAAATAGTAGCGTTATAACTAGGAATAATTAGGTTAAAGTACTTATGGTTACTATAAACCTTACAAGATAATCACTACCTACGTATTTGAAGGAAACATTATAGTCAAAAAAACTATTAAATACGATAGTAAGTGTGATAAGGATATTAAGTTCTATAGGAAATAAAATACTTTGTTAATTCCATGGACGGTTCCTTTAAAATGATTATAAGGGCGTTTTTCAAAAAAAGTGTACAAAACTACTTTTTTTTCAGAATTCGATTTTTTTTGGTTTTTCTTACTCAGAATCGTTGATACTATCGATCCTCATGTATATACAAGAAAAAAAGTGTCCCAGATTTTACTATGTAAATTTTTTCTTCCAGTGCGTCACGACCATATAAATAAAAAAAGACTGCATACAAAAATGTGACGATCTGGAATTGAATATTTAGGACACTTTTTTTTTTGTATGGGGATCGATAGTACCAAAGATTCTGAGTAAAAAAAACAAAAAAAAATGAATTTTGAAAAAAAAAGTTGTTTTGTACACTTTTTTTGAAAAACGCTCTAAAACTTTCGTCTTTACGAATGACAAATGTAAACAGGCGATACAAGTCAAACGGTTATTAATTGCCAGTTCAGACTAATAAAATTACAAATTTTAGCTTCGCGAAACGTGCCCCTTACGAGCATGTTACAAGTTTCAGTAAAAATTGTTAAAAAAATCCGACCGTTTACAATCAGGCTAACAGGCTCGAGTCAAGGAAGCATGCAGACCTTGGATTATAAGAGACAGGGCAATACGCCAGATGCTCTAGCGTTCGCTATTCCAGCTCCGTTCCACTTTTGATATGCTATTCAAAGAGTAATTTACGAATAGTGTCGCATTTGGGGTACATAATGTTAGTTGACTCAAATTGTATATTCACTTTTGAAGTAAAAACGTAAACCACGAAAAAAAATTAAATTTAGGAAGCTGCAAGCGCTACAAACAAACAAGCGCAAGCGCTGTTTTTGTGCGATAGTACACTTATGGAAAGCCATATTTTCAATAGTAATCTGGCAGATTTGCACAACGGTACAAAATAAAAATCGTTAATTTCAGACCAGATGCGATTCATAGGAATTAATAATGTGCCCTCCCTCTCTTTGGACGCCTTGATGATGTATTTTGTTCTTTCTTTTTCGTTAGTAATTAGTCAAATGTACGTGAACACAAGACACTCAAAATCGAAATTAGATCATCATCCTATTACTTAAGCCTGTAGTCGTCAATTGCTGGACATAAGCCTTTCCTAATTTGCGCCATCATACCCGGTCCTCAGCAGCTCTCCGTTCTCTTCAGGTCGTCGGTCCACCTGGCGGGAGGGCGTCTCACAGGGCGCGTTGTTCGCGGTTTCCACTCCAGAACTCGTCTGCCCCATCGGCCATTCGTTCTGCGACAAATGTGCCCCCGCCCACTGCGACTTCATTTCTCCGTCGGATATCCTGATACCGGATTTTATTCTTCAGAGAAACTCCGAGCATAGCCATATACATGGCTCGCTGAGTGACTTGGAATTTGTGGATTAGATCGATAATATCTAATTAAAAAAAAAAACAGTGATAAATTACTGGAAGGTATTTGGGTTGGAATGCAAACAAAATGTAGGGTACATATTTAGTTAAGGGCCTTAATCTTATCTACGCTTTAATTTTTTTTCCATTGTGTAGCGAAACCCATTTAAAATGTAAGGGTAATTGCCGTTACGAAATGAACAAAAAGTTAAAGCGTAGATTAGATTAAGGATTAGAATATGTTTTTTTTTTTTAAGTCTTTAATTGTTTTAAATTTTGCCCAGAAGTCACTGTAAGTTGAAGTTGTATTCTACAAGCTGATCTTCTGCCTTTCTCTTGTGCCTGTTAGACTTAGGAAGCTTCGAGTATCCCACGTGTGCTTCTCGAATTAAACTAGCGGTATCAAACAAACACACCCTCCTTCGACAGTTGGGCTATAATCTCAAATCCCCTAAACCATCATTAAATCTCATTTCTCAATATTGAGACGTATAAAAAGCGTTCATAAGCGGAACGCACCAGCACCGAGCGCCGAAGGCAGCGTCTTATTAAAGTCACTTATTGAAGTGATAATGAAGACGCCTGCAGGCAGCCCGTTAGAGCCGTAACATTGCCAGCGCCAGCTTTTATAACAAGATATTCCACAATTCGCTTCATCCTTACAGCTAATTAAGAAATTTGTAATGTAGAAGAGTCTATAAAAATACACCCCTCTAGCTCTAGATAAAAGTAATACCAGTCTATTTTAACAAATGCCGGGTTGACTTCGTTTCGTTGGTGTTAGGCTGTTTACACAAGTGACACATATTTAGTTTCGTAGCTTAGCTTGGCTAATTTGTATGAAAGTTTTGATGTGAGCTAAAACCAGGTAATTATTTACTTCTTTCTATGTTAGTAGTAGTTTTAGTTTGTGATCGAGTACAGCGTCTCAATTTTGGTACGAAAAATACAATCCAAGGTGGCAGAATGTGGGACGATCTGGACGCATTTCGTAACGATTGGTCAGAAATTTTTAATAGCTGGGAGGAGTGGCAGTCAATGGAGGATCCCAGTGTCCACCAGTGAGATAATTTAGAGGCGCTAAAAATCCTGGTCTCGGATTAACGAGGAAAATGCGTCCCGGATTCAGCCTATAAAAAAATAATAAATAATGACCATAACTTTGCATATTTTTATGGGGGTCTTTTTATTGGGACGCTAATTAGTATGGCACGTGTACGGCAATACTGAAAGACACCGTGTCAAGCGCTGTTCATTTTAATTAATTCGCAGTATTATAATTAACATTTAGGCATCGTTAATTAAAAGAGCGCTTAAGTGATTGAAATCCTTCTGAATTAAATAGGGAACCAAAAAAGCCGTCATTAAAAGGCGAATTACCTCTTAATTAGGGGTCGATAGAACTGAAGTGGACTCTTCTTTGAAATAAGATTAACAGGTAAAAAAATTAAGGGTGAAAAAAAACACAATTCTTTTTCGGAGTGGCGACGAAATTTCAACATTGTTTTGACGACTCGCGACAACTTTATTCTTGTGACAACTCATATACGAGTACGTGTTTTATGATCGAGTTTTAACAGTTCTAGAATAAATAATAGATAGTATAGTGCTAGTGATTACCCACCCAAACTATAGTAAGCACCAGTTGAAAACGAAAAAAATGTAAACAAACAATATATTGAATTGTAATTAGTTTATTTCATAATAAGATTACATTGTAAATTAAATTAAGGTAAACATTGAAAATTAAATCTAAATAAATAAAATTAAGCCAGCCTAAAAGAGTAGTGAGTAAAAAATTAACTACAAATAGAATACCTACACAAAAGTAAAATAAAATAAAACAAATAAAGATAACATCACAAATAGAAAACTTGGCCCAGATCGGTGCCAGGCGGCAGGGTGCCCAGAAGGCTGGCGGCATTGCCACGTTGTATGGCAATACTTATACGCTGGGCTAGGTATGCGCCAGCCTTCTGGTCACCAAAAGCGTCGACAAGGCGCTGCGAAAGTATTTTGTAGATTTTTAAAGCGCTGGTGCCCCATGGCCCTAAGGTCTCGACCCCGAAAGGCTCAAACATGAAGCCACTATCAATGCCAGCATATTTGAGCCTTTTGTGTGACTCCGCTGATTCAGCAGCTGCACCAGCCCTAGTAGAGATCTGATGTCAGAGTCTTAGTAATAGCGTCCCGTTTTACCCTTTGGGCACTGAACCCTAACAACCACTCCAAGGCTTAGATTATTATATACTTGTAATACAACTTTATGAGCAATTAGCCAGCGATACAATAATACTTACATACTGTTCTGCTCAATTCTGTTAATGTCCTGAGACGAGAATGCCAGACCCCATTTAGTAGGCCTTGCTTCTCCCTTCACGCGCATTAAACTGATCATTTTATGGTTTTTGCTTATGACAACGGAGAAAATTAAGATGGTTAAAATATTCAGAATGTATTCTTATAGCAAAAAGCCGAACGATTTAGCCTAGAGGCTACGAAACTCATGGGTTCGAATCCCCCAGTACCTAAGGGCAGATATTTATTTGTGTGATGAGCATGATTATTGTTTTTAAGACATGGTTGTTTTCTATGTATTTAAGTAGATATTAACTATTAAGTATAATTATCGTCGTCTAGTACCCCTAACACAAGCCTTGTTGAGCTTACTAACACGCCAAGTTCGATTTGTGTAACATTGTTCCCCAATATTTATTTGGCTTGTTGTATTTGTTTATAAGCAAACAAATTTCTGGTTTATGAGTTGTTTATCTAATAGGTGCTATCTTCTCTAAATGAGAAAAATTAGAAACGTCGAGTGACCTCAAACAGGTCATCATCGTAATCGTTATTAAAGAGCTAGGCTATTGTCATGGGAGTAATGTTCATGTCCATTACTCCATGTTTGAAGACATTTTAGAGCGGTAGTATTCTTACTTGATTTCCGCATCGCAGTTCAGCAATGCAATAAATAGTCATAGGCGTTAGTAAGGCAAGAGTCATCTTACATATTCTCTGGACAGAAACTCTTACGAAATCTTCTTCTTCGGTCAGTAGTAGTACCTGATACTAAGGAAATGCTTCTGTGGTGGCATTTGTTTGCGAAGTCACAAAATTTTCGGGTTCCACATCATTCTATGAAAACCCTACTCATTTGGTTTGCTATCCTGCTAATCTTGCGTCTATTTGATTACTACTTAACGAGTAGAACATTAAGATAGTTGTGATTTAAAACCCGCAGTATGTGCTCACGCTTTAACTGTTTTCAACAAAATCTTGCTTCAGACGAAACGTTTCCTTTAGAGCCTGGAAATAGTTAAAAAACGAACGACTCCTTTCCATAGTATTTACGGAAATTATAATTGTACCCCTATAACCTTTTTAAGCTATTTTCTTTTAATATCGGTAGACAATAAGTACGTTGTGTTTTGAAAACCTCTTTTTATAACTTGTATTACGCATTTCATTATTTTAACAATACAACTTGCCAGTGTCAGCTACAGACGTACCTATTGTTATTTGCTTCGTTGATATAATTTTGTTAAAGAAACAAGTAATTAAGTAGTTTTTTAAAGATAAGGCAAGTGGTTTATGCTACCGTGCAACAAAAATGGCGGCAATCCTTTCGTGATCGTATAGCAATGTGACTGAAAACAAATACCTACCAATCCCTGTGGGCCACAATTTTTTTGGGTGACAAAAATATCTTGTCTGTATGGGTGAATTCGTAATTATTTTTCAACATCATGACAGTTAATGTCTTGTCGGTGTAGCTGATGAAACAATATGCAGTTCCCACCGATGCCTGCTTTTCTTTAATGTGTGTCATATTTATATCACTCTTTTTCGTGTCAAAATTTGTACTTACATAAATGAATACATTTTATCAAAGCGTGCTTAAAATTTTCCTTATTTTTTTTAGGCATTCCTCAATTGACGAACCTAATAAAATAATTCCAACCTTTTTACAATAAATCATAAATGGGCTGTACGGTAGGTAAATATCGAGTCCCAACCAAGTTCAAGGGCTGAATGATATCCTCTAAAACTGATTTTAGGTCTTAACGGAAACATCCTTATATAAAAATCTGATATGTTCCCGCCCACTGATCAATCTTGTCATGATTATAAACCACAAAGTTACGACTGCTTTTGTGTGATATCAAATATTTACGATCGGGGCCGACCGTTACGCCTCGTATAAAAAGTATTTATAAAAGAAAATATCCAATAAGATATCTAGTTTGTCTATGTCGCTTTACAAATATATTATTGACGTTTTAAAATATACAAATACAATTTTTCAACATGTATAAAACTTTTACAAAACTAAACTATTATTAAATTAAAATAACTAAAACTAAACCTTAAACTTAGAAAAAATAAAATAAAATAACTAATTAAATAAGAGGCCTGGGCCTCTTGGCAGGGTGCCCATCACGCAGGCAGCATTCCCGCGCTGAACTGCGATTGCGATCCTTTGCGCGAGAAAGCTGCCGGCGCGAGGGTCACCCGTTGCCTCCCTCAACCTTTTGCTGAGCTCCCTGTGGAGATCCAGCGCACCCTTACCCCAAGGACCTAGTGTCTCGACGCCGAAAGCAAAGAACTGATATTGGGCGCCGAGACAGCTGTACTTTGAGACCTTGAGGCGTTCCCGGGCGTCTGCCGCCGCCCCCGCGCGTTTGGTAGTCGCTGGTAGGTAGGACGCTGCCAGGGTGTCTGTACAGGTGGCGTCCCACACCAGCGCACGGCCCGTCTTCCAGGGTATCAACGACATCCCGTCAGGGCGCTTGCCATCGCTCCGCACAATCTGGGGCTCCAGAGCAGCGGGAACGTTGGCACTGACGAGCGCTCTTCTGAGAATGTCGTTGAGAGCGGCGTGGCGGGACAGGCGGCCGGCGCCCGAGGAGCAGGAGAGGCCATGGTGGCCGAATCGGTCCACTGGAGCCCCACAAGAAACACAGTTGTGACCTGTGCAGATCCCAGCTCCCAGCCGGAGACCGACGGCTATGCGTAGAGTGTCTGGGTCGATAAAAGTACCAGTGTTGGGCGAGGGATATGCATGGAGCCAGTAACCAGATTCTGGCTTGGACACCGCTAACAGCCTGGCCCGGTCCCTGCCTGTTGAAGGCTCTATTAATGTTTGTAAGGTGGCGACGGAGGCTATTGTATCCCATGCCCTTTGCCTATGTTGTTTGCACGGGAGATTTGGACTCGGTCCAGCTAGCCAGGCATTCATGGCCTCGTCCAAACATGCAATCTCGCAGTTAATGCCCGTTGGGGCTTTTAGTATTTTACCTGCGAGATCTAGCGTGCTGTGGATTGAAGACAGGAATGCCGGCAAAGCCACACTTGAAATTTTGCGGGTTCCTAGGCCGCCATTCCTTATTGGTAAGGCAGCTTGGGTCCATGCCTGTTCGCTGAAGTGAATGTTCACGATGTTTTCAATTTGGGATTTCATTAGACTGTCAATAGGTGTGGTCAAATGTGGGAATTTCCAAATGGGGCAACAGCGAAGCAGGTAAGTGAATTTAGGGACAAACAGACAGAATTTTAAAATAAATAAAGCTGAGTGGCTGCTAATTTTGACAAGGCGGTCCGAATACTTGCTGAATTTTATTGTTGATTTATTTAAGACAAGAGGAATGGCCTCCTCGAAGATGGGGGAGCCGAGGAGGTGCAGACTGTCCTTCAATACTACTTTTATGTTAAGAGCTTCGTTGTTAAAGTTTTGAGCGATTTGGGAAGCGGTTAGTGGATTAACTTTGTCCGAAATATATAATTCAGATTTGTCATAATTTAATTCTAAACCAATGTGATTGAAGTGCCGTTTAACATGCACCAAATCTGCTAGGACTGTCTGTGCGTCTCCGGCTAAGGTCCCATCGTCGAGGTACCAAATATTTAATTTCGAATTTAGGTTGTGGATTATCGCATTTATTGCCAAACTAAATATCGCTGGACCGAGGGGATCACCCTGCTGACAACCGACGGCCGAAAGAATCTCGTTGGATTTATGAACTAGTTTTGAGGGGCAGTGGTAGCACTGGAGAAGGAAGTTATAAATTTCTGGGACATGTGTTTTAATTTCGTTTAGCAGGGTGTCCCTATTGACCGAATTAAATGCGTTTTTTACGTCTAATTTTAGAAGAACCTCGCACGAATCACTTTTTACAAAGGTACGAACAGCGTGGACTGCTGCCTCGCAACCTCCACGAGTTCCAAAGCCGACTTGTACGGGTTCAAAGAGGGCCTGTAATTTTGTTCTAGTGAGCCGGACGCAGATCTTGGCTGCTAAACGTCGGAATGTAGAGCCTACTGCGATGGGGCGTACGCCACCATCCCTTTTTGCCAAGGCAATAAGATTTGCTCCATATATAAGCGGCGTTACATCCGGGCAAACATCTCCCAGAAGCATGAGATTGACCAGTTTTGTGAGGCTTGTGGTCAACTGTTCACCAGCTACACCTGTGCCGTAGCTGGTGAGGTCAATCAGATGCTGTGGGGATATGCCGTCTAGACCAGACGCCGATCCTTTTGGAAACGAGGCGAGGGCTGTTAGTACGTCTCTTGCTGTGGCGTGGAGGCAGGCTGAGGGGTCGGATGGAGGGTCTACGAAGATCGGGGTGGAAGGGCCTGGGGGGTGCTTGGACTGTAATGCGGCTTTGGTCTCCGGTGTGTCTCGTGCTAAGGTGTCGTTTGAGAACAACAGGCGTGTTGCTCCTTTGAGATCACCGTCGTGTATTTTTTCCTCGACCTTTCCAAACAAGTCATACTTCTTTCTGTGAGTTCCAGACGAAGGGGCGCAAATAGGTATAGACGGATTTAAAATGTTGTTTTTTATTTTTTGCGTTAGGGAAATATTACTGTTAGATTCTTCTGAAACATGGAGAATTTTAAACGAAAAGGTAAGGAGGTCCTGCCAAGAATTACTATTGTTGTTTCTAACGCAATTATTGATTGCGCCCGCTAATGCCTCTGAAACCGTCGATCGGGCACCGCGTGGTATACGTTTTATAATGGAAGTTGACTGCTTGAGTTGGCCGAGGAGAGTCTGGAGAGGAGTGTCGCTTTTGTTTTTACTGACAAATGTGGGGTTTTCCATGTTGTGTCCATTCACGAAACAAGTAATCTTTCTATGATATTTGAGATCAGAGTATTTTGAATATAAGAAAGGAAAGATTACGCTTGTGTTCAAGAGCGGATCCGATAGCGATTAAATACAGCGAATCTTTTAGTTTGAAAAGTTTTAAGAGAGGTAGGGCACAGAGGAATGTCATCTCGCTCGTATGTGGAGCAGCCCAACTGGGGAAGAACCTCCACCTTACAGAAGACCGCAGTCATAATAGCACCACTGCTTTGTAGTGTTGCTATATTATTGCATGTTATGAAGTATGTGGTGTTGTGTTCCTGGTGGTGAGTAAGGTCGCCAGAAAGGGTCGCAACGCGCTTGTGATTCTTCTGGAGTCACATGTGTCCATAGGCTACGGTACCAGCTTAACATCAGGCAGGCCGTAAGCTTGTTTGCCACCGTCGTTGTATAAAAAAATAGAATATTTTTGTTGTTTTTAGTCTGTCCCCGTAGCCAGGAGACAACATTACCAGAATTACGAAATGAGGTACTATTAAACAAGTTGATTAGCTTAAATTATTAAGTATTTTATCCCACTATTATTACTAGTGGCTCTGTGATCTGCACAACAAGCAAGCCTTTTCATGTCCTTTTCAAAAAGTTTTTTTTGCATATCGAAATACTTATGTCAATTCATAAAATAAAACTATATAATTTTTGAATTTGCTCATAGAAATTTACCTTTAGGGAAGAAACAGCCGGACAGCCGGAAATCTGGACAAACGAAAGATTTTTTTGAGAAACGGAGAACTTTGTTCGCTTCTTGCGCTCGTTCAGTTATAAATGTAAAAAAAAATAGCTAAACTTGTTGTTCAGAACATGCATGCATGCATTGTTTGCATGTTTATTACTCTATCAGTATTATACGTGCGTCGAGATTTTCGCTATTTGAATGGAAATTCAGCTACTACGGACTACGGCGTAGCGCTACGAGCGTAGCAGTGCATTAGCATTTAATTAGCTCATGGACTGCTACGCTCGCTGGAGGATTACCTCCAGAATTAATTTCCCTACACAGTGGTTATACGTAACTACGTGTGATAATAACAAGGGAAGACAAAATTATATTAGGTACCTAGTAAGACATCTGTTTGTATCTGGGCCGCTAGAGAAATGTAGATCCCACCAAAAACATAAATGTAAAAAAGGAGAGCCAAGTTCAATACCGTGAAATGGGGTTACTTTAATTCCTTGGTTTAAATTGATCAAAACTTCTCTTCATGTTTAAACTCCAATTATACGCTCTCTGAACGCATCGTTTGGTTTTTTTTTACGATTGGCAGCATTGAACGTCACTGTCAATGTGTCATTACCAGTCGTGGGATCGGGCACAACAATCGATGAAAAAAAATTAAAATACGTGCGGACTCATTTTACGGACTTTAAATAGCTTGTATAACTTCTAAGGTACAACTTTCAGTATAGTAAATACATTAAATTTATGTAATTCACTGTATCAGGCATGTATCTGACTATAACATCAAATACGGTTGCAAATCACAACCTTGACGGCCATTTGTTTTTTTCGATATTTGTAGCATGGGGTGTCATTGATCACTTCTGCGGGTTTACTTTGATCACGATACCCTTGTGGCGCATCACTATGAGCTGCCCACATCCCTACAATCGGCGCGTCAATGTCAAGCTGTGATTTTTAATTCCCCTTCGCGACCGCGAGCTTGTTAATCGTTTTCATTGTAAAATACTTTATTCATTGTACATATATATAAATACCGCATTATAAATATTCATCCAAATTCGTCTCTCATTTGTACATACAAACATTTAGCACCATCAGCCGTGCTAAAGTGGTGACCCGCGACATTCAAAATGACCGAAAATTTTCAAGATTCCGTCGACGATGGAAATTCATTAGAAGACTCGCCCGCAGCAGTAGAGCGCGTGGCTGTGAGATTGCCACCGTTCTGGGCGGAAGACGCCGAAATATGGTTCGCGCAAGTAGAGGCGCAGTTTGAAATTTCGGGCATAACTACCGATTCTACTAAATATTTCCAAGTTATTCGTGAATTAGACCCCAAAACGGCCCGTGAAGTGCGGGATATCATAACGAAGCCCCCAAAAGATGGGAAATATGAAAAACTAAAAAAAGAATTAATAAAAAGACTATCAACGTCAAACGAAAACAAAAGACGTCAGTTGCTACAATTTGAAGAGCTTGGAGACAGGAAACCAAGCCAATTTCTCCGTCATCTTCGTGGATTGGCTGGCGACAGTGTCACTGACGAGTTTCTTCGCAGTTTGTGGTCAAGTCGTCTACCTACGCAAGTGCAAGCCATCATAGCTTCGCAAACTACGGCTTCGTTGGACGACATCGCTGTTCTCGCAGACCAGATAATTGACGTGACACCGTGTTCATCCTTCAGCCAAGTCGCTAGCATGAGCTCGTTCGAAGACATGCTAAGAAGATGGAGCAATCTATTACGACGCGCATCCAAAGCGAAATGACGCAGCAAATAGCTCAGCTTAGCGTTCATGACAACAGTGATCATCGACGTTCACGTTTCAACAGGAACAGGTCACGCAGTCGCAGCAGGTCCAAATCACACGGTCGGTATCGATCCGCTAAATCAGGTATGTGCTGGTATCATAGCCAATTTAACTCTGACGCAAGAAAATGCATTCCGCCGTGCAACTTTCAAGCGGAAAACTAGTACGACAGTCTATCGCGGCGGCTGCTGACTGTCGCACCTCGACCAGCCGCCTATTCATCACGGACAGAGTAACAAAGATTCAATACCTCATCGATACTGGATCTGACCTCTGCGTCCTGCCGCGCAACTTCATGCCCAAGTGCAAATCGCCAGACAGCTACTCGCTTACTGCCGCAAATGGTTCAATCATACACACCTACGGCATACTCAAGCAAAAGTTAGACCTGGGATTGCGCAGGGATTTTACCTGGAATTTTGTTGTCGCAAATGTAGATAAGCCTATAATCGGTGCAGATTTTCTTTCTCATTATGGCCTTATTATCGATTACAGAAACAGGAGACTTGTTGACAGCTTAACAACTTTGACAACCGCAGGACAGCTCAAGAACTGCAACCAGGCCAGCATAAAGGCAATAGCCGGTAACAGTGAGTACCACCGCTTGCTCGCAGAGTATCCCAGTTTAACGAAACCATCTGGACTGCCGCGAGAGGTAAAACACTCCACTGTTCACTACATCCGGACTACTCCAGGCCAACCAGTATTCTGTAGACCACGTCGTTTAGCCCCAGACCGTCTCAAGATTGCTAAGGAGCAGTTTGAAGAAATGGTTCGTGACGGCGTAGCACGACGATCGGATTCACCGTGGGCATCGGCGCTGCATCTGGTGCCAAAGAAAGGAAATGGCTGGCGGCCGTGCGGAGATTACCGCGCGCTCAATGCGCGCACTATCCCTGATAGGTACCCCGTCCGCCACATTGAAGATTACGCTCACCGTCTTGCAGGTAGCAAAATTTTTACAAAACTAGATTTGGTCAAGGCTTACAACCAGATACCTGTGTTCGCTGATGACATTTGCAAGACCTCGGTGACGTGTCCTTTTGGCATGTTCGAATTCCCTTTTATGCCTTTTGGACTCCGAAATGCTGCCCAGACCTTTCAGAGATTCCTGGACGAGGTGCTCCGAGATCTGGACTTTGTCTACTCCTACATTGATGACGTACTTATTTACTCCAAAGATGCCGAACAGCACCTAGAACATCTACGGCAAGTGTTTGACAGGTTCCAAGACTACGGCATGCTCATCAATGAGTCCAAGTGTTCGTTTGGTCAGAAAGAAATCACATTTCTAGGATTTACTATCTCTGAAGAGGGCACACGTCCTATCGACGATAAGGTAAAAACACTGCAGGAATTTCCTCCGCCGAAGACAGTCGGTGGTTTACGCAGGTTTCTCGGCATGCTGAACTTCTACAGGAGATTTGTACCTCACGCTGCTGAAGACCAAGCCCCTCTTCACGACATGTTATCAGGACCTAAGATCAAAAGCTCAACTCTACTTACTTGGACTGAAAATCAATTGCTATCATTTCAAAATTGTAAGTCTAGTCTCGCAAAATCTACATTGCTGGCACACCCTATATCAGACGCTCCACTCGCCCTCGTGACCGATGCTTCGAGCTCGACCTTGGGCGCGGTGCTACAGCAACGTGTGCAAGGACACTGGCAGCCACTTGCTTTCTTCTCAAAGAAAATGACACGGCCACAGACGCAGTACAGCGCATACGATCGGGAGTTGCTCGCTATCTATGAAAGTGTCAAGCATTTCCGGTACATGGTCGAAGGCCGACATTTTGTTATATATACTGATCACAAACCGATCACGTTTGCCTTTCAGCAAAAAGACAGGAAATGTTCTCCGAGACAATTCAATTATCTTGATTACATTTCGCAGTTTACGAGCGACATCAGACACATCTCGGGGAAGGACAACATTACCGCTGACACGCTCTCCCGTATCGAAGCTATTGCCGTGCCACCAGATTTTGAAGCTCTCGCACAAGCTCAACAGGAAGATCCTGAGTTGCAAGAACTTGTTGCCAGACGATCTTCGTCACTCAAGCTCGAGAAAGTTCCGGTGCCAGGTACCAACATTTACTTATATTGCGACATTTCTCAAGCAAAACCCCGTCCGTTTATTGTCAAGGAGCATCGGCAGAGAATTTTCAACACTGTCCACGGCATGAGCCATCCACGTACAAGGTCCACAGTTAAATTGGTAACCGAAAGATTTGTATGGCCCTCCGTACGCAAAGATTGCGGTACCTGGGTGCGTGCGTGCGAATCATGTCAACGTGCCAAAGTTCAACGTCATACATCTTCTCCTCTTGGACATTTTAAGCTGCCAGATGAAAGATTTAGCCACGTACACATTGATCTCGTTGGCCCATTGCCACCTTCATCAGAATGCCGTTATCTTTTCACAGCCATAGACAGATACACGCGCTGGCCTGAAGTCAAGCCACTGTCTGACATGACGGCTGAGACGGTAGCTCATGCATTTTACGATACGTGGATATCTCGTTTCGGTTGTCCGCAAACCGTAACAACTGACCAGGGACGCCAATTTACCTCACGTATGTTTAAGGTCTTGGCAGAGCTTTGTGGTGCACAGCTGCGATACACGACGGCTTATCACCCACAGGCGAACTCGATGGTTGAACGTCTCCATCGTACACTGAAGGCAGCCATCATGGCACACAACAGCACAAAATGGACAGACGTGCTACCTATCGTCCTTCTCGGCATCAGAAGTGCATGGAAGGAAGACTTGCAATGCTCAGCTGCAGAAATGGTATACGGTGAGCCTCTACGCATCCCCGGTGAGTTTTTCAATTCTCATAACTCTCACACGCTGCAGCCTGATGATTTCGTCGCGTTACTTAAACAACAGATGTCAAATCTTAGACCTGTCCCAGCATCAAGGCACGGAAGCAAATCAGTCTTTGTTCATAAAGACCTCAGTTCATGCACCCATGTTTTCCTAAGAAAGGATGCACTGCGTGGATCCCTTGAACCGCCATACACTGGCCCGTTCCGCGTGCTTAGCAGGACAGACAAGACCGTCACTGTAGACTTATTACGAGGACCAGTGACAGTCTCCATTGACCGTGTCAAACCTGCCTACATGCAGAACGACACAGCTTCATCTACAGGCTACTCTAAGCCTACAGCTGTTGGCCAGGCTAGGACCACTCGGTCTGGTCGAAAAGTAACTTTTCCTCTCCATTTTCAGGCAGGACTTTGATTATCCCAGGGGGGTCCTGTGGCGCATCACTATGAGCTGCCCACATCCCTACAATCGGCGCGTCAATGTCAAGCTGTGATTTTTAATTCCCCTTCGCGACCGCGAGCTTGTTAATCGTTTTCATTGTAAAATACTTTATTCATTGTACATATATATAAATACCGCATTATAAATATCCATCCAAATTCGTCTCTCATTTGTACATACAAACATTTAGCACCATCAGCCGTGCTAAACCCTCATCATCATTATCATCATATCAGCCGAAAGACGTGCACTGCTGGACATAGGCCTTCCCCAGAGAGTGCCTCAATGAGCGGTCCTGCGCCACCCGAATCCAGCGGACTCCCGAGACTTTTATCAGGTCATCACCTTGTGGGGGGCCTACCCATGCTGCGCCTTCCGGTACGTGGTCGCCACTCGAGAACCTTTCCGCCCCAATGGCCATCGGTTCTACGTGCAATGTTACCGTTCTGTGAATAGAAGGCTATCTATTTATTATATTATTTATTAGCCTATTTTTTTTATATTAAATAAGGATTTAATATAAAATAAATACCCTTTTTTTTTCTTTGCCAAAGTAACCCCAAAGGCACATAAACCTTTATAAATCCTAAGCCTGTGAACGGATTTTTTTTAATGTTCTAGTGTTTCTTTCCTTAATAAAGTTACTATCATAATCCGTAAAAAAAGGGGGGTTTTAAAGTAACCCCGATGTCAGTATAAAGTTGATCACCGACTTATTTTTTTTTCTAAGAGATATATTAATAACTAGCTGTTGCCCGCGACTTCGTCCGCGTAGAACTTAATACTTAGAAAATATAATGCAAACAAACTTCTACCATCTTAAGGGATGATTTCCGAGGCAAAAACTATTCTATATCCTTTGAAGGGTCTCAAATTATCTCTATACCAAATTTTATGTAGGTACATGGATTTTATCCAAACTTTCACCCCCTATTTCATACCCTTAGGGAATGATTTTCGGGATGAAAACTATCTAATGTCATTCTTCGGGACTCAAACGACCTTTATACCAAATTTAATCTAAACGGGATTCATCCAAATTTTCACCCCCCATTTCACCCCCTTAGGGAGTGATTTCCGGAATTACAACTATCCTATGTCCTTTCCCAGGACTCAAGCTATCTCTATACCAAATTGTATTAAAATGGGTTCCATCCGAATTTTCTATATCTACACCAAATTTTATCAAAATAGATTTGTACAGCGTGTTTTCACTCGTATAAAACCTTATTAGCTAGTTATACTTTTATATTCATAATGTAGTTTAAACGTCAAATAGAACGGAGAAAAAATATGTGTCACATACTATGTCAGAAAATAAAACTATAAGCTTTTCAACAAGAACGGGATTTTATTAATATAATAAAAGGGAAACTCAAGCTAGGCTAGGGAAACTTACACGAGCCAAACATTGGTCCTTACGAAGCCGGAAACAACCATTGGTTCTTACAAAACCAGAAAACACCAGAAGAATTTGTAAACACAAAGATTTCAAAACATTGTGAACCTGTAAACAGCAGTGGTCTCGGAGCTCAGAGCAAATCGAGCAGCAGGATCGGCGAGTGGAGTCGGTACTGCACACGGGTCATGGTAGACCCGTAGGGTGCTCTGCAGCACGAGTCAGCACCTTCGACCAGGAGAGAGGATAGGTTCACCGGGAGGGAGGTATTGTGTACAGCGGACAAAAACGTGAGTTGTCGATTAATAATTTTTATTTGAGTGCAACGAAATTACGAAGTTTTAAATTGATTATCCATGAGGAATTTCGAAGAAAATTGAACTCTATTTTCATCAGTTAACGAACTTTGAAAAATTGTGCCGTATTTCGAAAGCAGAACAATTGATCGAAGTGTAGTGAGCTTAGCGATGAACATTTAAAAAATTTTAGGTACACTTCGTCACATTTAAAATCACGATTTTATTAATTTTATTCGTGTGAATTTTTATTGACATTTTGAGCAGTGAATATTTTAAATGGAAAACTGGAAAAAATAAGCGAATGATATTTTAGTTATTTGCTTACCGTATTTAATGGTTATTGTTTTATTGTTGGGGTTTTATGCTATAAATATTGTGAAAACATTCTGACAAAATGGAAGCGTTACTCAAAGGACAAATTGAAAATTATAACCAAATAAGCAACGCATTTAAAAATTATAAAAAGTCACCTAAGATACGAATTACCAAACCTTATGTGGAAGTCCGAATTCAAACTTTGGAGCAAAAATGGAGCAAGTTCGCGACTTGTCATGATCAACTCATGTCATTATACTGTGACGAATTAAAAGAAAATCCCTACGTCACCCAAACAGTTTATGAAGTAACCGAGGAGTTGTACATGGACTACCTGGTTGAATTAAAAACAGCTCTTGAATCTTTTGAGCGTTTGACCCCGGAACTGAAACCTAAGGTTATACAGGGTAATACGGAATCTGGTTTGACAACTGAGTGCATCAAACTTCCAAAAATTGTTATACCATTTTTTTCAGGATTGTACACTGAATGGGTTACCTTCAGAGATTTGTTTGAATCGTTAGTGCATAACAATAAAAGCTTAGATAATGTTCAAAAAAATGCATTACCTTAAGGGTTACTTATGCGGTGAAGCGGAACAGTTACTACGACAAATACCAATCTCTGGCCAAAATTACACAAAATGTTGGAATTTACTAACAGAAAGATACAATAACAAAAAATATATTTGCAATACTATTTTAAAACGATTTTTGAGTCAGCGAAACGCGGTTACGGAGTCAGCTACCTACTTGAAAGAGTTGATTGATACTAGTAGTGACTGTTTGAGCGCCTTGTCGAATCTTGGGATTGACGTGAGCACGTGGGACGTCATGGTGATACACCTGCTCACCCTTAAACTTGATCCTGAGACGCGTAAGGCATGGGAATTGAGTGCTGCAGATACCGGAACTTCTGACATCTTGCCTACGTTCCAACAGTTTCGCGCATTTTTGACCAACCATTTTCGTGCCTTAGAATTTATTGATAATAAAAAACCAGTTTACAATAACAATCAAAATTTTATTCAAAATAAAACTCGTGTATTTCACGCAATGCAAAGCACTCAATGTCCTTGTTGCACCGATAACCACAGATTAACCTTTTGTAAACAGTTTAGCACCTATGATGTAGACACCCGTCGTAATTTCGTACAGGAAAAAGGCTTGTGCTTCAACTGTCTGGGCGGCAATCATTCAGCAAAATTCTGCCAAAACCCTGCAACCTGTAGAACTTGCAAACGTCGTCATCATACGTTGCTACACCAAGCAAGTGGAACTGAGGCTAACACATCGGGATTTAAAACTAGTTACGTGGGAGAGGAAAATATAGAAACTACACCAATTATGAGCTGTTTTTCAGCAGGGGCTAGTCAAGTTTTGTTGGCTACAGCTATTATCAACGCCCAATCTAAGAGTGAACAATATTACCAGATTAGGGCATTATTGGATCAAGGGTCACAAGCTTCCTTTGTGACAGAAGCAACAGTCCAATATCTTGGACTTAAACGGGAAAATATTTGTGGAAAGGTAACAGGTCTCGGAGGAGACAATAACGTGGTATCAAGGGGGGTGGTAACGATGCATTTGCAATCGTTGATACACCCACAAATAACAATTACGGTGAAAGCGTACATTTTAAAAACAGTGACAGCCTTGCTGCCAAACAAGAGTGTAACAGACTTGAACGGTTTAGACATGGTAGGAATGCGCTTAGCGGACCCGAATTATGAAACACCAAATAAAATCGACATTTTATTAGGCGCAGTGGTGTACAGTCGTATAATTCAAGAGGGTATCAGGAAAAACTACAATGGAACTTTAGTTGCCCAAGCAACAACTTTCGGTTGGATACTGTCTGGAATGGTGGAGACTTCCAAACAATTGCCTTCAATGTGATTGTGTTGCACGCACAAGTAAACGAAGAGGATAGTCTCAAACGAATTGGGGAGTTAGAAGCGAATCCAGTATACAACCAGACGCAGTTGACTGAGGTAGATGAGCAGTGTGAGGCGCTCTTCGCTGCTAACACCATAAAAGACGACGAGGGCAGAGGCGTAGTGCGACTGCCATTTAAAGACGAGAATCCAAGCTGCAAGTACGGGCACCTTCAGGCGATATCTGAACAAAGACTTTATTCATTAGAGAGCAGATTAAACAAAGACAAGGAACATAAAACTAAATACAATGAAGTTATTGATGAATATGAAAAACTTGGACATATTTCTGAAGTACTAACCACGCTAGATTCCAATCAATGGAATCATGTAGTGTCTAAGCACAATCAGGCGGATTGCGCTTCGAGGGGGGTGAGACCTTCGGAATTATTTAACATAAGCATTTGGCTAAACGAACCAGAATTTATAAAAGAAGAAAACATACAGTACACAAAACTAAAAGATAACAATACCGACTTAGAAGTAGCAAAGGTGCATAACATTACTCTGGACACCTCATTATGGGAAAAATATTCAACGCTTACTCGATTAGTAAGAGTTGTGGCTTATTGTCGACGATTTCTAAACATGAAGAAACCAGCTCCTGACAGAAACCACACTAACCATTTAACGGGAATAGAAATACGAGAAGCTATGAACACATGCATAGGTCAATGTAAGCGAGAATGTTTCGGACAATACTATCAAGCTTTTGAAAAGAATGAGTCAAACTTACCTGAAAATTCGGCCATAAAATCATTAAGTCCATTCCTAGACAACCTTGGCATTATGAGAATTAGTGGTCGATTAGAAAACGCGAACATGAACTTCAGTAGCAAGCATCCTGTTCTACTACTTAAGAAATCAACGCTAGCGGATTTGGTAGTTGATGTTGCCCACGTGAAGACTTGTAACGGAGCCGGAGCAAATCAGTTGATAAACAACTACCTTAACTCCAAATACTGGATCTTCGGAGTCAAAGAGTGGATAATAAAACACATTCGCAAGTGCGTTACCTGCGTGCTATATAAAACGACAACTCAAACGCAGCTTATGGGACAGCTACCTTCAGCTCTAGTGACACCCACTTGGCCGATAAACTTAAGAACAACAAGTGGACATGGTCACAAGTCGTATAAGGGTTACATAGCCTTATTTGTGTGCATGTCAACACGTGCCATACACATTGAATTAGTCAGTAACCTCACTTCACAAGGCTTTATGCAAGCTTTTAGGCAAATGGTAGCGTGAATAAAGTATTGCCAAGAGATCTGGTCAGCACATAACGGCACTTGTTTTGATGGCGCAGATAGGGAGTTAAAAAACTTATTTGGATCTGAAAACTCCAGAATCCTCAAGGAGATTGCAGATGAGTTAGCCACTAATGGTACAACGTAGCATTTCATCCCTGCACATGCACCGAATTTCGGAGGCTTATGGGAGGCAGGTGTCAAGTCGGTCAAGCACCATTTAAGAAGAGTAATTGGAGACACCACCTTAACCTTTGAAGAAATGACAACCGTGTTATCACAGATAGAGTCTTGTCTGAATTCAAGACCTTTATCTCGAATGGATATGGATTCTACAAATACCAATGTGTTAACACCGGGACATTTTCTGGTCGGCGAACCATTGATCACATTACCCGATCAAGAATATTTGGATAGGCGTATAAATTCTCTACGTAGATGGCAATTAACACAAAGAATGGTGCAAGAGTTTTGGAAGAGATGGTCACAGGAATATTTAAATAAATTCGTGCAACGTCATAAGTGGACAGATCAAAATCCTGAACCATCAATTGGCGATATTGTGTTGGTAAAAGAAGATGATTTGCCACCTAGTCGTTGGTTACTCGGTAAAGTGCTAGAGAAACATCCTGGAAAAGACGGAATTACACGGGTAGTCACTTTAAAAATAAAGAATAATTGTATAAAAAGACCCACTAACAAGTTATGTGTACTACCTGTAACTGATTAAGGATTTAGTTTTATTATATAGTGGGTAGAGTACCGTATTGAAAATATGTAAGTCTTAAAGAGTTTAGTACTATGTTCAGTTATGTTGTATCCTCACGGTGGGCGGTGTGAAAGTCCGTTATACGTACTTGGTGGGCGGTATGTACAGCGTGTTTTCACTCATATAAAACCTTATTAGCTAGTTATACTTTTCTATTCATAATGTAGTTTAAACGTCAAATAGAACGGAGAAAAAATATGTGTCACATACTATGTCAGAAAATAAAACTATAAGCTTTTCAACAAGAACGGGATTTTATTAATATAATAAAAGGGAAACTCAAGCTAGGCTAGGGAAACTTATACACGAGCCAAACAGATTACATCAAAATTTTCACCCCCCCCCCCTTTCACCCCCTTAGGGGATGATTTCCGGGATAAAACCTAGTATATGTCCTTCCCCGGGACTCAAACTATTTATATACCAAATTTCATCTAAATCGGTGCAGCGGTTTAAGTAGCTCCATACAAATTTCCACCCCCAATTTCAGCCCCTCAGATATAAAAACTACCCTTTGTCCTTCCCCGGGGCTCATTTCATCTAAATCGGTTCAGCGGTTTAGGCGTGAAGAGGTAACAGACAGAAACACTTTCGCATTTATAATATTAGTATGGAAGTATGGATTATTAGCATGGATAGTATGGATTATTTCCGCTTGTCTTCCAAATAGAGGTGTAGCTGTAGACTCACTTCAAAAGAAAGAAGAAACGAAAAACTCATTCAAATATCTCAAAAAATTACGAAGCTAAAACCGTTTTAATGTCGCTTGTTAGAGTGAGAAAACGATCAGGGACCGTGACGTCACGATCCTCGAGCGTCATAGTAAAAAACAATCGTTTCATTATAAAGGTGCGTTTTGCGGAAAAGAGACGCAACAAACCCCCTCTTAAAACTTTATACGCTTATAACTTAGTGATTACCTATATAGCCTCTTGCGTTGTTTTTTTTTCGAGATAATACAACATTATGATTATTTTGTTTAGTGTCTACATCCCTTTTTTCGATAAGATAAGATAAAATAAGATTTCTTTATTGTCAGAACTGTGTACATTTAGTTGTTTTGGGTAAAATAAAGTCCAACAGCTTGCCCATTTCGGACGTACAATATTAAGCTTAAAGCTAGTCAAATATACTAAAACAATAACAACAATAGTATTTCCAAATAATTTTAACCATATTCACACATAAAATATTAATTTAGATCTATCCGACATCCGTATTTTCTTTTAAACCACGAACTTCGGAATTCGAAAATGTTCGGGTATCTCTATCTCTATCGCACTAACAAATGACAGGAATGCAAAGGGCCTACCGCGAAAGGCATTCGAAGTTTCCCCTCTCTGTCATACTTACAAGTTCGTACATAAGTGCGACAGAGAGGGAAAACTTCGAATGCCGTTCGCGGTAGGCCCTGAGATATACGAACTTCGAGTTTAATTTTTCGTGGTTTGGCTGAATACGCAAAGAGCGCGCGCACGTGCCATTCAAAAAAACCAAGTTTATATTGTTCGAATTTGTTGTTACATTTCTACAAATTACGCCTTTATTCGACATTTGCGCATATAAGTTCGCATATCAAAATCGATTAATTTTATATTTGCTTTTGGCACCTATGTGTCTCGTCAATGTATATCGTAGACGGGATTAAAAGTATTAATAGGCGAAAGAAAGGCAAAGCAATTCCGCCATTTTGTCCGTAGTATTTCTTATTACTGGGATTTTGACGTTTCTTTTAGCTGACAGATGTAGCGGCGATATACTTTAAGAATAATAAATGAAAAATTAAATGAAGTCGTATATTACGGAAAATAAATTAATTGTCGCAGTCGGATAAAAACTATCCTAAGTTACAGCTGGAATAATAATGTACCTTTATAAAATGTTTCATATTTTTCCGTCCATGGGATGCTGAGAACATTCGTACCACAGAAAGCTTAGTTTCAAATTGGCTGATTCTTTTTTTAATTTAGAGATTTATTATAAGTGGAGATAAACATTTTTTGTTAGTGCAATCGATAGAGGACCAAAAACCGATATTCGCATTTTTTTCCTTTTTTTTTTGATAAACTTTTAGGGAGATACAAACGTTTTAATTCTGAAATTGATCAAATTAACCCCAATTTACGGTACAAAAATTATGCTTGGCTGTGGGCTTCGCCGCAAAAAGAATGGAGATCTAAATGAGTGCCAAGTTTTATGCACCATCAAAATATGTATTTATGTGGACCCCGGAGGGTCCAGGTGAAAATAATTATATACTTCTTGTAAAATATTCTGCTTTATTTATCTGTATTTACCGTCTTGCTTCGTTCCGATCGTCTTACACACTCAATCATACGTCAAATCATTCACCTTTCTAAAACTATTCAAACCACGTTCGATCGTTCCTTTTTCATCATCTAACAGCCAGCACCATACAAAGTCATCAAAAAGTATCAATCCCACACTCGACCATCCTGCAATCATGAACTGTCCCCAGTCATGCACCTTCAGTCACCTCACTTACCCGTCGTCAGCACTCATCTTACTTACGTCTTCACAACACATCCTATTTACACCGTCATATAAAATGCATCAAAAACACTAACTACTTAATATCACACCGTACAAATAAAATCGGTACTTCCGTAAACTCAAATAAAACGCATAGCAAAACATTTCGGCCGCTGTTGACGCTGCACCGCACCACCATCTTAGCGTCGTCGTCGTTTCGCTACCGTTCTTCATTGTGGCCTTTTTCAAAATATCCTCCTGGCGAGTACTCCTTGCCTTGTCTTCAAAAGTGTGCACCTTGTAACACGCCAAGTGCTCCCCTTGTGCACTTTTCTTGCCTTCATTCCCAGTAGTCTCGCCCGCGCCGGTTACACGTTCGCATTGGTCGTTGTTTGCGTCTTCACTGTAAATTGTGATATTGTCGCCGTTGTAGATTTCACAATTTTCACAGACTTTTGCATCGGAAATTTGATGGTTCTCTGTCAACTGACACGACACGTCATTGTCAAGCGTAGTAATTTCTTTTTTTTTCGGTTATTGTGACTTTTATAGACATATCCACACTTGACAGTTGCGCAGATGCATGCGCGTCGCAATTCAATATGCCGCGGTCGTATTTCACATCATTTTCATGGTTTTCAGCTTCATCACTGCAGCCTTCATTGCTAAATTCCTGAATAAGCGCGTGTTTTAAATCATGCCAATCCGTATAGGGATCCTCCGAGCGTAACCATAGTGCTGCAGTACCGCTCAGCTTCTTCTTTGCGATCAAAAACGTTTGTCGTGGTGTCCAGCCATAAACAAAGGCAACGTTAAAATTTGATGATAAACATCCAGCGTCTTTTCCATCTTTCCTTTTCTTTTTACACAACTTCCGTCTTAGTACTTCGTCGTTTTTCCGTCGTCTTCAATTTCGTCGTAGTTCCGTCGTCGTCGTCGTAATGTCGTCGTATTACATATTTAGTTTTGTCTTTGCCGTCGTATCTTCGTAAACACGTAGTTTTCCCTGCATCCCGGACGAGCCCCCAAATGTGGACCCCGGAGGGTCCAGGTGAAAATAATTATATACTTCTTGTAAAATATTCTGCTTTATTTATCTGTATTTACCGTCTTGCTTCGTTCCGATCGTCTTACACACTCAAGCATACGTCAAATCATTCACCTTTCTAAAACTATTCAAACCACGTTCGATCGTTCCTTTTTCATCATCTAACAGCCAGCACCATACAAAGTCATCAAAAAGTATCAATCCCACATTTATAGGAACAAAATAACATTATGAACAAGTATTAAACTCTATTTCTTTGCTTTATTGGATACCTACAACAATTGCAGTTATTTAAAAATGTGAGATCTTAAAGTAGGTTAGATTTGGCTCGGCCAGTTTTCATTACATCAGTCATTTTGTAAAGTTATTCAACATATACATGTATATATATTATTTAATTCTGATAAAAACTTACTTCACCCCGTACAATAGAAACTATTCCACTATAAACTGACACTCACTAATTATGTACATACTTAGTGCGTGTCAGTTTATGCTAGACATTCAATTTTCAGTGATGTAACTAAAAATTTACGGTTTTCGCAATTTTGCCTTCATCTGTGCTATAAGACGTTGCTTCGTCCCAAATTTCAAGATTCTGAGTTCACGGGAGTGTAGTTTTTGATACCCTTGCGAGTTTCGAAAATTTGCGGCATAAACGGCTGTATCTTTTGATTGCGTTGGCTTAGAAGTTTGATTTTTTTCACAGCTTTAAAGGATAGTAGATTTGAGTATATGATATAAATTTCAGCTTGATACCTCCACGCGTTCCTGAGAAAAAGGGTCTTGATAGACAGATGGACGGACGGACGGACGGACAACAAAGTGATCCTATAAGGGTTCCACTTTTTCCTTTCGAGGTGCGGAACCCTAAAAAAACAGAATAAACGCAGAAGTTATAAACTATAAATAAGAAACATGCAGCCAAATCAAAGATCATAAAAAAACACAGTTGGTCCTATTTTCACAATTAAAAACTACAGATAAAAACCGGCCAAGTGCGAGTCGGACTCGCGCACGAAGGGTTCCGTACCATTATCAATATAATATTTATGTTATTCTGTTACTAGTATTAGTTGTTATAGCGGCAACAGAAATACATCATATGTGAAAATTTCAACTGGAACTATCACGGTATCAGTGAGATACAGCCTGGTGACAGACAGACGGACGAACGGACGGACAGCGGAGTCTTAGTAATAGGGTCCAGTTTTACTCTTTGAGTACGGAACCCTAAAAATCACCCCGAAAAAGATGATATAATATCTTGAGTGAACACATAAAGGATACGTAAACAAGAAGTTGCCGTAGAGAATGTTATCAATCTGTATACTCTGAGCTGCGCCCGACAGTTCTATTCGAACGACGTCATAAGACTCATAAGTCACGCAAGCTGACAAGTGAAAGATCTAAGGATAATGCCACGAAGGAAAACTTCCTGGGTACCTAGCAAACAAACACAATATTCACAGAAACGGCGGCGCTCTAAAAAATGCTTTAATTGGCTTGCAAAACTCAATCAATGCTCGCATTAGTGCAACGATGCCGTAAATCGCAAATTAAAAACGGATTATTCAAACAGTAATGTTCCTTTTTCTTCTCTAAACATTTGCACAATGCTTGCACTCGAGGGAAACTTTCCTCGACGTTATTTGGTCCCGTTCTGAAGGCGTTCGCTGTTTATGAAGGAAATACAGACCGTACTTCCATTCGCCACTGCAAAGACTCACACGCTCAGTCCAATTTTATTCTTCCGGAAAAGTTCGAAGGTTAACTTTACCAAGGAAAGCTAACTTTGGGGCTGCATAAAGGTTTTGTACGAACGCTGTTGATGGTACGCAATACACACTCTGGTTTTATGGATACAGGCACATACATACTCATATTATTAGTTGTGAACTGGGACCAGAATTTGATTATAAAAAAATATACTTCAAATGTATTCGATCAGACTTCTCACTATTTAAATAGGTAAGTGCGCTTTTTGCGTTGGCTTGGTTATGATTTTGTCTCGGCTAAAATTATATGTTATAAACAATATTGTACATGATTTCAGTATTGACACCGATCAATTATAAAATGCTACCGGTTCATTAACGAAGTAAAATAAAACGGACACTAATAAAGTAAGTCGACTACAAAAAGAGGTATTACCTATAAAATGTGAAAATTGTCGTTACCTTCCATAATATTAAATTGCTTATTTAATTCTCAATCTGATGTATAAGTTGTTTTCGTATTCTAATTCAATTTAAATTTGTTTTGTCTCCACGCGCATAGACCTTACATGTCAGATCGAAACGAGCGAGTGATTTATATGAACTTTCACGATATTTACATTTTTGTTTTTATTAAATTGGACTTAAAAGCTTTTAATTAAATTGATTTAGGTACCTGCTTGCTTGTGATCTAAACTTCAGTCTCATTTAGTAAAAGAATAACGAGCGAGTGATGTTTTGTTTATTATGTTTTGTAGGTGGCATTTGCTTTAAGAACATTTTCAATTTATATATCCGCTAAAGCCTCCACTTTCAAGAGACCCTACCTGTTTAATGTATATTCTTAACAATGGCGCGTAATGGAAGCTCATAGTACCAGCTGGGAATGACATTACTTGAGCTGAGAGTAGTGTTCTCAATCTAATTAGTTACAGCGAATTACAGATAATTCCTGTTACCACTCAACGTAAGAGCGTTTTCCGAAATTTTGCCCTTAAGTAATTACAACGATAAAAATAAAAATGATACTGTTTAAAGTTCCTATTTTCACGAATTGGCACAACAATTGGTACCAGTACTTAAAAGCCAGCCATTACAACGGAATTCTCTATGAAAAACTTTGCAATTTATGATTTAGGAACAGAAATAGTCGTAGGTAAGTTAGAAACAAAGAAAAAATAAATAAGTACAATTTTATGTGTCTGGTACAGTTTGTTCCAACAGTTTGGTACAGTAATAAATCAAAATTGAATTAGTTTTCAATGACAGAAAACTCATCCGTAGAGGATTCATTGCTTTCCGATTACCAATAGTTTGTGAAGCGAACTTATTGAGTTATGGTTCTTGGCGAGTTCTGAAGTTGAGAACCTCATAGCAGGTGCACAAACCATTGGCTCGGATTGCAATTATGACTAGTCTTCCCTCATTTGATTGTTTGCCTTCGTTTAATTAGGTGAATGTTGTATAAAAATTGCCTGTGATGTCGCCTGTATGACGACTTGCTTAGCCTAGTCGATAGTGACCCTGCCTAGGGGCTGTCCATATATTACGTCATTTCAAAATAGGGGGGGGGGGGGTCTGACCATTGGATGACGGCAGTCATTTTATTAGGCGTGGAGGGTCTATTCAAGGATATTCAGGAAGATTGTAGGGTGTTTTTAAGAAGGTATTTATGTGTATTCATTATTATCATGCATAGACAGAGGTGGGCTAAAATAGTCATGGAGTGGGTGCCACATGGTGGGCGGCGACGACGTGGCAGGCCGAGGCCGACACGGCGGGACGACCTGGACGCATTTTGTAACGATTGGCCAGAGATTGCTCAAATTCGGGACGAGTGGAAGTCGAGAGTGGAGGCCTTTGCCCAGCAGTGGGACACTCTATAGGATTTTAAAAACCGGCCAAGTGCGAGTCGGACTAGCGCACCAAGGGTTCCGTACCATTATCAATAAAAATATTAATTTTATTCCGTTTTTAGTATTTGTTGTTATAGCGGCAACAGAAATACATCATCTGTGACAATATCAACTGTAACTATCACGTGGTGATAGACAAACAGACATACGGACAGCGGAGTCTTAGTAATAGGGTCCCGTTTTACTCTTTGAGTACGGAACCCTAAAAAATATATCTTCGTCCAGTAGGTGCCAATGAAACAAATCTTATTGAGCTCACTATGTGGCTAGCTATCTAGGTTTAATGTAAGATTCTGAAGATTAAAAACACGGCTGCTACTATCAAACAAAGTCACAGCTGTTAGTTTAAGGCGGGGTTCAGTTGCGTGATTTATAAGATAAACCGTCACACGATGCGAGCTAATGGACTGGAATAAGCAAGGTTTTTCATTTCATACTCTGACCAGGGTCTGTCAAATAAAATGTATCTCAGCCTATTACATTTCAGTTTTTGAGTGTTTTGCTATTAAAGAAAATATGCCTGCAGAAAATCTTAATTGCCTACTCGAGTTCCTACAAACTATCAATTGTTGATGAGAATGCATACGTGTACCTAGTATAGTATTTTAGTTCTTTTTTGTGACCCGAAGAGGTCAGTAACAATAGTACATTACTTACCAAGGGCGGTTAAACAAAGAATGTCTCAGATCGCAGGTATTTGACGCCCGAGCCGAAGGCAAGGGCGATAAATATGCGCTCTGAGGCTTTCTTTATTACCGTCCGTGGTGAGTACAACATTTTACGTCTCTATCTGGCCAGGAAGTGGGGTTTTCCGCACGCATAGCGTGCGGTAATTCCTACTTTATGGCCAGGTATGACGTAAAAATACTTTCCTTCTCCTAGCGTTTGTCGAATTAATACGATACAATCAAAATATTCATTTCTGGTACAATCTGGTTTCTTTTTACTAAAATGTACATGCACAATCAAAATCATTATTAACCATTCGATAAGTTTATCTTTTGTAGTTTAAGAGAAAAAAAACAGCCTAGTGCGAGTTGGACTCGCGCACGAAGGGTTCCATACTATAAAAACGGCCAAAAAAAGTCACGTTTGTTGAATGGGAGCCCCCTTAAATATTAATTTTATTCTGTTTTTTAGCATTTGTTGTTATAGCGGTAACAAAAATACATCATCTGTGAAAATTTGAACTGTATGACTAGGTAGCTCGAAATCAAAGTCAAAATCAAACATTTATTCTGCAAATAGGCCACAAGGGCACTTATGCATAATATTAATCAATAATTTACAATAAAAAAATATGTAATCTTACAACACCAATTGAGAATGGATTAAAATTTTAGAAGTGCCTGATTATTTTGGTGATAGGAATAACCTTCCTTAGCACTAGAAAAAATATGCAGACTTTTCAGCTGCGTCAATTATTTTTGAATAATATAAACCGTCAATCACTCAGGTTTTGGGTTTAGGACGGCGAATAAAACACTTTCCTTGAACTAAATGTCACTAAATGAAAACAATATCACAAATAATTATACATTACATTAGATAAAAGGTCTTTATCAGAATTAACAAGAAGTTTGTGATATTATTTTATACCCCAGAGATGTAGGTCTCTGAGCGTCCAGATACAATTAATACGGTTCATGAGATACAGCCTGGTGACAGACGGACAGACGGACGGACAGTCTTAGTAATAGGGTCCCGTTTTACCCTTTGGGTAGGAAACCCTAAAAACGGTCTCGTTTTTTATCTCTTTGCACATTTTTTTGCACAATTGATTTAGTAACCCATAATTATGTAACACTTTGCAAGTAGCTGTACCTACAAATAACAGCGAATCTGTTCCAATTGGTCTGTGTAACCTACACGGCTTTTACAAGATAGCCCGCGAGCTGCTGTGTCGCGGCAAGATAGACTGTCCGTCTCTTTTTAATTAGAACGCTTAGAAAGAGACGGATAGTCTGTGTCGCCGTGACACAGTTCGCTGTCGCTTGCTGGTCATGACTCATTGCAGAAAATTGCAGTTATAACGAAATGCTTCTACGTTAGTTAATTTCCGAGAATGAAATCGTGATATTTTTCAGTTAGCTCACTGAAACATTTTACTCAATTAGTTGAAGCTGCAACATTCGCGTTATCGTTTTTAATAATGCAAAGTAATTCTGCTATAATAATACTTACAATTTAGAAACAGTGTCTTATATCATTCGCTGACGATACGTGTGTGTTGGTTGACGCCGTAAACTTCAAAACTATAGAAAAAAAGTAAAAAAATGCAATGCACCGCTTATCACAGTGCTTTGCTGCTAACGGTATGTAATTAAATACTTAAATCAGTAATTGGTAATTTAAATATATCACTCGACGGGGTCACAGTTCCAAAAGTCCACCAGGTCCAATACCTAGGCTGCACCATCGATTCCGGCCTCACGTGGTCTCCCCACATCCAGTCACTCTGTGATAGGCTGGCGTCGGTTTTTTTTTGCATTTTCTAGACTTGCCCCAAATCTATCATAATTATGTAAACATGAAAAAGGCTTATTACGGGTACTTTCCCTCTTTTTTAACCCAAGCAGTAGAACTGTGGGGCACCGTGGCTGGTCGAGACAAAGCATTCAAAATGCAGAAACGCGCCATAAGGATAGTAACACGCAAACGATCACCCCGCGAAAGACCTGTTTAGGGAGTCTAAAATACTTACGCTGCCCGCTATATATCTTAACTGCATGTAATTACATAAGAGCTAACCTTCACAGCTTCGACAAGACTCACGTCCACAGTAGCACTCGCAGGTGAAATCTTTTGATAACTCCCAGATGCAGACTCGCTTAATCTCGGAAGTCACTTGGTATCATTAGGGCCAAACTATACAATTCGCGCCCACAAGGTATATCCGAATTGGACAACGATAGATTATTTCAAAATCCCGAACGAGCATATTATAGCATCGATGAGTTTGTGTAATATTAGGGTTGCTGACAAAAAATAAAAAATAAGAATAAGTATGTACCTACCCTACTTAATTAAATATCGCATGATTATAATTTATTCACATTAACATTATTTAAAATGAAATGTAAATAATCATTATTTAAGTTGACATGTATAATACAATATTTTATCAAGAAATAAATGAATGAATAGATGGTTCAATTCACAACGACGCGCCCCGGTCTTTTACATTTTCACATACCTACCTTGTTTTATGGTCATTTGATATAGAGAAAATATATCAAATTAATTAATTGTGATCGAATGTAGCCTGAGGCAAGAATCGAAACTGCTCCCTCTGTTTTATCGGGACATTATCCTACCCCAAGACCACCCAGGCCAATACAACATCAACATCACAGCACATTTTTCTGCCTTGTAGCACAGCACAACCACTACTCTAGCAACCTCTCTTTATTTATTTGATAGTCTCCCACCTTTTCAATTAAGTGCATAGAGTTTTTTTCAAAATAATCTTTCCCTTATGATCTACATAATTATATTTCAAAAAATCAATGCTAAATTCACGTATTAAATGTCACGACAGGTGATATGTTTCAAACACTTCGGAAGCTCTTTTTCAGCACGAGCGTTTTCGCGGTAATGTTGCTTGTCGCTGTCGCGGCATTTAATACATTAAATTCGATAATTATATTAATTATTTAGATTATAATCTCCAGACTGAGACATACATTTTAGAAGTGGCACATGTTGGGAAATTATCAAAGACCTGTGTTTTATTTTAAACAAGCAACCCGCCCTGGCCTCATCTATTAAAAAAAAACCTCATCAAAATCCGTTACGGTTTTGAAGATCTAAGCATACATAGGGAAAGACAGACAGCGGGAAGCGACATTGTTTTATACTATGTAGTGAAGCTTGATAGTGTCTACAGGTTTGAGACTTTATGACATAGCATGCACACTGCGTTTAAGGTAAACACTATTTAAAAAAAAACCCAGCGTAAACTAAGTATGAAAGATGAATCGAAATAGTCGACGCCTTTTAAAAAATACATATCTCTTAAAATAACTACCGCCAACTAAGTTTTATATTTTAATGATAATAGAATGAGATACTGTAAAAGGTTTTACTGAAAACGAAAAAGGAACGCAAACAATTCCAATCTCAGGATCAGTCGTAAAACAAAGCGGTAAACAGCACGTCAGGCTACAACACTTCGACCTCAAACTAGAATTACTTACATAAAAACAACAAAATCCGACGGTTCTGTTTAAACCCTTGGAAAAAAAGAGTATGTGTCTATAGGCTTCATAGTTGCATGAGCCGTTTCGGCATTAAGGGTACAAATCCAAGAGCGCACTTCCGATGGTAGTATTTGTACCTGGAAATAAAATACAGGTAAAAGCAGAGCAGTGTTGTTGTAGATTAGGTTTGCACATTCAGTCTCTACCCACGTCGGTAAAGAGGGGGGTGTTTGCGCTTTCATGTCTCTGTCTTTCAAAATGTGGGATTCTAGAGAAATCGTAGGAACTCTTCAAATGAGGTGAAGTACTGAATTGAAATTGGTTAACACTTTACGTCACACCTGGCTATAAAATAGCAATTACCGCACTTCCACTTTCTGGTCACGGAGAGTCGTAAAATGTTGTACTCACCACGGGCGGTAATAAAGTAAGCCTCAGATTGCAGGTACCTGACGCCCGAGCCATTCTTGGTTTTACCGCCCTAGGCTCAAATACCTGCCTGTTCTCGGTAATGTATAATACCTAGAGCTTAATAATGTCGCCCAGAATTTGTTAGATCGCTTTGAGACAGCAAATTTTCTTTGTAGCAAGTTTTCATAATGCGCCGGCAAGGTGGACGGCTCGTTATCCGACTGCGTCACTGCCCGAGGCTCTACGAGTACAGAGAGTTTGGGACGATGTGGAGGCCAGGGACGCGCTTGCACGGCTTATGGGTGTAGCCACGGGGGTGGATTTGGCCAGGCTAAAGTCGGTGTCGACAGTCCAAGCGGGAGCGTGGTTGAAGCAAAGCTGCCTGCTCTTTATCTGGGAACACTCCTGGACAACGACTCATTGCGGGTGGCAGTAGCTCTCCGCCTGGGCTGCGATGTTTGTGTGCCACATAAATGCATCTGCGGCTCAATGGTGGAGGCGAATGGCCATCACGCACTGAGCTGCTGTCGTTGTTCGGGAAGATTTCCACGTCACCACGCTCTCAATGACATCATTAGGAGGGCTTTAATATCCGCCAACATCCCCTGTGTTCTAGAGCCCCCGGACCTCTGCCGCACCGATGGCAAAAGGCCAGACGGCTTAACTTTGATGCCATGGCAGAGGGGGAAGTGTGTGCTGTGGGATGCCACGTGCGTCAGTACTTTTGCTGCCTCGCATCTCAGCCAAACAGTGCGATCTGCTGGTGCCGCTGCAGATTTTGCCGCGGACAAAAAATGGCATAAATATTCGGCCCTGGGCGGTAGTTACCATTTTGTACCCCTTGCTTTTGAGGCTACTGGGTGCTGGGGGTCAGAGGCTAATGCCTTCATTAAGGAAGTGGGACGACGAATTAGGGAGAGGGGATCTGATGCCCGCGTAGGGTCGTACCTGGTGCAAAGGTTGTCCATCGCCATTCAACGTGGCAACGCGGCCTGTGTTATGGGAACCTTTGCGCCAGGGACGACTCGAGGAGGACTGTTTGACTAGGCTTAAGGTACTCTTAAGTTTATTGTTATTATTTAATTGTATTTTATTATCTTGATATGAATAAATATTCTAATCATAAATAATTGTTCGCTCCAATCTCTCGCTCCCACCGCCCACCGCCCACGTATGATGCACCGCTGCTTCTGCCGCTGCCGCTGCCGCTGCCGATACCGCCACCGCTGCCGTCGCCGCCACCGCTGGAATTCGAGGCCAAGCTTGGTTATTAAAAAGAGTAACCGGTTTAGAAGCTATGCGTCACAAACAAACATTTGTTGAAATCGAATAACTGATACTATACTGTAGCCACAGATATGTTTTCCTCGCCGCTACTAGTCGTAAAGTTCTGACCTCTTGTAATATACCTTTGATTGAATCGAGCATACTAAAGCAATATTATCTAACACAGTATTTATCCTTGCAGAACTCCAGGAATCCTTGTTTTGGGAGCAACTGCGTTACCCTTTCACCCTGTTTAGAATAACGAGCTTAACCTTGTATGAAAATATCGTCAGTAATGACGTTTTAGGTACGTAGACCTTTTGCTTCGCCAGGTGGCACAGAAGCCCGTAACGTGAATCAAAAACCGACTATCGTGTTCCTGTGCAAACATGTATAGCATTGTTTATTTTTATACTTTCCATACAAACAAAAATCTGAATAAACTTCTGCGAAGAAGCCGCTTTCAAACTCAAAATAAGAAAACATTATATTCGAAGAACGTCACAAAAAACTTCACAGTTTTTGTATCCATAATTGCGTATTGGTTTAATCAAGTTTCATCATCATCATCATCATCATTAGCCGAAAGACGTCCACTGCTGGACATAGGACTCCAGCGGACTCCCGCGACCTTTACCAGGTCATCAGTCCACCTTGCAGGAGGCCTACCCACGCCGCGCCTTCCGGTACGTGGTCGCCACTCGAGAACCTTTCCGCCCCAACGGCCATCGGTTCTACGTGCAATGTGCCCACTGCCACTTTAGTTTAGCAATTCGGAGGGCTATATCGGTGACCTTGGTTCTGCTGCGGATAGCCTCATTTCTGATGCGATCGCGCAGAGAAACTCCCAGCATAGCCCTCTCCATTGCCCTTTGAGTGTCTTTCATTTTAGAATCAAGTTTAAACCGTCTTAAATAGATAATGTGTCTTAAAGGACTTTTTACTGGCCACCATCGATGGATATTTTGTGCGAGGCAATGAACTCCGTTTAAAACTTTAAACTGGCGGGAAGCGCAGGCAAAGCATTGAACTACTGTAGCGTAGTTAATAAATAAAGTGATCATACTTAATAGGGTAATTAAACTAGATATTGATCTTTGTTCATATAAGGGAAATATTTCAATAAGCACTAATTTTGAGTTCTTTCTTAAGTAGTATGATAATAAATTGGTTTCAACGACACCCATTTAAAGTCAATAAAAAGATAAGAGCTATGCAATAGAATACAAGTAGCAAGAATTCATTGTATTCTATTGCATAGCTTTCATCGAAGCAAGTACTTGATAAAAAGGCCGTATTCAGTTGCCTTGTCTAAAGAAATTGCCTCTGAAGGCACGAAACGATCGGGTTGCGTCGTAAATACTCGCCGGGATCGCTTCCAATGTTATTAATGATAATTTCTGTTTATATACAATAGTTCCCGGAGAACAAAAGCGATATGAAACCAATATACGTTATCCATAGAGTGAAACGGGATTGAATGTATTGACAGCTGGGAGATGCTCGAAACGTGGCTATTATAGGTTCAATAGATGCTATCGGGCGGTAAAAATGTTCTCGATGAAATGGTACACTCGACGACATGGACTTTGTAAGCTCTGTGGTGAGTACAAAATATTATTCATGTTATACGGTGTATTTAAGGAGTTTTATCAAAAATTGTTTCAATAATATTTAACATCTGCTTGTTTTTTTTATCTCTCGCTTCCGAATAGTACACGGTGATTCGATCCTGGTATCATCTCTTACGTTCTTCGAAGTTGTGGCGATACGTTTTAAATGAAGCGCTGCTGACGAAGTAATTCGCTGACTATTCACCGACTATAAAATGTGGCCGGGTAGTCGGCTTTCCCTACTAGTCGGTAGGTACATCTCTAATTTTTCTATATGATGAAAATTAAAAATTCCTATTTTGTACTGAAGATTATTTGTTGAATCTTAGTAAAATATGTTAATAAAAAACACGAGGTAAATATTTGTGGTTTATTTTTTGTTTTGCACTAAGTTTGTATTTACTTTAGAAAATATTTTTTTTTTTTAGGTTACCGCAATAGGCTTTAGTTATAAAGTGCCGAATATTCGGTATCTAATTGCCGACTATTCGCCGACTCTTATTGTGGCCAGCTTTCCCGACTAGTCAGTAAATCTCTAGTTTATTTATTTATTTAGTGTCAACAGCGTGTTTTACTTCATTGTTCGTTCGAGCATCGAGGGCATTCTCAGCTGCAAAATAAAAAAAAATACAGTTGATATATGTATTGAACAGAGCTGCCTGTAAAATTGTAACTGATACCAACAATGATAACACCGCACTTTCTCTATACTTACACATACATACCATGCTCAAATACATCTTGTCGTTGTTTAAAGCGGAAAACTTTTTATCATAAAATTAAATCTCGTCTTACCAGCACGAATAAATTTCCACTTTTATATTATAAGAAAACCCTGCTTGAGTGGATGGATTTCTTTTAATTGCATACCTACTGTATTTTATACTTGAGAGATCTGTGTGTTCGTTTATTTGTGTAGCTAGGTGTTTATTTGACCACTGGTTGATAATAATTTAAAATCAGTTTGGTTTTTGTTGTACGCTCACTTAAACGCGCGCTAAAACATAGTGTCAGAAAGAGCGAGCGATAAATACGAAACACATTTAATTTAAATTGTTAAAGTTAAATAGACTTCCGTAGATAGGTACAGTTACATGGATGAATCCATCTACGTCAGCAGTAAATAATGGATGGGAAAAGTTTAACTGTTGGAAATCTATGAAAAACTGTAGTAAACACGTAGCAACATGTTTAAAACTACGCGAATTACAAGTTTTTATTTGACTTTTTTAAGATTTCGCGTAGAAACCCATTTCATGTACCTAGAAGGTTCTACCTTATTCATTTTTTGCATCAAATTTCTAACCTAATGATCATATAATAATTGTATCTGTTTGTAAGGCGTCTTAAAGTATTCAAAATGAAAATGAAAACATAAAATGAAAAATGATTTATTCGATATCTTTAAAATTTTACAAATATGCAGGCTGGTGCGTGCCTCTTTTTAGGCAATCAAGATGCCTGTGGCAAGAGACACCGCTCGTCCTAAGAGTTTAACATAATTCAATAGGTAACAAACATAGGTTTTTTTTTTTCATATTAAAATTAATAATGCATAAGTCAACAACAACAACTTCGAAACACCTATGGAATATGCACTATGGATATTTTTTGTAATATTGTTTTCATTTAGTGACATTTAGTTCTGTATGCCGGATGCGGGTGGCGCAGGACCGGTCACTTTGGAACTCTTTGGGGGAGCCTTATGTCCAGCAGTGGACGTCTTTCGGCTGATATGATGATGATGATGATGGGTTCTGTTAAACTGCAACTTCCAAATAATTATTGTTGTAAGATTTATATATCTTTTTATTGTAAATTTTTGATTGACTTGTAAACCTAAGTGCTCTTGGGCCTATTTGCAGAATAAATGTTCGTTTATTTTTTCTGTTTGACACAGGGCAAAAAAATTCAAATAAATGTATTCCTCTCTAACAGGGAACAGGATGGAATATTCGTCGTTGTCCGATAGCTTTATTAGTCGAAAAGCAAACCCAAAGTTTTGATGACCACTTTAGACTAACTAGTTGGTAGTGACCCTGCCTACGAAGGTGGAAGTTTAATTGCCGATTCTTTGCTTACAATATAAAAGATCCAAGGAAGTAGAGAGGTTTCCCTATCAAGTTTAGTACACACCGTACACAATACAAGCCCAATTTCAAAGAAAAATCACAAATCGGTCTACAGTTTAGCCATTTCGCACACGCATTTCGTACAAGAGGTCAAAACAATTTTTTTGACCCGCACTTCCTAAAAAAAACTCCCTTAGGAGGGGCGTGCCAAGACATTTTATTTTTTGTATGGAAAACATTTTTTTTTAAACTTATCGTGTTTGGTATCTAATGAAAGGGCATTTTGAGGCGATTCTTAAAATATACCACATCATTACATTTCAGCTATTGTTTTTTTTTAATTAATACGAGATCAATTTTCGAAACTTACCAAGTTTGGGCTCCTTCTGACACGATATGGCTGATTTAAAAAAAAACACAATATAGCACAAATAATACGTGATATCCTTGTTTTAAACCTCAAAAACGCAATTTTGAAGATAACTTCATTAAGTTTTTTTTTTATATTTTTGTAATATTGAAAAATTATACACATAAAAAATAAAATACCTTATGAAATTGAGGGTTAGATATCAAGATATAACGTATCATTTGTGATATACTGTACAAACAAAATAGTTGCGTATATCGTATCTGGAGGAGTCCAACCTTGATATTTTGTGTCAAAAACTAAACAAAACATACCAGCTGATGAAAAGGCGCAGTTAAAGGGTTAAAGAGGTATTTCCCGTTGGATATATGGATACTACGTATCATTTTATGATGTTTCTGTACTACAGTTCCATATGTCACGTCAAATGGGTATTGAAGTAGAACTGTGTCACTTAGTAATATTAAAAAATGAAAAAAAAAAATGCTGAGTGAAATTATTTTCAAAATTGCTTTTTTTAAAGTTAGATATGAGGATATTACGTATCATTTGTAGTATATTGTATTTTAAAAAAATCTGCCATATCGTGTCTGAACTTGGTATGTTTCGAAAATTGTTTTTGTGTTAATTAAAAAACAATGGCTGAAATGTAATAATTTGGTATGTTTTTAGAATCGCCTCAAAATGCCCTTTCATTAGATGCCACACACAATAGGTTTCTGAAAAAAAAAAAAAATTCCATACAAAAAATAAAATGTCTTGGTACTCCCCTCCTAAGGGATTTTTTTTAGGAACTGCGGGTCAAAAAAAATATTTTGACCTCTAGTATGCGTGTGCCAAATGGCTAAACTGTAGATCGATTTGCGGTTTTTTAATCGTACAAGCTACACCTAAGTATCAGAGAGAATATCTCTACCACATGTGTTTTTCCTTATGTACATTGTAACTATTTACACTACAAGAATACGATAAAAAAGAACAGAAAAGGCATAGGAACAGTTGTACCGTTATTACACCCTTAGTAACGGAGCTAGTGATCGCAACAAAACTTTATAGGATTTTATTTTGTCCCAGTCTATAAAAGAACATTCGGCTACACAATTACGGACCCTATAACCGTGACAGTCGCAATATGTGGTAAAACCTAATGGGGAAAATGAGTAGATACAACTAATTAGTTTTTTTTTGCCGCTCCGCTGTTTGGGTAGGTATTGTTATTTCAGGCCCAGTTAGGTAATGATTAGAATCTGAACGGGTAAGGCTGATGTTTATTGTTTTGTTTTAATTGTCGACCGCTTTATCCTAGTTTGGTAGTGACGCTGCCTACGAAGCAAGAGGTCCTGGGTTCGAATCGCGGTAAGAGCATTTATATGTGTGATGAGCACGAATATTTGTTTCTGAGTCATGGATGTTTTCTATGTATTTAAATATTAATTTATCTATACAAGTATGTTTATCTTCGTCTAGTACCCATAGTACAAGTACAAGCTTTGCTTAGTTTGTAGATTTTTGTAAGATTGTCCGCTAATATTAATTTATTTCTTTATTTAATTAGCTTAGTTGCCACCGTTAACGTATTATTATTTTTGCGATGATGTGCTCATGCAATCATACCTAATTAAAAACTCAGGATAAACAAATAAATAATGTCGGAGAAAATTATTGTGTTATCTGACGCCGATATCGTACTAATAAATTAACTACTGAAACTCCTAAAGTTTTAAAGGAAACCCATAATTTTTCCAACTTTAAGTATGGTAGGTAGTAGTTATGATCATCATCATTAGCCTATATACTTCCCAATGCTGGGCACAGACCTTTCTTTGACAAGAAGGATTGGGCAGCAGTCTACACACTGACCAAATGCGTGTTGGGCACCACATATACACCTTTGATTCCTTATTAGATGTAGGCAGGTTTTCCAAACGATGTTTCCTTTCACTGAAACGGAAATTGTTGCTGCCACCTCTGCGGGAGACTATGCCGCTTCGTCGTTAGCTTACATAGTAAATAGTGTTCTACTTCTAGCATATTATATTACATAAGGCAGTGAGAACCTAATGGACGCAACATATAAAATACTAACATTCGAAGTGTGTAACTAAGTAAATACATTATATCTGACGTTGTTATTACCAAACGTTGCGTTTGTATCAAAATAATACGTTATAAGACGCAATCTACATAAGACCTACCACAATTTTAATGTAATATCCTAGTTAGACCAAAACGTATGATAAAAATCTCGCACATTGTCATGTCGTGTCGCGTGCGCTGACGCACCTCAAAGCCGGGCGAAAAGTCGCCGCGATATTCTGCGACTTGTCGCGTGCCTTCGAGATGATCGACCACGCTCTGCTTTTAGAAAAATTGTCTCGATATGGTGTAAATGGATGTTTTCTCACCACACTAGGCTCATTTTTAAAAGGTAGGAAGCAGAGCACACATGTCCTAAGCTCAAGGTGCAACTTAGAACCTATAGGTAATTCTGCTGTCCCCCAAGGTTCTACGATGGGCAATTGCTTATTTTTAATTTTAGTCAACGACGTTTGGACTGCCTGTCCGGGCATTGAATTTGTGACATTTGCGGATGACACCTGCAATACCTGCATACTCGTGAGTGCCGAAAGCTTTGATACATTAAAGTCAAACGTAGAAAACTCAATGTACCTGATATCCCAGTGGTTCGCAGCTAACGGTATGATGTTAAACGTAGAAAAAACAAATATAATGCATTTTCAACTACCAGTTTGATACCATGCTAAACAACATCGGCATACCGCAAGTTGATAAGGTAAAATACCTGGGCTTCACCATTGATTCAGGACAACATGAGGGCACATTGATATCTTGTGTAATAAACTTTCATCGGCCTGCTACGCACTCTCGATACTTGCACCGAGCTTGTCGTTCGAAAATGTTAAAAAGGCGTACTATGGATGAAATAAAGCCGGAAGTCCATGCCATACTGATCCAAGGTGTTGATTTGTGGGCCGCCGCGGTGGATCGCGACCGGGCATTTAAGATGCAAAAACGAGCGGTCCGAACCATAATGAGAAAGGCATACGACCACCTCGCGAAAGATCTTTTTAAGGAGTCAAAGATACTCACACTTCCTAGCGTAAGCATACTTACTGCCTGCAAGTATGTGAGGGCTAATTTACATACCTACACTACTCATTCCAGTGCTCGTCGATGCAAACTGCTATTCATCCCGATTTGTAGTCTTGCAAAGACTCGGAAAACAGTCGGTGTCATGGGCGCAAAATTATATAACTCACTACCAGCAGAGTAAAAACTAGTGCAAAACGACACAACTTTTGCAAAACAACTAAAGACGCTATTGACCTGCCTAGCATGCTATAGTGTTGACGAATTTGTCGAGGTGTGTGGTGATCCGAATTTTGCAATTTAATTTAATTACTAATAATTATTCTGTTACCTATGTTTAACGTAGAAATCAAATAAGTACCTACCTAATCTTAAGGACATAATTACAAATGTACTACCTACATAAGAAATTCCGTCATGCCATGCATGCAATTGTTATTATATTATTAATTATAGAATTTAAATTTGATGTACTCTCCTGACATGTAAAATATTTTTTTATTTTATAGATAAATAAATCTGTATCTGTATCTGTACATTGCACATGTTTCAAAGTAAAGAAAGTTAGTATAACTAGTAGGTACTACCACATGCCGACCCGCATGCATGGTCAGCGTTAAAATTATAATTACGACATAAATCCTAGGTCAAAGGGACAGATAAGCAGTACAAATTCTTAGCTTAGAATAATAGACAGTTCTATTTTTAGGGTTCCGTACCTAAAAACGAAAATAGGACCTTAAAAGGATTTAAGCTAATTCGTTGTCAACGCGTGGAGGCATGGCATTATCTCACTAAATAATTCTAAAAGCTATGACCTTTTTGGAGTCCCTTATAGATCTGCATAGTTTTCCGGACCTACGATCTAGGTTGATTCGGAAGACGTAATCAGAAATTTGACTTTGAAACTTTTCCGACGATAAAAAATATAAGTGATCGCCTTTACAATTCAACCTAGTGTATTTGTCACGCAAGGGATTTTTTTGAATACTATATATAATGTTCTAATGATGCCTTGCCAGCCGCCTACAGCTGCGGCTAGGTTAGGCTATCTCCACAGTTCAGTGTAATATATTTGGCCATTAATTAGCATAAGCTGACAAATTTTGCAAATTAATATATTACCAAAATCCTAAGTATCGCGTCTTTACGGAACTTCGTCACTAGAGATAAGAGTACGATGCCGGAGTTTAGCTGATTCCCCTTAAATTCTCGTATGTGCTATTAATGAAGTCTCAAAAACCAAATCTACACTAACTGGATCAAGGTCGTTTTTATAATTTCCGACTGAAGTGAAATACGAGGTTGTGATAGTAATCGGCCGATTTGCCGACACACTAAGAACTGATACAGGTAATTTATTTTCGCAAGAAAGTTCGCATTAATGTCAGACGCTGGCAATTTATCTTGGCGTAATTCACGTAAAACGTTTATTGGCTGTCGAGGCCTACGCCAAGATATATAAGATAACATGATTTATATCCGCTCGCTTATTATTTTTATCCATTCGTAACCTTGTGATAAGCCAGTGCGGCCTTTTCATCTTTTCGCTGAAGTCATGAACGTTGAGGGTATTTACCTATCTAAGCTCACAGCCATCGCCTTTTCATTGTAGTCGGAATAAATGTCATATAATTTTATGTCAGTCTAAACCCATGTCAGTTGTCTATACAGCGTTTCATCCGTGCCAAGCTAACAGCGTATCAGAACAAAGGTGCGCAACACATTCAAATACTGGTATGCGAAAAGAAGAGTCAATATGAGCCTATGTATTTTGTTCGATACAGGGGTGTTAAGGCTTACGAGTTAAGCTATTTAGAAGCTAAGTTTCTAAAATCCGAGTAAAGCTAGAAAGCTTCGTATCTATTAACTTTTATTATATCCCATGTTTCAATTCGGGTTAAACTGGACATTGTCGCGAATCACTTATTTAAAAGTTAAAACCCGCAAACCCCCCAAACGTCAGACATAAATATCGCCCTATATGCATAAATAGGTACAAATCCTTTAAAAATCATAGTTTAGAGTATTTATAAGTGATACACCGTTTCATATATCAGCTTAACCCATTCGTGGGAAAACATAAAAAAGTCACTACGACCAGTTTAATAGTAGTATAGTAAACCATGTTTGCCAAGCTGACCGTCCTGGGTAAAAATCCCGGCATATGTACAATTGTACGGTCGAGAAAATAAAGGTCTGGCACATGTCAACTCTATTTGAATGAAGTTAAGGTCCCAAAGTGCTAAACATTCAATTTTCTCGACTGTACATCGCCGTCTAGTACCACAAACCTTAATTGGCGTACTGGTGGACACTCGTCACTGTATCCTCCTTCAAAAGTAAACATGCCTGTCAAGATTTATTACACCACAAATAATTATTCTGAATAAAGTGTCTTTAGCTCTGAATATATTAATCATCCACCCGGCTTACCTCAGAAAACGCTTTCCTTATTGAAGATAAAGCGTTTTTCATGTCCCGCACAATAAAAATTGGGCATTTGCCAGTCGTGTTGGCTTCCCGCGTACCAAGACGGAACGAGTGAGCGCCACAAATGCCAAACTAAGATCATCTACGTCAAGTCCAATATATCTACAGCGTTGAATACAATTAGTTTTATTTCCGTGTCCTTAATTGCTGGTTTGAATGATAGCATATAATTAAATAAAAGTCTCGGAAAAGATTAAACGTTGCTTGACACGAAAATATACCGAATTATCTCCTTTCGCATTGCATAATATGCTCTTTCTTAGGTTTATTTACTGGCTATTTAAATTGTTAGCAACGCGCATAATTTTATTTTAACTTTGTTTCGTGATTTCATCCTTTTACGTGTACGTGTCGTGTGACAAGTAGCCGAGCGAAGTGCAGCAACGATGTGCCTTTCCACCCGATGTCACTGTCGATACGTGTCGCTGCTTGAATGTCGATAGATATCTGTGAAGTTATCATCCTCCTAGCTTTATTCCCGGTTGTGCCCCTAAAGGAGCCCGGGGTCTGCTTTGACACCTTATCCCAAGATTTGACATAGGCACTAGTTTTACGAAAGCGACTGCCATCTGACCTTCCAACCCAGAGGGAAAACTAGACCTTATTGGGATTAGACCGGTTTCCTCACGATGTTTTCCTTCACGAAAAGCTAACGGTAAATATTACGTACATAAGTTCCGAAAAACTCATTGGTACGCGCCGGGATTCGAACCCACGACCGCCGCTTGACAGCCGCATGCCTGAACCACTAGGCTACCGTAGCTTCATATCTGTGAAGTTATATTATTCATAATTCCGAATATAAGATTTTAGTTGTATTTAAATGCCATTTACTGGTTAATTGTGAGTTTTCATAAATTATTATTGAAATGAAGCGAGAAGCCCAATACAGATCGGCATGAAGAGTCACTGAAGACGGAATCTAGGGTCAAGTAAGTCATTCGTTTTCATAATGTAATTATTTGAGTTGACTGCAAAAGTTTTTTTTCTTTTAAGACTTCAATCAATCAATCAATCAATATCAACTTTTTAAGCCACCTTATTTTAACTTCTGGCAGACATAAAAATATATAGACACGATAAATATTTTTGAAAATTCCTTCACTTTGTTTCCTAGTTCTGGCCTGCCTCTGAAAATTCTCATAATTTTCAAGTGTATGGTGAAACCTCAGGGTTAATATCCAGTATCCACCAGAGATATACGGAGGAGCGTTTTCACATGTTTGACACTTCGTATTTTTTTTATTTATTACATTGATAAAAGAAAATACATTTCGTTAAATCTAACAGTGTCGTTAAACTCTATCGGGTTTGTATCGACACAGCAATTCGTGAACAGTTATTAGCTTCAATTTTACTATAACGGTTTACTAATAATTAATTTATACAGGAAGGTAGCAAGTATGCGTAGCTATAATAATTCCCACCCGGGTAAAACACCGTTCCTCATGCCAATATATAAAGGTATGCGATTCGCAAGGTTATGCTTGACAAATAAGCACATTATAATAGGATGATCATCGCACGTAAAGATGTAAGCATAGACAATACCACGAGTCGGAACGAGATACAATGTATAGGTTTTTTAGGGTTCCGTACTCAAAGAGTAAAACGGGACCCTATTACTAATACTCCGCTGTCCGACTGTCTGTCTGTCTGTTCGTCTGTCACCAGGCTGTATCTCAACAACAGTTATAGTTTGACAGCTGAATTTTCACAGATGATGTATTTCTGTAGCCGCTTTAACAACAAATAAATACTAAAAACCGGAATAAATAAATTTTTTTTTTACCATCTTCCACAAATCGGTCTAGTCCTAAACTAAGCAAAGCTTGTACTATGGGTACTAGACGACAATAAACATACTTATATAGATAAATAAATACTTAAAAACATATAAAACATCCATGACTCAGGAACAAATATTTGTGCTCATCACACAAATAAGTACCCTTACCAGGATTCAAACCCGGGACCTCCGGCTTCGTAGGCAGGGTCACTACCAACTAGGCTACAGGAGGCTCCCATACAACAAACGTGATTTTTTTGCCGTTTTTATAGATAATGGTACGGAAAAAGAAACATATCGACGCTTAAGAATCAATACTGTCTACTTAACTAACAATTTTGACGTTTTTTACCTTTTAATGCAGTTAGGTGCAGAATAAAATAACGAATAGCATGCCACGCATCCTGTAAAATTGTATTTTTGTTACTTAGACGGTATTGATTCTTAAGCGTCGATATTGACAATACCTATTGGTAAACATCTTCGTGTATTATTGGAACGTGGATGAAGTAAACCACGGCTCGCTAGTTTAGTTATAAAGCAGAGTCAGCCCGCTAAACACCAACGTGACACAAACTGCATTGCGGTCCGCGAGAGTGCATAATTGTGAGCACAGAGCCGCAGTGTAAGACTTTCCCGTACTTTAACATCAAATATAAACATCGAATAAATGGATATATTTTGATCTTGTAATAGCTGCTTGAAAACATCACTATTCAAATAAAAATAACGGAACACAATGCGATCACTCGGAGGCTGTCCGTCTGTCACATCCAGTTTTTGGGTACAGGACTGTGAATGTTTGGAAAACGGATGACAATAATATTTTTTGTGATTTGTGATCGATTAATTGTTTTTACATTTATTTTAAAGATAATGCTATTTAGTTAATTGCGAACTATAATAATCAGTTTACCTATTTAAACTACTTACTTACTTTTAAATAAAATAAAAAATAAACAAGATTAATTAAAATTATATAAAATAGGTACTAAGTTTATTACTCCATTTAATTTCACTTAATGCCACTTTTCCACTTTTCGTGAATCCACATTACACGTTACCGTATTGGTGCATTTGAGAAAAAACTAAAAAGCATTTTAGAATTAAACCAACTATTTAATAAAATACGTTAAAAACATGGCTCACTCAGACTGATAATGTTTCCATTTATTTCAAAGGCTTAACGAGAACTTTTCCAAATAAAATGTGTTCTTAAAGCGGAGTGATTGAATAAATTGTTTTTTTTTTTTACAATAAGCGCACACAATATAAAACACAAAAACAATTCAACCATAAAACACAGTTACGGTTCCGATAGCTAAAGTTGGGAAGTTGTCTGTTTGTTTGCTTTCTTTATATTTGCTTATTTCGTAAATAAACGTCCACCATAATAGTATTTTTCACAATCGTGTTATAATAGAGATCTTTTTAGTCGAGTACCGTGTTTAGGCCACGAAGCTTGCTGAGTAGCCTAAGTAAGGTACGAGATTAAAAACCTTGATTATGACACTATTGTGAACAATACTTTTTGTACGAGTTCATTTAAATTAATAATTTAAGTCATTAATACGAGTATATAAGAAAACTAAAAATCGTAAGTACTATATCACACCACCGGCGTCCGTAATGTTGCAGTACTGTGCTGTGATTGGCATACTAGCCAATCACAAAGCTTAATATTTTTATTTTTTTATGCCCTAGATACAGCAGCAAGTTTAAGTAGATTTTTGACAGATGGCACGTCGCTGCTACGTTCCGAAACTCCATAAATTGGCAATTTTGTATCGGATCGAGTCTCCTTAAACAAGGACACATATTATTGAAATACGAAGTTCTATTTTAATTTTTTTTTCGGTTGTCTAGAGCGTATTGAAACAGTTATTTCGGTTGTTTTGGAAGTAACAGACTATTCATCGATGAAAAGAGTGACGTTGCAGTATCCTCTATGAAATCTTAATAAACAGATTTTAATCGACGAGTACAAAAAATGTATTTCAATCTATGCAAATTAATTACATCTGGTAAAACGCGCATAAGTATGATTTCAATAACCACTCGCACTATTTTCTTCTTCACCCATACGCTTTTCAGTTTTTGCACAATTAATTCCATGAACTCGACACTTCACCAAATTTGATACAAATAATATGTTTCCTACTTGATTATTATACTGTTTATAATATTTCGTTTTTGATAGTGCTCCGGCACGGCCATTACCGCACCCGTCACTTACTTCTTTACTGAATTAAAAAGCCCCGAGCACAGCATTTTTGCCAACTGTATCATGTGAAATTGACCGAGAAAACAACTGACGTTACTTTTACTACGAGTCAGTACTCAAGCACCATGGTATTAATGTTTTTTAGGTAAGTATATCATTAAAGTTAAATTTCAGACATTTATACGTAGGTACAGTCAACCAATTTGATTCCTAGGCCACCGTAGAACCCTGTAATTTAACCTGCTATATAGCGACGCAATAATCCTAGTAACACGTATTGACATAGCATTCACAAAACAACGGCAAGGTTCTATGATGGCCTAGGAATCACATTGGTTGACCGTACCTCTTATTTGATAATACTAATTTTGACTTCTGATGTATCGAAATATTAAATAAGTTGGCTGTAAGTACTTATCTTAGTATAATAACGTGTCGAAAATTAATCATAATAGTAGTTTATGTGACTATAGGTACATAATGAAGGGCATTAAACACGAGTGTTTTAATGCCTAATTATGTACAGTTACATACACTACTTTATCTATCCACATATCATAAGCTTCCATGATACATTCAGGAGCCGCATATTATGACCGGCATCACAGCGTTGTTTTCTTGCAGCTGACATAGTTTTTTTTTTAATTCAGAGACAAACTAGAGTCGCGTCCAACTGTCATATCGTTCAATACCTTACTTACGTGCGACATTTGTATGCAAATTGACAATTAATTTCGAACTAAACGTCATCTCGACTGACATTAAAATAGAGGTCAAACCAATTTTTTTTGTTTTTCAGAGATGTTCGAAATTTCAATGAAATAATGTTATCGAAATCGATGTTATTATTTAGCAATAATAACATTTTCACAGATAATAAATTTGTTCTAACAAATTAGTCTATATTTATGGTGGTCAGTATATGCGGTTCTTGAACGCATCATGGAGGGTTTGTGATATTTGGATAGATAAAAACTTTTATCCTCTAGAATGTGTTCGGAAACCATATATAACGACCACCATAATTGCAACCAGTAACGTAACATCAGCGTTTTATCTGTGCCAGTGTTATTATAATGTATGAAAAAACATAATAGCATCGATAATCGATGTTATTATGGAAATCAGGTCCAGTGTTGGGGTGGTGCAGGTCCGGTGGAGTTGGTCATGATTTGAAATCTAGTCAGCCATGGCGGTGCAATGGCGGTTATTCTAATGGTTATCGAACACATCATTGAGGATTTATAAAATGTGGGTAGAAAAAATTGTGTATGTAACTGTACATAATTAGGCATTAAAACACTCGTGTTTAATGCCCCTCATTATGTACAGTCACATTGAACTACTATAATATGTTAAATGGCGGGAATGAACTATTATTTAATAAAAAATTGCAAATATTTGTTACTTTCTCGTAATCTCGTGAAAAGGAGTGGCTCGGGTGGATATAAAATTCTCAGGTAAAATGGCTTCTTTTATGCACTTGGTGTACAATCTACAATTTAATCTTGTTCTTCTGTTTCATTTATTACCCTCGCCCCAGCTACATCTGAGCAATTGTATCAAAAGCTCTCTTTTTGCGTCGATGTTTGGCAGCTACTGCCTATTTGGCTAAACAGAACCCTCCTGCCGCATTCACGTGACGTCACGTCGTCAAGTTGTTCTGGGATGACCTTTTTAATTTTCACTTGCAAAAGTTGTAGTAAATTTATGAGTATATTATGAGTAATTATCAATTAACTTCAGGTTCTGGTAAATACTTATATTACAGGACACTGCTATTTTTACTTCAAGCAAATCAAAGTAATACATCCAATGCTCCCTAAAGTTATAAAATATGATTAAAACTGAATTAGTATATTGCGTCTCAAGGGAGCAAAATGATATATATTTACGGCGAGGGCGGTTTATTGAATCCTAAAAGAAACGAAATGTACAATGGAATCTTAAGCATAAGCAGGGATTCAAGTGTTTATGCCCAAGATGGAGATAAGTTTGATTCTGAGTGATACTGCTTTTTACACCTTCTATGGGGAAAATTTTAATCTCTCATTTGAGAGTAACAATGACTTTTCTGAATAGCAGGATCAGAACACAAAAATTCAACTTTGACCCCTCAAGTAAAGGAAATAATGACACTTTTATAAGAATAAGAATAATAATTTCATCATTGGATTTTTAAATTTTAATTCGTAGTCTGTAGGTACTTCCATTCTCTCTAAATAATATTTAAAGTTATTGTTCTTGTAACGTGCAACAGAGATAATTTTGTGTCACTAAGATAAAATCTAGGACTAGGTATATCTTGATCAAATAAAATCTAGATCTAGACCTAATAAAAAATAGTACAGCGCAAACGTGCTTCATCCAAATCGCTAAATAAGCAAGTAACCTGTTACGGGGTTGTTATTTCAAAAACTTATTGTACGAAATATCATTTGATATTTTAACAGTGGCTTTTCCGTGAAAAAATCGCGAGGAAATCGGTCTAATCCCAATAAGGTCTAGTTTTTCCTCTGGGTTAGAAGGTCAGATTTCGTAAAACTAGTGCCTATGCTAAATCTTGGGATTAGGTGCCGAAGCGGACCCCGGGCTCTTTTAGGACACAACCGGGCATAACGCTAGGAGGATGAGATCCTTAAACTACTGTCTGACCTGTATAGTTTTAACACTTTTAAGGCTTATACACCCGCTAACGTCCTTGAGTCGTCGTCCGTATGGGCCAGCGCGCGACTGATCGGGCCTGCCGAGCCTCCGCGCTCGCGCATTTTGTAGGTATTTAAACATAGTAATTAAGATAATAATTTTATCTATTCAAACTCTGCGAATTTGTATATAAATATTTAATAACTTTATTTGAGTACAAAAAATAATTTAAAATATCTTTAGTTTAGTCATAATATTGAATAAACTTTACAAAAAGAGGTAACTTTGGGATTTTTTTCTATCGAGTAAAGTTCATTAGATCACGTAACTGAATGCGACTTTGACTAGATTAGATCCTTAAGTAATACGTATCTTTTTTTTTGATTTTTAAACCCTATTTTCTACGTCTGAGATTGTTTTAAAAAACTCGAAAACGCTGCCCCTGTTGACTGTCGAGCCTTAAAGAGATGGTTGGACATCTAGATCCCGAACAATACCTGGAAAATAACAGCGATATCCATTCGATTGCATATCAACGTTTCCATTAGCTCAACGCGCGATGCGATATTCAACAGGGCTGTCTCTCGTTACTATCGAGTATTTATGACGGTAATTTACTTTATTACTTTGTATCTTGCAGCATTTTCTGTGTTGTAGTAACCCTGCTAAGCTAGATTCTAGTCTGATTGGAAAGTCCTAATAATTGTTACAATTTAATGTCGATGTCCAAGATCTGGCTATTAAATTTATCTTCATAATTTTATTGGGCTATCTGTAATAATCTTGGTATTTTATATTCATAATTATATTTTTGTTAACATGTTTTGATTTTTTATTCACACAATGTGTTTAAAAAAAAATATTTGGTTTTATTGTGTTACCTACATCATTGATAGTTTATCCATCATATCCATTTTTTTTAAGCTCGTTACCTTGAAGAAATCCTTTTAAAGGATAAACTCGCCCTTTTACCGCTGTTTTTTGGTTGTTTTTATTATGTCATGTTGTATGTAGATTAAAGTTATACAAGCTTACATAGATTCTATCTCTTTGATCTATTAAATTGTTTTAAGTTTTATTTTACCTACGTGAGCAATCAATTTCGACACGATGCCTGCGGTTCAGGAGAGCCGATTGAGTGCAATAATTCATAGACATTTACTTTCCTTTAGCCTTAGTAGTATCCCTTTACTGGGCAGAAGTGGATTCACCCAATTAATTGCCAATTCTAGCTAGTAATTTTGTGCTAGTCATCCCACCACCCACCATATCCTCGGAAGACCACAAAGGCATTGCTCATCTTGTGGCACGGTCAGCACCAAAAATATGAATACAATTTTCATTAGTATTCGTTAGACATAACTTCCAAAATGTATACATAATTATGTATTCAGAGATGTGACTCTACCTATCTCATTACGTATTCTCAGAGTCTTATCTCAGTGGTTCAAACGCTAGTGAGTGAAAATTTAAATATTTTCTATGTTGATTTCTGCAGCCCTAGGGAACTGCAGACAGGTATTGCGGAGCAATTAACTTCTCAGGTGGCACCCGCAGGGCGTGGATAGAGCAATGCTCAGCCGTGTTGCTATTATACCTACACTGCGATTGTGCGGGCGTCGACTGCCTATTAGTGGTATTAGTGGTATAACTTTTTATAGTACAAAATAAACATCAGCTATGGCCTTTAAGTCTATTACAAACTATACAAGTGTCAAGCAGAGACACGACGTCGTTCGTGGCGAACAAAATAAATATAGCATATAATTAAGAAAAGGAGATGTCAAGTACAAACGCAAACTTATCTCCCAGATAAGTTTTGATATTAGAGTGAGAATGGATTGGAACATAAGGACCCATAACGATTGTCATATAATTCCAACTTGTTTAAGGTGAGACAAGTCAAAGCAACAAAACCTGTAAAAATAAACTTCCACGTGATAAAGATTACTATCCCTCATTCTAATCATTGTCACCCTGCTTGTATTCTCTATTGTTTCTGAATAATTAGAGATGCTAATTAAGTAGTCAGTGTTAAGCACTAAGAATTTTTTCTTAATTCTTAGTCCAAAATAAAAGTGCCTGTCACTCTGCACGAAGATATGTAAAAATATTTACAGAGATTTAACAATGTTTTAAATTGATTTGTATTTGATAAGCTCTTCAATGTTACATAACGTTTTGATGTAGTTAAGGATTAAGATAAGGAAACTAATATTAAGTATACAATAGCATTATTACAACGTCTTGCTGTCGTATTATTAGTCTAAATATTGTGTTTTGAACGGCTACAAAGTCCCTGTTATAAATAAAACGATAGGCAAGTTGATGTCGGGAATCAAAATAGGCAGGAATAAAATGTCAATACGTCGTATTTTTATTTCGTCAGCGCGTTTTCCAATTTCGCGTTAGAAATTTTATTACTCGTTTTTCAATGTTAGGGGATATTTAAAAACCGCCTGTTTGAGTGGTTACTATAAATGAGCGCTTCCGTGCTTTGGAAGGCACGCTAAGCAGTTGATCCCGGTTGCTGTCTATGACAGTAGTCGTTAAGCCGAGTTAGAGGCCTTCGGGCGGCTTAAGAACCTCTAACAGTCGAGTTGCCCACTCACTTGACAAAGGGGGGACAACTGTCACTCGCGTCCGCAGGAGCTACCTACCACAACCCTGCACGTGTCCCCTGGGTGGTACTAAAGAGTGACAAACTCAAAGGCCAAAATAATAATTGCCATACGATTAAATAAAATTTAAAAAGTCATCAGTTTCACGTCGTAATGCACGCTATTCGAAGAATATTATTTGTAAATATACGCAAGATGTCTTTAGTACAACATACTAAAGTTATGTTAGGGAGTAGAGATATTATATTTTCTAGTCCCTATTAGCCTGAGAACTTTACGGTTTCGCTCTATGAAAACACAACAATATATCGATATCAGCCATATTTTTACACCAAAAAATAGGTTGGGTAATTTGACTAAATATTCATTAATAATCTACCTAAATTTAATACCGATACGGTAAAAAAATATGAAAAGTAATCTTTATTAATTCCGTAAAAATCAGGCGAAAATGGTATAAACTTTCTTTACTTTATAATTGACTACGTCTATATACGTTCTTTGGGATACGCGCATAATCCACTTATTTTTTTTAATGAATAAACCTTTCTATAGGCCAAATGAAATTCAATATTATCTCAAGGTCGTAAAATATTTAATTAAAATGCCGTTATTTCCTGATGCATATATTTTTGGATTCAGGTAGTAAGTCTCCAAATTTGTGTACTCAAACATGTTTTCATTATAAAAATACTGATAGCATTTTTGCTTGCGGGTTAATTTTTTTTCCTAACTTCCGGTCCATAGAATTATTGATGTCAATAGTAAAAGTTGTTTAAAATAACATATAAAAGCCGTATACAAATAATTAGCCTGATATTGAATTATTTCCAAAAAAACCGTAATTTTCTCAGGGTATATCTGGTATATGCAAAGGAAGGTAGAGAAAACTAAACGGACCTTAGTAACAACCCATACCGCTATTTGTACTTTTGTATTAATAATGTTTAATGACGAATATTTATTGGTAAAACAACAAGAATAATATATAGGTACAAACACGGATTTTAAATAAAAAATATAAATTGAGACTAATAAACACTAAAAATTTAGATGAAATCTAAGTTAAAACAAAAAAAAACTATATTAAATCTAAAAATGGCCCATGCGGCATAGTTCGATGATGCTGGCAGCATTATCTCGCTGAATAGCTAAGCTTATTCTTTGTGCGAGGAATTTGCCAACTCTTCGGTCACTGGTGACATCCAAAGCCTCATCGAGATGTATTGAAATGTGTATTTAGGTAGTTTACTCGTATTTGCACACACAAACAGAAGTCCTCGTCGACAGCCACACTTTTAATAGCGCAAATGAACAAACAACCCAAGAGTGTCCCGAATAGTTTAATTTACTTGCCAAGTACGTACAACTCTTAAACAATGTGTAGTGTTACTTCGAGCAGAGCCACTCCTGAGCTCTTATTCCCAAGGCCCTTCCTCACCTCGAACGAACCAATGTAAGTCAAACCTCCGAATAGGCGTTATCATCACGAATCATGGGATCAAGATATATAAGGAATGAGAAGTGCGGTGATGCAAGTAGTGAATAGCGTAGCTGTTGGGTAAACTATCGGATAGTTGGACAGAAAGGAAGCCAGAGACGAGAACTGTTCTAGTTCGAGTAAACAATTGCCGACGCTAGACACCGGCTGTCATCAATACATAAAGTCATATCTATATTCAATTCTCATAACATCAAACGACCTTTTTACTATATGGTAGAATGTCACTGTCCAACCAACACCAACTTATCTATTCTACTCAGCTAATGTATCGGCATATTGAGTTACTTTTGATAGGAAAGTTAAAACTCGAGCAACTTTTATGTTGAGAGATTTGATTGTTCAAAAGTTTGGTAATCTATGTTGCAGCTTCATGTTGTTGTATCTCTATTAAGTTATATTTATGTATTAAACATTTGTTACTTTGCCACACAGACAGCGAGTTATACTTTGCTATAAAAAAAAAGTTCAGTCTGTAGCATCACCCAAGAGTAGATATGTATATTGAAATGTTACGGCTCTCCAATGACTTGTGAATCGGTTGAATACAATATTTACTTATGTTTATTTATTTATTATTTTTTACGAGTAAGTTTATCTTTTTAATAATATGAACTAGTATAAGTTAAATAAGTTTCTGTCAAAAATTTCATTTTTGGTACAAGCTTTTACTGCCGACTGTACTTTTCTGCATACTATCATCAAGTACTCATTGAGACGATTCTAACGAGCCCAAACTCGATGGGGTTGTGTCGTTTTATTGCGGAGTTCCTATCGCCACCTTCCAGTTCCAGCATCAGAACCGCTCCAAGCCATCATAATATTGCATTTTCATGCGATATACATATGCTTGCAAAATTTCAGCTCAATAGGATAACGGGAAGTGACGGAAAAATGGATTGCAAATTTTGACAGACAACTTACATATTTACATACATACGAACAGTGCAAGTTACTATTAATAAAGCTTGTAAAAATATGTGTCTTTTTGTCTATCGTTCATTTCCTGTTCTCCACTATTTTTTACTGGAATGGATCCCTTAAAGGTAAACGTTCACCATTGTAGCCGTGTTACCTGTTCTGAACGTATTTGTCACGAAGATAGTTACTAATACTATTGAGGTTATTCGTCAAAAAATATTAATTACAAAAATTTACTCTTCTTTTAAAGTACCTACCTATTCGATGGTTTTAATAATATTTTTTTTAATAACTACATTATTAGAAAGAGAATAGACTAGAGAACTTTTTCAAAGAATTTTAAGAACATGATCTTTTTTCGTTTTTTTTAATAGCAGAATCAAAGTTAACCAAAACGAAAATTTTGCATCTGGATTTTTTTTTGACGGTCTATAGTTAAATAAGTACTAAGACTTTACTTGCAAATAATTTTGACTTTGATAGAGACGTACATACAACATGAAACATACAATTTAAAATAATATTGCATTGTCATGCGATATACATATGCGTGCAAAATTTCAGCTCAATCGGAAACCGGGAAGTGGGTCAAATTGAACTTGCAAGATTTGATTACAGATAGACAGCGGGACAACTGAAACTAAAAGCTTGTAAATACCTAAGTGTGTGTCAAAAATTTCATTTTTGGTACAAGCTTTTATTGCCGACTGTACTTTTCTGCATACCATCATCAACTACTCATTGAGACGATTCTAACGAGCCCAAACTCGATGGGGTTGTGTGGTTTTATTGCGGAGTTCCTATGGCCACCTTCAAGCTTCAGCATCAGATCAGCTCCATGTCACCATAATATTGCATTGTCATGCAATATACATATGCTTGCAAAATTTGGGTCAAATTTAACTTGCAAGATTTGATAACAGACAGACAGACAACGGGACAGGTGAAACTAAGTAAAAGCTTGTAGAAAAGTGGACTCTATCACTTCCTTTCTCCTTTTAAATTCAAGTTGTAACGCGTATGCCCTTAGAATTTTACTAAATTTATTAAAGATTATTAAAAAAAAAACGTGGACACAATTTTTTTGAATACCGGAAATGATAGCAAACGATTCCAAACTACCTGCCGTTTTAATTTGGCAAACAATGGACCAAACAACCTGTATATTTTTCGCTTGGAATTTTTTGTCGCTGTCGAATAAAATAAGAAGAAAAATGCAAATGCTGTAGCAAAGTTATTTAAAACTAAACGTTAGTATTGAGTCAAATTTAATTGAAATGGAAATTCCTAACGTTAGAATGGATTTCAGAACGTGCTACGTTTTCACTATCCTTATTTCTAAATCTGGGAGTAGGTAGGTACTGTAGTGCCCCCGCCAAGGAAAAATATTTATTCTAATTAAAATTTTGCCGTCAAATTAACTTACTTGCTTTTGTTGATTTCGAAAATATAAACAAGACATTTTGGAATTTTCAAATGGTTTCCCGTTAATATAAAACTATGACGTTTAAGCCAGCCTCATGCAGTAGTATTCTTTTTTACTTGATTTTGCAGATTTGTTCAGTTATTACCAATTTTTACACAAAAAATTCGCTTTGGGGTGGGCAAGCTAGCGTGTTGCGGATTGCTGTGCATGTTTCTAGGACTTTGCCAAATGGTAGAATTACAGCCGATTTGCAGGTCAAGCAAAGACGGCAGGGGTCAGTCTTTGGATGGGTGACCGCCTGTTTGAGTGGTTACTATAAATGAGCGCTTCCGTGCTTTGGAAGGCACGCTAAGCAGTTGATCCCGGTTGCTGTCTATGACAGTAGTCGTTAAGCCGAGTTAGAGGCTTTCGGGCGGCTTAAGAACCTCTAACAGTCGAGTTGCCCACTCACTTGACAAAGGGGGGACAACTGTCACTCGCGTCCGCAGGAGCTACCTTTTTTTTTTTTTTTTTTTTTTTTACGTTGGGGGAATGCATTGATGCACCGTCCGCCCAGTCGGAGGGGGACCGGACAGGTGTGTGGGACTCCAGGACAGAAGGTCCAGACTACCCACTAAACCCCCAACGATTGTCCAGCCATTTTCGCTTACAAGGAGGGTCAAAGGTTCGCTTACGCATGCAACTTTGACCCTCGCGACTAGCCCGCTTTACAGGCCTGGCCAGGGAGAGCGCCCCGGGACAATTTCGAGGCGCTTCAGACTCGTGGACTTTTGGTTAGCTAGGGTCCCCTAACCCTGCAACCTGGTCCACTACGGCGGGGGGAGCAAGTGCGCATAACGCCGACGTGCGCGCCCCGCTCTACGTCTGCGGATATGGGGAGCGGAAGGGTCGTCCTCCCGCGCTCTTTCCGCAGCCTCCTTCTGCGCCATTACGGAATTGCAGAAGGAGGCCATTGCTTCCCATGACCTCTCGCTGTCAAGCATCTTAGATACAATGGTTGGCAGCGAGAGGTCCCCACCCAATACATCGGACAAATTATGCCGCTGCGGCCCCCACGCCGAGCATACCTCCACTGTGTGGCGCACATCGTCTACTGCTGCGCCACACCCGTGGCAGCGGGGGCTTTCTTCTCGTCCGGCAACTCGGTGCAGGTACTCTCCAAAGCAACCGTGGCCTGTGAGGACCTGCACCAGGTGAAAACTTAATTCGCCGCGTTTGCGGTCGACCCACCTCTCGAACTGGGGCAAAATTGCCCCTATGGTTATTCTGCCGGCCGTGGACACCTCCAGGTCTGCCCTCCACCTCGGGAGAAGGGCGGTCGTAGCTGCATCCCGTAGCCCTTCTACCTCCCGTTGATTGGGATGTTCTCCCCTGGCCCTCAGTTCCGCACGGTATCTAAAGATCTCGGCCAGAACCTCCGCCTGCAGTTCCCAGGGCGGATCATTGGCCAGTAGTGTGGCCGCTGCCCAGGACACCGTGCGGTACCCTCTGCATGCCCTCACGCTTATTACCCTTTGCGGTCGCCTTAGAAGGGTCTTGTTTTTCGACGTGAGGGCTTCCATCCATACAGGCGCCCCATAGAGAGCCATGCTCCGGACGACTCCAGAGTATAGACGCCTGCAGGAGGACTGAGGACCTCCTTGATTGGGAAGCAGCCTTCCCAGCGCTGCTGCAGCGCCTACCAGTTTGGGGGCCAGCCGAGTGAAATGTGCCCCGAAATTCCACCTGGCATCGAGGGTGAGGCCGAGGTACCTCATGTCGGTCCCTACCTCTATGGCTGTCCCCATAAGGGTTAACCGCGCCCCTCGTGGGGGACCTTTACGTGGGCCGTGAAAGAGAACCGCCTCCGTTTTTTCGACCGAGACTTTGAGCCCCAGGAGGTGGATCCTCTCGACGGCCAGTGTTGCTGCCTCCTGCCCTAACCGCGCAGCCTCCTCGTAAGTCCTTCCCCGGGCTGTGACGAGCGTATCGTCCGCATAGCAGATCAAGTTGGTCCCGGGGAGCAGTGGGCCGCGCAGGAGCCAGTCAAAACCGACGTTCCACAGAACCGGTCCCAACACAGAACCCTGTGGAACACCGCAACCCACATGTCGGTGGTGAAGCGTCGCATCAGAGCCCTCCCAGCGCACTATCCTGTCGCGGAGGTAGTCCCTCAACAACCGCCGAAGGTAGGTAGGCACTCCATGATAACGAAGCGCCTCCATTATCGTCTCGAACGGCAGGCTGTTAAATGCATTCTTAACGTCTAAAGATATTGCAAGGACTACCTCCCTTCCCTCTATAGCCTCTCTGGCCCGGACCTTAAGAGCGGTTAGAGCGTCGATTGTGGACCGCGATGCTCTGAAGCCATATTGGTTGTTGGAGAGGTCCGGTCCGACTTCCTCCAAGTGGCGGACGAGGCGATTTGCTAGGATTTTTTCCAGCATTTTACCAACCTCGTCCAGCAGTACGATAGGCCTGTAGGCTCCGGGAGTTCCTGTTGGGCGACCTTCCTTTGGGATCAGGACGAGACGACCTTCTTTCCATATTTTTGGGAAGCGCCCGACACGGAGGCATGAGTCGAATACTCCCCGGACCCAGTCTTGCATTTCTCCCGCCGCAATCAGGAGGACCTTTCCCGGAATCCCATCAGGGCCCGGCGCAGTTTTACGCCCCCTCAGACGTAAGAGGGCCACTCCTATTTCCCCGTCACTTATTGGGGGAACATTTTCTGCCCCACTTTGTTCCTCCGACGATCGGGAAGGGGGAGCCATCTCAGGGGGTGAGTGTCCGATTGGATCCGGGAACAGTCCCGCAACGACCTGCTCCACCACGTCCGGATCCAAGGACTCCGTGGGTGGGACGCCTGCAACGCGGAGTTTATTCCGCGCAGCACGGTATGGGCGTCCCCATGGGTCCCTATTTAGGTCCCGTAAGAGCTCCTCCCGAGCCGAGGCCTTTGCCTTGCTTATGGCCACCTGTAGTTCCTTTTTGGCTTCGCGGCAGGCACTCCAAAGTTGAGTCTCCACCTCAGTCACCTCTCCGTCCCGTCGGCGGCGTTGTCGACGGCAGCGTGCAAAAGCTCGTCTCGCTGCGTTAGCCCGCGCCCTGAGATCGGAGATTTCTGCTGACCACCAGTAGACTTGTCGGCGTGGGGCGTGCCGTCTGGCTCTCGGCATGGCCGCGTCGCATACAATAGTTAAAGCCGTGCGAAGGCGCTCAGCCAGGACGTCGACTTCGACACCATCAGTCACTGTCTCGCCGTCCGTTGTTGTCCCGGGAGCCTGCCAGCGTTGTACTATTGCGGCCTCTTTGGCAAGTTCCCCGTCCAGCTTTGTGAGAGTCCAACGAAGAAAATTGCTGGGCCCTCTCGGAGGGGCTATCGGACCCGCGGCGGAGACCTCGAATCGAATGTAAAGGTGATCCGACAAGGTCTCCACCTCTTCCTCCACCCTCCAATTTTGGACCTTGCGCGCGACAGCGGGGGTGGCGAATGAAATATCCACCACGGACCCCCCCTGCTGGCGGACGCAGGTTTGCGCAGACCCTTTGTTAAGAAGGGTCAGACCTGTTTGGATGGCCCAGATTTGGACCGCCCTGCCGCGGCTGTCACACGCAGGGCTGCCCCATGCGCGCGACTTGGCGTTTAAGTCGCCCATAAAGATGATCGGCCTAGGCGCCGATCGTTCGACCACTTCTCTGACGGAGTCGAGGAACGTCTCGAACTCGGCCAGTGACCGGTTGGGAGAAAAGTACGTTCCCACTACGGCATACCCACCCCATTCCACCGCCACAACTCCCGGGCCTCGTGCAATAGGCGAGAGAGGCAGACTAGTGTTTGGCCCCACAAGGACTGCTACCAAGCCGTTGATGTCCCCCACCCAGTTTGGTTGATCAGGGACAAAATACGGCTCACATGCTACCGCTATATCAATCTGCCATTGCGCCATGGACTGCAGAAGGAGATCTTGTGCTCCTGCGCAATGGTTCAAGTTCGCCTGTAGGAAGCTGCTGTGTTGGGACAAATTCATTCCGACATTTTGTTAGCCTCTTCCTCTTGTCGGCCGACTATGCGACTTCCCTCCCCGTTCACAGTGGCTTGGGTCCTTGGGGCCACTTTCCCTGGCACGCTTGGGGCGCGGCAGCTCCTACCACCCATGTGATGATCGGAGGGTTTGCCCGCATCGGCGCACAGGGCGCAACGAAGCACCCCGTCGCAGTCCGCCGCTTTGTGATCCTCCTTGCCACACCGGAAGCACAGGTTGTCCCGGCATGTATCGGATGGGCACGTGGCTCGAGTATGTCCAGGCCCCATGCACTTAAAACAGCGCAGAGGACGCTGTTCTAGGGCCTCAACCCGCGCAGAGCTCCAGCCTACCAGTAGTCTGCCTTGCTTCAAAAGAACGGCGGCTGCTGTGATGGGGCACTCCACAATTACTGACCCCGATGCTCTTAGTCCCCATTTGATATTAAGGACCTTAATTTGGCTCTCAAGGCAGCTCCCTGCTCTAGCGATGGCCGTTGCCACCTTTTCAGGGGTGACCGACTCGTCCACTCCCGTGATGCGTACATCAGCATGCTTTACGGGCCGCCTAACTTTGGCAAGTCCATCTAAGGCTACGCGGAGACTTTCAGCCAACTTGTCTGCGGCTTCGACCTTTCCTTCTCCGCGTATTTCAAGCAGTCGGGCTCCGGTCGCTGAGGCGCGTATTGTAAGCGCTCCCGGGCTAATGCCTACCTCGCCGAGGTTAACCCTCTCGTCCGCTGCCGTAATTATTGAGGCATATGTAACGCCCCGTTTTTCCGCCTCTGGGTCAAGGCTGATAACTACAGCCGCCGATCTTGGAGGAGACAATTTAGGCTTAGTTGGAGCCTTAGCCTTCGGTGGCAAAATTGGTGTCGGCTCCGGGGGCCTTGTAACCATGGTTGTCGTCGCTGTGGGGGACTTATTTTTGGTCTTCTTCTTTTTACCTCCACGCCCTGCTACGTTCCATACTCCCTCCGTATCTGCTTCTGGGACTGATGAATGTTCTGGTAATTGTTCGTCCATTTGCCTGGCTGATGCAGGAGGGACATTGCCCTTTTTAGGCTTGGCCGCAGCTTTTGCCGTGGCTTTTCCGGCCTTCTCCTGGACTATCCTATGCGAAGGGTTTTCAGAAGGACCCTGTGGAGCTTGTGCAGCAGCAGCCCTTGGGACCACCGCGGCCTTCGGGGCTTCCACATTTGGAGCCGTCTCCGTCTTTTTCTTATCGGTTGCCAGCGTAGGGCGACAGACTGGGGCCGGCAACAGACGGTCTTCAATTACCGCAAATCGTGCATCCAGCATGTTACCCATTGTTATGGTCAGAGCACGCTGAAGTTCCTCTGTGTCAAATGCTGGTTGAACCGGCGGCACTGGCGCGCGGGCTGCCGAGAGCTCGGTCCTTATCTCAGAGAACTCTCGCCGATGGGCTTTGAGCTCGGTTCGCAAGTTGTCCACCTCCTTCCGAAGCCGGCCATTATCGAGGCGAAGACGCCTCACCTCTTCCTCTTCAGTACGGGAGGTCAGAATTTCTACCACCGTCATGAGACCTTTGGCGTTATCCCTGAGCCGCTTTACGTACGGCCCCTGCAGGTGTCCAGATTTTTTAGCCACTTCCAGAATGGAGGTGACTTTCCCCCCAGCAAAAACCCGCAGTTCTTCAGGGGAAAGTGTCTCCGGATCCCTCTCATTGTCTACTCTGTCCTCCATTTCCTCAGGATCGTCAACGGGCATAGCCGGACCCACCACTTTCTGAAAGGCCCGGGCCCGGAGAACTCGGTCGAATTCGGCCGCTCTATCCACTGCCGCATATTGGTCGCCCTCAGCCCGCGGGGCTATACCGTTGCGGTTGTCTGACTCTTCGAGATGCTCCTCCTCTGTAGGGCTTCGTTCCCTCGTCTTCGAAATAGTCGGGAGACGGTTCTCTTTCTTTTTCCTCTGGGCTCGGATTTTTGTGAGTCCCGCATACACGCCCAAGGACCTTCCTCTCCGCGCCGTGCTCACTTTAGGCGCGTTTTCGGGCTTTGAATCGTCTAGCCGATCCACGTGCCCACGTTTTGCAGCTGACATCTTTAACCCACGCGAAATTATTTCAGAGGGGTCCGACCGCATGCCCGACCCTGTCGGCTCCTCTGTCGGCCCCGTCGGGCCCGGGAGCCGAGAGAGTTCCAAGTCCGTTACCACGCCTAGGTCATTGGTTTCGGTGCGCACCGTCGGGGTGCCCACCTCCGCCGCCAGATTATCAGTCACCAGTTCATCGCTATGTTCGTTGTACAGAGCCATCGTTTGTTTTTGATTATTATGTTGATTTTCCATTTAGTTCCCACGAGTATGGGGGAAAAAGTGGTCCGTCCAGGCAGTGCCCCCTGTACCTGGATAACCCTATTTACACTGTGAGGTCGGGCGGTATCACAGGTCTTACAAACTATTTGTTTTTTATTGAGGTTGGCTCCTCTTGGCCCGGCCGGCTAAGGCAAGGCCCTCGGTCCCATCCGAAGCCGCGAGACGTGATCCACGACACCTCTTCATTTGGGATAACGAGTTTGAGGACGGTGACCGAAGTCTGTCCGCCCAGTCTCGGAACTGAGACCGTACGAACCCTCCCTCCACCCCTCTGGCCTGTAGCCGCCTACTGAACCCACTGGCGTAGGCTCCCCTGCCCTCACACAGGCCCGCTCATCTCCAACGCGCATCTACCTTTACGCAGCTGGGCGCCCTCCTGTGCTGCTCTTGGTCTGGCTCCTCCCCCCTCGCCTGCCCGGTATGGGTGACCCTATCCGGTATAGCCTTGGGGATCTTAGGAACACGCAAGCCCCCCCACCACGACAAGGTGGCAGCACCTCAGGGGGGCGCAGGAGCTACCTACCACAACCCTGCACGTGTCCCCTGGGTGGTACTAAAGAGTGACAAACTCAAAGGCCAAAATAATAATTGCCATACGATTAAATAAATAAATAACAGCCGATATTGAATATTACGAAATACCTTCACACTAATATTCACGTGGATTCATTTATAAATTAAGATTTGCCGTTGAAACCCGAAATAATTTAATTTTACGGATTCGTCGCTTTTACTTTGGACCGTTGAATTGGTTCATCCAAATTAATCCTACTTAATTGTTTTGTTGTTTTTCGGATAGCTCAATTTATACAACGTATGATACACATGCGAAATATAAAGGTGATCCCGAGCTCGTGTTGGTGAAAAATATGATCACGGCTAATCGTTTGGAATTACTTACTTTCCGAACTCGTGCCTATATCCTAACTAATGGTAAATTTTTAAATATAATTCTTTTTTTTTGTTGGATAACCCTCTGTATATACTCCGTGTACGAGTACATGTGTGATGATACTGCCTCGTATCTAAGTGTTCAAAGAAGAGCAATTTCCATCTAAAAATTATTACTAAGGACGAAAACATAAGGCACCTCATGTTTACGTCTCACATGGACTTACTTTTTAAATGATGTATTAAATTGACATTGCCGCCTGTTAATTGATTATAATATATCGTTTTATCAAATGTTATTAAGTATTATACTAATCTGTTTTAAGTTTTAGTGGTAGTCTTTATTGATAGAATTGGGTTTTGAATTTTCTATTATGTTGACAATATCAAAAGTGTTGTAAATTATATTGTACAACAAATGACGATCCTTTTTGGGAGAAAGAATAATATTTTATTTTGCCATTTTAATTATATTGACGATAGTAGTAGAAATTCTTGTAATTTTGACATATTTAGGTATGCAAATTTATATTTTTATCGTGAAATCTAATGTAATCAATTACCATAGTCGATGGTCTGCTTGTAACATTTTTTTTTTTTATGAGCCTATTGTGTGTCCCACTGCTGGGCAAAGGCCTCTCCCCGTGATCTCCATGCGTCCTTACTAGATGCCTCTTCCGCGCAATTGCTGAGGAATACATCCAGGTCGTCCCGCCATCTCCGTCTAGGTCGGCTCCGTCTGCGTCGCCCGTCATGTGGCACCCACTTGTTAGGTATGCTAGCCCACCTATCTGGATGCATGCGACAGACGTGGCCGGCCCAGTCCCACTTGAGCCTGGCAATTTTTACACCCACATCAGCTATGCGTGTTTTGGAGCGCAGTGTAGTGTTTCGCTCCATAGCGCGTTGGCAAAGCTTCAATTTGGACTTCTGGCTTTCAGTGAGTGACCATGTTTGGGCACCGTAGGTTAGGACAGGTAAAATACACATGTCGACGAGTTTCCGCTTTAGTGTCAGAGGAAGGTTGCAGGGCTTTAGTAACTTCGTCGGCTGTAATAGGAGTGACGGTTCCAGCAGAAACGCTATACTCCTCGGTGTTTTGTGTTTTTAGTGGGTCTGAGTATAAAGTAGAATAAAATTGAGTGCAGATGTCCATTTTTTTGTTTCTGTCGCTATGTTTGTGGCCATCTATGTCTTTTAAGTTAGAGATCCATGATTTTCCTTTTGTTAGTCCGTTTTTTGCTACTCTGAGTGATCTGTTATTGGTTAAAGCTATTTTTTTATTTTATTTTTTGTATTGTAACATACCTAATAATAAATCTCCTTAGCACAAGTGTCGCCGCACTAGCCGCTAATAATAAACTGTATGATTGTGTCCGAATTTTCGCGATAGTCTAATGTTTTTTCTTCTCTGAATATGGTCCTAAACTCTTGACTAAATATGATAGATTTATCAATTCCTCGTATTTAGACTTGATACTATTTACTAAAATCATAACAGTTTTGGCTGCAGGCGAAAAATTAACTGCTGTCCAACGGGCATAGATCTGAAAGAGATCCCTTATAGGGATAAGTTCGCTTTTGTACCTACTTTAATTTTAAAAGAATAATAAACTTTATTTCAGGCATGCCCATATTAAATACACGATACAATTACATTAAATTCAATTCAATTCATAGCTCACATTACTATTAAATTTAAAATTTGTAAACTGCTCATCCACTCCACTGGTGACCATAGGGCTGGCTCGTTCCTCGCTCAACTCATTGACATTGCCATTCAGCGAGGTAACGCAGCCAGCCTTATGGGCACCCTACCAAGTGGTAATGATATAGGGGATATATTATGTTAATATAGTGTACTTAGGTGTTAAGTTAGTTTTAGTCATTTTACTTAGTTCATATTTTCATGTACATCTTTGTTAAAATTTAATGGTCGTTGAACTACAACATTAAATTTTATATATTATGTTTATGTTTTAACCTGAATTGTGTACAATAAAATGCTTACATACATACATACATAGCATGGTTGCCATTTTATCACTTATTGCTGTGGATGATCTGTTATGTTTTGACAGGCATTCGAGTGCAAGCGCTGCCTGGGCCGTCCGCAATATTTGACAGAGAGGGGTACATAAGCCCATTTTGTCATTGATTTTGATGTCAGACATGTAAAGCTATATGCGACTTTATTGACGTCCGATTTAACTAATTAATAAATAATAATACTTATTACCTACTGACTTTTAAAACATTGCCTTTTATGAATAAATCGTCGGGTGACAAGCAAAACTCACTAAGTAACAAATACCTACTTTAATTAAAGGTCGTATCTCGATATCGACTACGTACCGAGATACGAGGTTTTGAAGAGCAGTGATAGTTTTGGTAGTGACTTTTGCTTGTCACCCGACGAATGTCTTGTATCTTAATGCTATAAATATACGGTTTAACTCACGTATTAAATGTCACTACGACACCACCGCCGCGAGAATACTCATCCTGAATAAGAACTCCCGAAGGGCTCGGAACATGTCGCCCGTAGTGACATTTAATACGTAAGTTAAACCGTATATTTGTAGCATTATTTCAACATGTTTCACGAATGTTTAAATTCGATCTTGTATCTTGATTTAGAAAGACAGCGATTTAAATTGAAGACTTCCGCTACATATTACACAGGAATTGGGATGTAATTGGAATTGCGAGAGTTAGCGCAGCCGAAATACCGGTAGAAGCAAGTCAATCTTTAGAGGAATCTCTTTAATATTTAAATGAAAGTTGTTGCGATCATTTTATAAAAGTATTCACGTTTGCATGGAACAAAAAGTTAAAAGGTTAAGATTTACCGAAGCAGCTGGATCGTTAGTGGTTTGCGGCGATGTACCACTTGCATGGGGCGCAGTTAAACGAATACGATATTTCCAACTTTCTTAGTATTTTAGTATTACTCACATATACTTTAGAACATAAAAAATTATATATATATATATATATATAAAAAAAAAAAAACTTTAGTCTTTTATTTATTGTGGTTTAAGCTTAGTTGGTAGTAATCCTGCCTACGAAGCTAGAAGTCCTGCGTTCGAATTCAGGTAAAGTGTCTGCTAGAAGGTCGCCAACACGCCCCTCCGACCGAGCGACCTTGGTCCGCACCGACTGTGTTTAGTTGTTTGCAGCAAAATTTCATACTACAGCTGTCGGTGTCGACCAAGGTCGCTCGGTCGGAGGGGCGTACTGGCGACCGTCTAGTGCTTATTCTAAGATCCTTTACTTTTGAAGCTAACTTCACATTAAATAAATGAGACATGAAAAAAAACTCCTTCAAAATTGAGAAGTGTTCACGTATTGTTGCTTTATTAATACTTGCCTAAAGTTCATCGTTGTACCTACCCAATGGCCGAGAAAGCGTGAGGGTCGCTATATTTTATTTTTCTTTTATAAACGCGTTTCGTCTGAGTACCGAAAGTCTGAATATCTACACATATTATTGTATGTTTTTCACAAGTCTAACTAATTATTTATACTAAATAATGAAATAATGCCCCAAACATTTATCCTTATGATTTCGTAACCATTATCAATTAAATTCGCGAATAAACCACCTGTTAAATATTTTATTAAGTATTTTTTTTATTTTATTTAGTCTTATACTTATTCTTTTCATATAATTTATATAAATATGTTTCAATACAAGATATAAATATGTTTGTCATATCCAATGATATCGATATTTACTCAACTGGCTAAATCAACCAGTTGACGTGACAGCCACTTTCAATATGGAAAGGTATATGTACAAAAGTAAGGTACTGTTAAATCTTCTGAACCTCGCAGCGCACACTGGAACTCTATCAGCGACATCGAAACGAAGACATATATGTACCAGTGTGTAAGCGCCATACGATAAATAAATAAATCTTCTAAAATGTTTCAAGCCCCGATCGATCGATCGAATGTGGATAAGACGATCCATCACAAATTGTACAATTTATAGTTATATGGACTCTATCAATGATCACAATGTTCTAGTCTTAACTATAATCGTCTAAACGAATTATTCATACTCAATTCTCCTTCAACTAAAATATTTCAAGTAGGTATTTTGTTTTTCCGAGTTCAAGTGGCATTTGAACTTTTAATGGATGCAGCTAAGAATTCATTCTGAATATTCAACTGAAACTATTCCTGTTTTGACTTTGCAGAAATATCTTCAATTTAGAATTTTTAAATCTGGTGTGGTCTCGAAATTTATTAAATAATTTGCTAATAAAAAATGGCGGCCAATCCCTCCAGCTGGGGGTCCCATATGTTCATGATGACGATGATCATAATGTTTCAGATAATATTGGGTGCTATCTTTGGTACGGGTATAAATGATGGTCCATCTAGCGAAGCTAACGTTGTAGCTAGCATGCATACGGGTGCGTTCAGATGGTACAGTCGCCATCACATACATAGGTACACTATAGGTGTTCAAAAATATCGGCACATGCACCCTAATGCCTTGAAAATAGAGGTGTGTTCCGATGTTTGTGACGTGCTTGTTTGCTCCGATGTATGTGATGGCGACTGTACTATATTGGCGCGTGAAACGAGAATTTGTGACATTTGTAGGTATGTATGTATGTATGTAAATAACTTTATTGTTCACAAGACACAGGTCAAAATACAGACAAAAATAGGTTAAATCGGTACAAAGGTTAACTTATTCCTGTAAGGGGTCTCTTCCAGTATTTAATGAGCATCCTCCCCATGATGATCATCCTTGAGCCGTCATGGATGCTCATGGACCAATGACCGTTCGAGGATGTGACCATTTAGTTTAAAAGCGTTTCGTGGAAATGAGCATTCAAGGAATGTGGTAATTCGGGGAAGTAGTCGTTCTGAGATGTGAACATTCAAGAGCCATTCATTACGTGGCCATAAATCCATTCTAACATTATTTCGTGCGTCTTGTGTGAGCTGCACAGGTAGTGCACAGATCACAGATATACGCTGGCTGTCAACACGTACTGCCAGTCGAGCGGTAAATCCAACGTCATCCAAGGCAGAATATTTTTTGCCGCACACCAACACTTCTGTTTCGAAACTATTCTTCAACAGACAGCAAAGTCCGACTCAAATGAGTTTAGAACGAAGCTCACAGAGCGTATCAGTGGCCGAAGTTTTAAACGTAGTATAACCAGTAACAATCCAAACTTTACGACGTTAAACTATTTTAATACGTACATTAACTCGTAGCGCGGGAAATGTAATATTAAATTATTGCAGTTTACAAAGTTAACAATAATAACCAACCATACACGGATTGCTCGAGTGGCGACCACGTACCGGAAGGCGCGGCGTGGGTAGGCCCCCACAAGGTGGACTGATGACCTGGTAAAGGTCGCGGGAGCCCGCTGGATGCGGGTGGCGTATGACCAGCCATTGTGGCACTCTTTGGGGGAGGCCTTTGTCCAGCAGTGGAAGTCTTTCGGCTGATATGATGATGATGATGATGATACACGGATTGTGAAATAAGATCGTACAGAGGACCAACAAGATTTTTTTTTGAGTTTTCAGTTTGTTATTTAAAATCTCAGTGTGAAGTTGGCCGGTTATAATGTACCTAATAATGTGTACCTTATGAAATCTTGTAATTATGAAAAGACACATTGTCAAACAAACACGCAACAATCCATTTTCATTTTACATGAAGCCGCATGAAGGTTGATATCAATCACTCCAACGATCGAAAGGCAAGGCGCACGATTTGAGTGCTATACGTCAACTATCTCCAAAAACAAAATAGCTGACCTAAGAAAGCGTGTCACGTCAGTTACGACATTCTAGAGTTCAAATAGCAACACTTTATCCTGTCGACACGGTAAGGGAGTGAACGGGAACACTCTTTTAAAGGTTTTGAACGTTGGAAGCCGTGTACAGGAAAAGTTATATGGATTGTAGTTGATCTTAGTTTTGCCTTTGAGAAACTATTGGTACTCGTAGATATATAGACCGGTAATTTTATTGACAACTGGTATGAATTCACATATTTGTAAAATAATAACATTAGCAGATTTTTTCTGTGTTAAACGCATACTCGTATATCATCATATAGCTATGTAATTCCCACAAAATTCAACAAAATACCAGCTTACCCAGCACCTGAAAAATCTTTTTTTTTTATTCCCACTTAAAATCATTTAATTTTGGATAATTTATATATTTGCTCTATAAAATTCAAGATTAAATCGTACAAAATCTATACAAGGTGTAACAAAAATAGTGATGATCCGTTTAAGGGCATAACAGCTATCGTGTGTGTGTGTGTGTGTGTGATAACAGAAAACTAATATATATTATTTTTTGACGCGTATTTTTTTTTTACTTTAGTATGTAGCAGGTTGCCCCTGTCGGCAAACGCTAAATAAAAATGTAAAAAAAAATCGCGTAAATTTTTTTTTCTCTTAGTTTTACCAATAACGCTATATAATCCCCCTCTTGCGGGTAAGTCCATCATTCCGTTCCACGCAGTATAATTACTTCCGGGTGGAAAGTTTGTAGAATTCTTGAATAGGTACATCTAAGGATAAACATTTTAGAATTAAATAGACAAAAAACACGCTAGATATTACAAATTAATGTGCCACAAATTCGTATTTTTCCTAGAGTAATAGAAAAAAAACAATACCACGCTACCAATTGCAATTTTTTTATAATTGCAATTAAAGCGCATCAAAAGCTGAAGATCAGAGTCAACGTCCGACATTTGTGCCTGACGCTGAAAAAACTACATAGATACTAATGACAGCTGCTAAGTGTCGTCACAACGTCGGATCCCGTTCTATCTAACCGTTGCATAAAACTTAAATAAAATTGTTATTTTTGTCTTGAAATACTGCGTAATAGGACATAGTTACGTCGAAGCTTTTATTTCTTTTAATAATTGTGATTTTATTGTATACCTATACTTCGATGTAATAAATTGATGGAATTTAACCTTTCGTGAGACATGTTTAAAATAATACTTATAATCACACGGTTAAACTCACGTATTAAATGTCACTGCGGGTGACATGTTTCGAACTCTTCGGGCCCTGCACCCCTCCCCCCGCCCTGTCGGCGCGTGCGTCACGGGCCGCGCGGCGGTCGGAGCGCGCGCGGGCGGTGCCTCAAGCGACTCTACCGCGAAAACACTCATCCTGAGGAAGAATACTCCCGAAGAGTTCAAAACATGTCGCCCGTAGTGACATTTAATACGTGAGTTTAACAGTGTAATTATTCCTTATTTTAATAATTATTTGGTTTACTATCTGATATATAGCAGTACGTTATTAAATTGTAACACGACAAAACTACCGAATTGGCTCCCAGACAATATAAAACCCCAGATAAAATCCCAGACAATAGAAAACCCAACGATCGAAAGGCAAGGCGCACGATTTGAGTGCTGTAACCGTCAACTATCTCCAAAAACAAAATGGCCGACCCAAGAAAGCGTGTCACGTCAGTTAGGACATTCTAGAGTTCAAATAGCAACACTTTATCCTGTCGACACGGTAAGGGAGTGAAGGGTCTGCAACGCGCTTGGGATTCTTCTGGAGTCACAAGTATCCATAGGCTACGGCTTAGCTTAACATCAGGCAGGCCGTTAGCTTGTTTGTTTGTATAAAAAAAAACCTGTGTAACAAATAAGACTATGAAAGGATTTTGAGGAATCGAAAATAAATATGTTTACCTTTGAATTTGCTCTACATAATTTGACGAGACTATATCAGAAGCAGCCTGTATCAGACAAGGCAATTTTGGTTGCATAACTTGATTGAGTATATCAAGATACGTCAAACTATTATGTTTGTACGTGAAAATATAATTAGTACTAGTTTTGCCTGCAGCTTCCTACCTTGTCGTTTTCACTCGTTTGACAACTTCATATGGCAGTTTAACATGACGTTTAATGCAACACGGTACAAAGGTGGTTAAGCCCCTTGTGAGGCTGAACGTACAGTCAGCATCAGAAGTCATCATCATCATCATATCAGCCGAAAGACGTCCACTGCTGGAAAATGTAAGAAGCTACTTAAAAAGTACTACCTAAGTTTAGATGAAGGTAAGTAGTAAATTGGAGTCCATATTCGCAATTTGTTATATTATATTATACTTAACTAAATTATGGAACGCGGGATGTACCGCGCGATCTCGCCATCTATTGCCTAAACCTTCCAGGTTTTAAATAGTGGCTTTATGTGTAACACAGTAACTATGTAAACATAATTGTATTAAATAAAAAAAAAAATAAAAAAAAACATAGGCCTCCCCCAAAGAGTGCCACAATGGCCTGTCCTGCGCCACCCGCATCCAGCGGACTCCCGCGACCTTTACCAGGTCATCAGTCCACCTTGCGGGGGGGCAACCCACGCCGCGCCTTCCGGTACGTGGTCGCCACTCGAGAACCTTTCCGTCCCAACGGCCATCGGTTTTACGTGCAATGTGCCCCGCCCACTGCCACTTAAGTTTAGCAATCAGAAGTAACTAAGCAATATAACACGCTCAAAATGACCTACACAGATCTATTCCCTTGACATTAGAGTTCGTGTGTAGATCATTTTGAGCATTAGGACCGCTAAGCAACTTCTGTTGCTGACTGTACTAGTTTTGCCTGCCTGCAGCTTCTGCGTATTTTGATTGCTTATGGAGATGTAGTTTAAAGTAGTTTAATTTTTAGATAGTTTCATTCAAATTCCATCCTAATGTCAAAGCGTGCTCATACAGATTCGCTATGCATTAGGGCAAGAAAGAGCGCATGAACCAAGAGCATTCAAATAATAAATTCGATATCTATTAAATATATTGTCGCCTAGTGCCCATAACACAAGCCTTATTGAGCCTACTATGCATGAGGCTATTTGATTTGTGTAAGATTTTAATTTATTATTCTCATATGGTTTCAAAAAAAACGTGTCTACCATAATATAGACTAGACCTTCAGGATGGATAACGGCTATATTTTATCCTATAACATTGCTTGCATTCTTTGTAACACGCAGATGGAACCGCGCGGGCAGCTATAGTCCTAAAAAAGAAGGGTTATGCCTGATGGGTGACCAGTTTGTTTCTTAATGGTATCAAATCCATCTTAAGCTGCTGAACACCTGAGTACCTTGTTGTTTTCACTCGTTTGATAACTTTATATGGCAGTTTAACATGATGTTTAATGCGACACGGTACAAAGTTGTTAAGCCTTGTACGGCTGACCGTACTTCATGAGCTAAATTTTACAGGGTGATTCTTGAGACGTAAGCAGTAATCATTTTCTCTGATTCAGTAATTGGTCGCAATTTTGATGCAAAAGTATTTATGTGAAATCAATTGTTTATTACTATTATTCCAGGAATAGCAATAGACTGTAAAGGTCTACTTCCTTTACAGTATCCTCCATCCATTTGATTTTACTACACTGATCGATAAAACGATTGACGATCGATTAATATGATGAAAAGGAAAACTCCAACTTACGACAAGTATAGTACTTTATTTCCTTGAAGCACTTATAAACTGTCACTCAGTTACTTATACATATACTTAGGACATATTTCTAGAAATTCATAATTATATTAATTAATTTAACTAAGTATCCAGCACCTCATCGCGTTGCTAACGCTCGTGTAAGAATGTCCGCTCCTGCCCAGACATCGGCTTTTTGTTCACCTTACCCCACCGAAAAGGGAGGGATGCTCAACTACAACGTCCGAGTAGGTTTCCATTATTATTGACTACCCTAATTTGCAAAAAAAATATTTTACAAAATCATCACAATACTGAATTTACGGCGCAATTTTTATACTCACATTTTTATGAATATGTATATTATAACTCAAAGGCGAAATAATGTATGCCATACGATTAAATAAATAATGAATATGTTAATCGTCGTCGTTAGTCGGTGTTTCTATTCTTTACGTATTAAAACGACGCTTTCGTCATCTCGACGACGCTACACTGTACCCACAACGCAGGTAGTCGTACGCTGCAACCTTAAGAGAAAAGAATATGGTTTGATATCTCAAGAAAGTATACATAAGGAATTCCTACAAAGAGTTAGAAATTAAGTCCTAGCTTTTTAATTAGTAAGTAAGCTGCTGTTTATACTGTTCATATAATTGGTAGTTAAAATATTATTCTCTGGGCGAAAAATTCACAATCCTGCTCGGTGGAAAACTGAGTAAATACGAAAAAAAAAATTTTTTTTCAAGACATGTGACCTAGCTAGGTCGATTTTTCGCCCCCGTAAACCCTAATGTAAAAAAAAATATCGAAATGGTTAGAGCCGTTTTCAGGAACGTGAATGCAAATATATGAATATACAAATATTGCTCGTTTAATATCACAGATTAATAGGATTAGTAGACTAAACATCCAAGACTAGTGACGTTGTTTCAGTTTTGTTTTAAATTTTAACCCATTCACGGCATTTACACATTCTACGGCCGCTTTTCGCTACGTACATTTTGAATTCCAGCTGCCGACTACGGAATTCAACGTATCCGTATGCTAGCGAGGGTTCGAATAAGTTAATTCAAAATGATATTGTATATGTTCTTCATTTTAAACTTAAAAAACATTCAATGGCAAGAATCGTGGATCTGCCTGTATGATGTAGCGGAAAGCTACGGCGTAGACGCCCGCTAGGCGGGTTCCAGGCAGTAAAAGTGTTAAGAACAATTAAAACAACGGGACAAGTGCGAGTCGGACTCGCCCACCGAGGGTTCCATACCAATTTCCTCTTACCTCGATGATTGATTACGTACTTTAATCAATCAATCAATCAATCAATAATTTTATTTCGGAATTAATCCATATTTGGTTAATTACAATAAATAACTTAAATGTAATGTTAGTAAACTTTACAAATTTATCCACTTATATTAAACATTAATACATATATGACAAACTAAAAGGCATGCTTGACTACAAGGATATCACATGCAATTTTTTTTTTTTTTTTTTTTTTCTCCAGGAGGCTGTTGGGGCTAAGGCCGATACGTCTCTGCAGAGATGCAACACGTTTTCGCAATATTGCGTGAAATCCATCAGTGCGCGCCTCCGCGAACATTCCTGACGCGCTGCAATGTTTCGGCAGCCCCAACAGCATCCTGAAAGCGTTGTTATACTGGACGCGCAGGGCGCTGTAAGCTTTTTGAGTATAATTGATCCATAGGCTGCAGGTGTAAAATGACTGGCAATAGGCCTTAAACAGAGTGATTTTTACGTTTTTAGTACACCGAGCAAACCTACGGATCAACATATTACTTCTAACCGCCAGCGCCCTACGCTCCCTCTCGATATCCTTGTTAATAAATAAAGACTATATTTTTTGAATTTAAATACAAATGTACAGTTTTCCGATTTTTTTCTTGTACGGTCGGCCAAGAAAGTGGTCTACCAGTGTTGACAAAAGTTTCTGTTACATCTGATTGTCGCTAAGGTTACTATTATAATATTATTGCAAGTTGAAATCGACCTTGTTTCATGACGTTCAAATGAACCTTTTTTTGGCCGACTGTACCTGTGTATAAGTCGATATTACTTGCAAAATTTCATAGTTCTAGTTCAATAAGAAGAGCCACATAAATTTTGATTCCGTTGAGGGTGTCGAAATATACGTTTTTTGCGGGATAGATTCAGATTTTTACGTTACCTTAGAAGTTTGATTTTTTCACAGCTTCTAAGATAACGTAAATATCTGAATCCATCCCGCAAAAAACGCAAGGGACTTCAACTCGATACTTCCACGCGTTCCCGAGATAAAGGGTCTTGACAGACAGACAGACGGACATTTCATAGTTCTAGGTCAACGGGAAGAGCCCAATAAATTTTGATTCCCTTGAGGGTGTCTAAATATACGTTTTTTGCGGGATAGATTCAGATTTTTACGTTATATTAGAAGTTTGATTTTTTGACAGCTTCTAAGATAACGTAAATATCTGAATCTATCCCGCAAAAAACGCAAGGGAATTCAACTAGATACTTCCACGCGTTTCCGAGATAAAGGGTCTTGACAGACAGACCGACGGACAACAAAGTGACCCTATAAGGGTTAAATTTTTTTTCTTTTGCGGAAGCCTAAAAAGAAATGTGTATTTTTTGCAGCTGCGCACAA